>JALGRB010000016.1:15630000-16230000 GCA_023091065.1 Dianthus caryophyllus
TGTAAACAGACCCGAACCCACCTTCTCCAAGGAAATTATCGGGATGAAAGTTTTTGGTCGCTGTTGCAAGGTCTCTGTAGTTGAATACCGTCGCCTGATTACCATTATTGTCGTTGGTTTCATTACCAACTTCATCCTTACTAGCGGATGAACTGTCCTCGGGCTTTATATCAGCTTTCACCGCTTGCTTATCGCCTGCTGCGAAATCCACACAAACGAGAATCACAGAGCAACCATTTTAGCGAGCCATTTTTATATTATTCATACGTATTCCAACGCCATATCGCTTCAACGTAGCCATATCGAATATATGATTCTACTTGGCCATCTCGACGAGACCACGACGACGACATTCATCAGAAATATGTGTCAGTCTGTGAACAGAGAAATTGAAGCACACACGACCGTCTACACGATTTCGTGTTTCGATTTCATCAAGCAACAACCATAAATCAACAGCAAAATTCATTTGCACACAATATTGAATCATCATTTTACAAAAAAACAACATCCTAAAATTTACTTTCTTTTTTACTTCTGCAGTGTTGTTTTCTTTTTTTAAACCAAGATTAAAATTTGGACACATCACTTAAAAAACCAAGAACAACAACTTATTTTACCATTACAAACAGTAAAATTCCAAGAATACTATTAAATTATTTAAAATTACAGTACATATATTAAATTAATGCTATAGAAAAAAAACCAGAAGTGCAAATTACACCACTAAAATAAATAAAAAACCCAAAATTCACACTGATGAACTAAAAATTCATTTGTTTGCATGACCACACAGTAAAAAGAAATAAAATAACCACCAAAATAAAAACATTTACAGAACGATAAAATTATAAAAAATTATCGTTTAAGACGGATATAGCGGTCCCATTGGAACCGATTCTACGTAAAATAAAAATGACAAAAAATGAAAAACATACCAAAATGAAGATTAGAGACAGCAGTAGAATTATTTTTAAAAGTTGTCTGAAATTTATTTTCAGTAAATTCTTGATTTTTCTTCCCCTTTCTCCATCCAAAACAAAGCCAATCAATCATTTGATAACCCTAATTTCAAAAACCCAGTTTTCTTTTATTTTTATTTTTTTGTGTTCTTCAAAGGAAAAAAATTAAAAAAAAGGAGTGATCTTTGACTCTTTTTTGCACTCACCAATTTAACATGAATGATTCAAAAATTCACACTCAAAAGAGAAAAAAATAAAATTAATTGGTTTGAAGGGTGATTTTAGAATTTAGAATCGTGATCAAATCCTCTCACCAAACAAAAATTGAATGTGATTGAAGAAATTGAGTGATTTTAATTTTGGTTTGATGAATGTAAATGGAAAAAAAAAAAAAAAAAAACAACTGAGTGTTGTGGAAATTTCCGTCAAAAAAATAAATAAAAATTTGAAGCTCATGTTTTACGTTATTCTTTTTACGTATTTATATTAATTCCTCTATTTTAATAAGTTTAATACATTCGCATTTTTTTTTCGTTTCTTTACTTACATAATTCTATAAATTACACAATTTAGATATTAATAATGCACTCGAAAAAACAAATTAAAAGAATATTTCATATGACCATTTTTTTTTTCAAATATTTGAAGTTATAGCGAATACTCTACCCATTTATAAATAGTGTCAAAAAATCAAATGTATAGAATGAAATGTTTCAAATATTTGAAGTTATAGCGAATACTCTACCCATTTATAAATAGTGTCAAAAAATCAAATGTATAGAATGAAATGTACGGAGTAGTAAGTAGTTTTTTTTTCATCTTACTTTTTTTTTTAGGAAAATTTAACATGAATAAACCATCCTATCAGTGATCTTCCATAAATAAACCAACCTTTCGATTAACTCTCAATAAACCAACATTTACACCTTATCTTCCAATATTAGACTATTCCCATTTTTAAACAATTATTTAAGGGTGAAGATCACATGTTTTTCCCTTTTTTTCTCTATAACATTAATAATGGTGTGAAAGCATGTGTGTTATAGTTTTCGTTTTACCCAAAATGACAAGTTTAAAATCGAGATAGTTTAATAATGGAAGATGAGGTGCAAAGGTTGGTTTATTTAGAGTTAATCAAAAGGTTGGTTTATTAATGGAAGATCACTAATAGGTTGGTTTATTCATGTTAAATTTTCCTTTTTTTTTAAGTCTAAAATTTGAAATATTATTTTTATGATTTATGATTTTGATTTTAGTCTATTGTAAATACCATAACTTTTGGAATATAAAATTTTCAAATGTTTTATAAGATAAGTAAAAATAAGGTAAAAATAAAATGTCTTAACAAGTTACTAGTTACCCTCTATTCAACTTCATTCACGTTGTTTTGCTTTTTCATGTTTGTTAACGCAAACGCTTGTTATTAAGATTTATCAATCAACATCCCGCATGACCATATTTTTTCAAATACAATTAAATGTTACTTTTTGGAAATTATTTTTAAATAACAAACGTAAATATGTTAATAACATAATATAATATACTCCGTATGTTTTATTTTTAAGAAAATAATGGTTAATTTTTTGTAACTTTGACCTAAAAAAAATGAATGGAAATAAAATTGAGATAGAAGGAGTTTTATACAATGTTAAAAAGCACTAGGCCATTACAACGGAAAAGAGAATTCGAACTTGAGACCTACCGTTCATAGCACCTCAACCACTAGGTCATGACATCCTCGGTCTACAGATATGATAATGCTACATTGCTATTGCATGTCATATGGACTATGGAGCACTTCGTAATAGTTTTATTCAATAATAATTTCTACCCCAAGTCCTTACAATTTAAAAACGGAGTATTTGTTATTTAAAGAATGTTTCGGTGAACAATTTATTACGGAGTAATTTATATGATATAATTATCATTGTTGGGCCCAAATTTTCCGGCCCAGTTTGGGCCCTGTCAGCAGCGGTACCTTGCTCAGGACCCTGAGCACCGCGGGACCCTGGGCAGGGTCTAGAGTATTCCGAGGATCCAGACGCACAAGAACCCTCGACTGCAGTAAGACCCTCCAGAGCCCCAAGCTAGCCTGCAGGACCCCTCGAATATTCCAGGACCACGGGCGTGACCTGCAGAGCATCACCGAAGTTGGGCAAGACAGACCCTCGGGACATGCCAGGGCCCTCAGAGTCTCACCAACGGATCTATCTCGAATCAAGCAGCGGACAATTAAAGTAGTTGCGTAGATTGGAAGCGTTACAACGGAAGGAGCAATTAAGGCCTATTTAATGAGGGCCACATGGCTTATGGAAGGAGGGAATAACGAGAGCAAAACGAGGAAGGCTACAAGTATAAAAGAAGAGCTAGGAGTTCAAGGAGTAGGATCATTCCACATTCAAAGATCTATACTACTACATTCAACACCAAATACTTACTTACAAAGATTCTAAACACACAATACACATTTTTCAAAGAACTATTAGCATTGTTCAAAGAAATATTGTACCAATAACGTGCCTTAGCGCCTAAATCTTGTAATCCTTCTTGAATAGTGGATAGTTGGTGGGACAAGAGCTTCCCTCGCTTGGCCGCTTTCCCACATCTAAGTTTTCTCACAGAACCAAAAACTCTCGTGTCTCGTGGTTGTTCTCGCTGCTGCATTTCTTTGCGTTTTCATTCACAATTCTTAGTTTGGCATACGATAAGGTCGCTTTAACCCCAACACAATAAGTTAAGCTTTGGTAAATTTTTTGCCAAAACATTTGGCGCCGTCTGTGGGGAATTGCGATCGTCTTTGTAGCCAGATTCATTCCTTCATCCAGCAATCATGTCAAGCAGCACGCAGCCTAAGGATTTGCTCCACACCCTCCTGAGGAGCATGGAATCGCTGTCCAGGGTTATGGATCAGATGCGCAGGGGAAGCGAGGATACCACCAGGAGGTTGCAGGCCCTGGAGTCCAAGGTTCAACGAGGAGGCTTTGGAGCAGCGTTCCAGGACCCCGGAGCCATCACCACCGAAACCTCTACCCTTCACCGGCGGCACCAAAGCCGAACTCTGGGGTGCACAGCAAAGCGCTACCAGATCTCAGGCTCGAGATGGACAGGGACCCTCAGCAGCCCCTCCAGAAAGGTCACCAGCGACCGCAGACATGGAAGAGCCAGACCATATGAAAGGCCAGCAGACCGCAAAGTTTCGAGAGTCAGAGATTGGAGGAACAACCAGAGCCTCCCACCCAAGGTAAGCGAATACAAATTCACTACTGATATTGATGGACTACTCAAATATTTGCAGGGCCTGGGAGGCAAAGTCAGGAGGCCTCGCAAGAGCAAAACCAATGGAGACGCCAGTAGGAAAGACCCCAATAGGAGATGTGCGTTCCACGACGACATCGGCCACAACACCGAGGCTAGCAGCCTCTAGGAAAGGAACAGAAGTATCACCTGGAAAGGGGGCACCTCGACCACATCCTGTCGAGGGAGTCCAGGAGCAGCAAGGGGGAGAGGCTGGGCAGGAATGTATCGTGGCCCTGGTCGTCACCAAAGCTCCCCAAAGCAAAACTCAAGGACGATTGAGGTAGCTACGAGCGCCGTGATGATCAGGGGGCATGAAGGACCCCAGTAGCCAGTTTAGAATGTAGGAAAGTCTCTGCTACCAGCGGAGACCAGGTACACTGAACTCGGAAAAACTTGTTCTTAATTACAGCCTCCTTTAGATTACGTCCTTATTCTGAGCCGCATACTGTCGCTGTGGCTTCTAACCCTCCTATAGAGAATGTTTTGCGAAAACCTGAGCTGGAACAGGAAGCTAGGCTGTGGTGTATGAAATCCACAATGGTAACTGTGGAAATCATACAGGGGGCAGGAGCCTGGCTAACATGGCGCGTAACAAGATTACCACTCGTCAGTTTGACACTGTGCCTGAAAACGGTGTTTCATTTTGAGGGCTACGACACCTACCTTAAAATTATGTCCTCAATAGGTTTGTTCGTTTCATCTTTTAACCCATGTTTTATTTTATTTCCGCTTTAAAACTTTTTCATTCTTTTACCCTTTCAATCGTTTTAAAAAAAGTTATTTTGGCGCTTCGCTGCTGAGGAACCCTGAGGATCCTGAGACCTGAGGACCCTGATGTACTCTCAGGATCCTGGCACGTCCTCATCATTCTGAGGTACCCTCAGCAGGTTTTGTTGATTATTCCTTCGTGAAAATTCTTTAATCCGCTCCGAATCGTTTTTAAAAGTATTTCTGCAGTTTACATTTGTGATTTGTTAAAAACCCTTTATCCTTCTTAAAAAAAAAAAATATATAAAATTTTTCTTATTTAAAACTCGTTTTTATATACAAAAATATTTGAGTTCGTTTTGAAGAGTTTCCGAAGCTTCATTCCTTCATAAGGTATCGACCCCTGGGGTCACAAGGGGCGCCTCACGTAATACCCTCCTTGAGAGGAAGTCGTGCGTGTGGCAACGGGTATAAACATGAACCCAGGGGATAAACATGACCCCACTTGGACATCTCAGATTCCAGGCCACCACAGTCACCACTACTAGGCTCGGCATCGGGTATAAACATGAACCCACTTGGACATCTCAGATTCCAGGCCGGCACTAAGTCGACTCTAAAAGCATGCATACAGAATGAACGCGCGCGATACAAACGAACGTAATCAAAAGCATGGTTGGCCACCATGACTTTCCATCGTCATGCTCAAGGTCCCTTGCAGCAAAGGACCCTGAGCGCACATGCCTAGCAAGAGGTAATGATTAAGTACAAGCGTTCAAGACAGGTACGCTACCCCAAAATGACAGTTCTGAACTCAAGTCTTAAACTAACCGATTGATTACAGCGTTGCAGGAAGCTACTCTTGTTTATCAGGTACCTTAGCCGAAGCATCCAAGGTGGAAGCATTCTCAGCAGCAGTGCCACCACCCTCGTCACCAGTAGTTTTTCCATCCTCAACGTGTTCACCGCCCTCCTCAGCAGGGTCAGCAGATGCAGCAGGCTCCTCGTCATCAGAATCCACAAAGTCCACCAGGACGCTGTGATCTGGAGGCTGAGGGAAATTCGCCTAATAAGCTTAATAGATTATTCACATGTTTCGAGTTATATTAGCTAGGTGTTTTTAGCTGATCCATGTTTACATTGTCGCTTTCACCCTTGCGGTATTGTTTCCTCTGTTTCAGTCCTCACCGCCATTCTGACTCCTCAAGAGCGCCTTTCGGTGTCCCCCTGGCCCATATAGTCGGGGGCATCAGGAACGACCTAAATACTTGCAGCAGCTCTTTCGCCACATCAGCAACCGCCGTTCTGTGTCTTTGTTGCCTACCCAAGAAGGGAAAAGAAAAAACAGTCCGCCAATCCACCAAGTATCAAGCACGAACAAAATTGAAGCGACCAAGTATCGCCCAAAGTTGAAATACGGGGAGTCACGCAGCACCGAGAATGAAAATTCACGCTCGAGTCGAGACCTCCCGACGAGAAATTTTGGGGGCAAATGTTGGGCCCAAATTTTCCGCCCGCTTTGGGCCTGCCAGAATGCAGACTCGCTCAGACCCTGAGCACCGCGGACTCAGGGCAGGTCTAGAGTATTCCGAGGATCCGCCAGCAGAACCCTCGACTGCGGCAAGACCCTCCAGAGCTCACTAGCCCAGGACCCCGAACATTCCAGACCCCCGGCAGACCCTGCAGCATCTCAAGAAGCTGGGAAGACAGACCCTGGATGTACCTGTGGCCCTCGTGAGTCTCACCAACGGATCTATCTCGAATTGCAACGGACAATTAAAGTAGTTGCGAGATTGGGGGAAGCGTTACAACGGAAGGAGCAATTAAGGCCTATTTAATAGGGGGCCACGACAGTTATGGAAGGAGGAATAACAGGAGCAAAACGAGGAAGGCTACAAGTATAAAAGAAGAGCTAGGGTTCAAGGAGAGGGGATCATTCCACATTCAGCATCTATACTACTACATTCAACACCAAATACTTACTTACAGCATTCTAAACACACAAAACACATTTTTCAGCAACTATTAGCATTGTTCAGCAAATATTGTACCAAATAACGTGCCTTAGCGCCCTAAATCTTGTAATCCTTCTTTGAATAGTGGATAGTTGGTGGGACAAGAGCTTTTCATGCGGTCGCTTTACATCGGGTTTTCCAGAACTAAAAACTCTCGTGTCTCGTGTTGTTCTCGTCGTTGCATTTCTTTGCGTTTTCATTCACAATTCTTAGTTTGGCATACGATAAGGTCGCTTTAACCCCAACACAATAAGTTAAGCTTTGGTAAATTTTTTGCCAAAACAATCATGATTATTAATTGAATCGGTGCTGTAATTTGACGACTTTTATACAAGAATATAAACACGTTTTAAGGAAAACCCAATTGAAATCCAACTAGTAAGATGAATAAATTGTCCATAATTAGAGTAAACAAGCTGTTATAATTGAATCAAATTAAGTTAAATGTACGTATAAAGTTTCTGAAATTGGTAGGAAATTGAAATGGACAAGTTGGTGTAATACATTCTCACCTAACAGGCTAACAGTATTGCTCCACCGTAAAAGACGTGTTTTATTGGCAAAAATAATGTTGCTTAATCATATTTGTCAATACTTACTTAAGGACTAAGCGTCCACATTTTCTTATTTTTATTTTTTATTTTTTAGTACGATTTCATATTTTTATTTTGGATTAATTGAATATAATCCTCCTTTTATAATATTTTTTGTCAAAATAATCTTCTTATATGTTACTCCGTATTCTTTATAATATAACCCCTTTTAAGATACTTTTGTTTCAATCACCCTAACGTCGAATTTTCTTACTTAAAAATGACAATTAAAGACATTATAAGGGATGCCCTTTTCAAGTTACAACCACCAATGTCTAAAATATATCGATACTTCTTGAGAAATCCCTATTTAAGGGTGTGAATATTCCATTTTAAAGTAAGATATTTCGATGTTGGGGGTGATTTAGAAACAAAAGTGTCTTAAAATGAGGTTATGTGATAAAAATAACAGGGGGTTTAGTGTTATAAAAGGGGATTATATTCAATTAACCCTTTTATTTATTAATGAGTTGGTTAATCATTAATGGGTAGATAACACAATTCAATGCATAGAATAGATTTGAGATTTAGATAAATATATACTATAAATATGACGGTATCGTGTTATCAAGTATTATTTCATATTCTAATACGGAGTACAACCTTATAGTACCATGGAAACAGTTATAGTATGATCTTATGTTATTATATGCTCACAGTATTTCAATTTAAATGTTTCGATTTTTGTCTTATGTTTTTCCCGATTAAGTATCACATTTTTATTTTATAGTCGTACCTATAAGGCTATAATGCATAAACAAAGGTTTCATTATATTATTGCCTCATTCTCCAAAGTAATTGTATTAATTTAAAGTTTAAAGTTTAAACTATTAAGGAACTAATTAAATATTTACAATAACTTTGCAATATAAACGGAAAATTATAATTATGTACAATCTTACGGAGTAATATTCAAACATAAAAGTACAATACGAAATTTTATACTCCATATATTTCTATTAGGAATATTTCACGTGAATAAATCAACCTATTAGTGATCAGGTTGATTTACTCATGTGAAATATCCTTTTTATTATATAAAAAGTAAAGGTTGTATTTGGATAATACTCGTACATAAATGCAGCAATATAAAACGTCAAACAATACGAATTTTAATATTTTTCTATCATATCAACTGTTCAACCCATATGAAGCAGTACACACAAGCCTTAGACCAACGCCAGCAATATAATACGTCAAGCAATTGGTCACAAATGCGATGTCCTCGGCAGAAGTTGGGATTGGCATAGTCGCTTTACAACCGTAAGCTTGAATTTCACCATACTTGCCATCGTAATACACGGCCTTAGACTCTGACATGGAGGTTGGTGCATGGCCACTGTACGAATAGATTGTCGATGTTTTGAGCACCCGCCAACCGTTGGTATCAAACTTTTTAATCGGACCACTTAGCACGATATTTATTGTTCCTAATCTCGAGACTGAACCTACTGACTTAATTGGTACCATAATCGGTATATTAAATTGGTCTTTGTGGGGAAGGCCGTTGAGTATTCCTGATGTTCCGGGTATAACATTAAATTTTGATGCCGGGAAATCGAGTGTAAATGATTGCGCCAAATTCGTATAATACTCGTCAATTGTTTGGGCATTACTGTGCTCGTACAGATTGAACCCGGTAGAAGAAGACATGGCCTCCGCCGTTTTCTTCTTCTCTAATTCTTCAATCTTCTCTTGTTTCTTAACCAATTCAGTCCCCTTATTTTCCACAATCTCCTCTAACTCCTTACGCGCACGCTTTTCCTCGTCCAGCTCCTTTTCTTTTTCCCTTAGTTTCTGCTTATACATCTCACGATCATCACTTGAATCGCCCTCGTCTTTACTATCATCATTATCGAAATGAAGGACCAAGGGACGACCTTGTAAAATATCCCTACACACCCATTGTGTGCTCAGGTGTGCTTTCACACCGTATTTTCCCCAATTGAACCGGTCAAATATCCGATAATACTCAATCTTGTGTGATCCGCCATCGGAATGAACCCCCTCAGAGTCAGAGGGGAGGAAACAGAGTCCTTCCCGATTAACCATCAACCGCGAATCAAAAAGATCGTGTAACGCTGCATCTAGGTGAGCGCCTCTGATGTCTTTGTTACCGATGTGTAATGATTCATATTGCTTGCCAACACCCAAGTGCAATGTTCCCAAATGACTCCAGTGTTTACGTTTTACCGGAACAATATAAAGGTTGTCTAACTCGTACAGTTCCACGACTCCTACATCGGTACAACGTATGAAAACCTCGTCTTCTGTGACCGAGTAAGTTGCCATTTTTGGTTTGGATTTTTGTTTGATTTGTGGTTGGATCGATTAGTGGTCGATAACTCGATTGACATAAAAACGTAGAGTACTTCGTAATATGTAATAATAATATGAAATAAATGAATCAGAAGCAGTCATAGGAAATGGTCATCGTCCAAGACGTGCATTTCACTAAGTGATTACTCTCTTCAATCTATATAAAATCCAAGTAAATTCTGTGTAAATTTACGTGTAGCCGTGTACGACGATATTTTGTGACTTAAATGTGACTATTTTAACTTTTAATGTGATTCGGTTAGCCCTTAAAGTGAGGTTAAAGTATTTACGTAATCACATTTTTGTAAGTCAAAATTAAGCGTTACGTGCATGAGACAATCTTATTAGAGCTTTTCTTATAAAACTTTTTAACATCTGTTATTTAATTGATTATTTTAGAGTACTCCATAGTATATGTTATAGTGTTATACAAGTGGATGATAAATGATTTAATTCAATTATAGCAAAAATATACTCAGTATTGTAATTAGCAAACAAAATAAATTTAAATAAATAATGGATAAATTTAAAAATAAATTACTAGTTGAGTACTACTATTTCAGCGTGACTTTTATGCTAATGATGGGTAGTATATTATAGAGATTTAAAAAATTACCTAGGTCAGGTTGAAGTAGCATAACTCTTAAATGTAAGAAATGGCCTATTGAATTGAGTTAGGCCGAGTTGGGTTATTTCAAATATGTAAATATAGGAAAATTATAAGTGTATAACGCCACATAGTAATGACTTACCCACAATTGGATTCAATTTGATCACATATGAATGATTTTTAATTAAAAAAAGTTTCTTTTATAAGATAAAAAATTGAGTAATAAAAATTGAAAAAGGTAAAAGTTAAAAATTTACAGTTAAATGGATAATTTAAAATGAAATTTAAAAAGAATTAAACAATTACGGAGTACATTTTTAATATGTGTTTGCGATTATCTCGACGACCCCACGTATGTGTAGGTTAAGTAGACATTGTATGTTATATGGTTGGTGAAATGTGTGAATGAATTCCCAAAAAGAAAGGAATCAAGAAAAGCATGACTTTATTCGAAGGCAGCGAATAAATTCAAGAAATGAGACAATACTTTTCAGTTTTCGACATACACGGTGTTAAACAAATGAGAAGGATGCCCTTTTAGTTTTTAGTACCTCCGACTTCCCTTATAGTGCACTTTTACGTCGTTAATAAAAGGGCCAAATTAATCAATTTATAAATCTTACTAATCATGCAAAAACAACGTAGTATATGGTAAGTAAGAGTTAACCCAGGAAAGGAAATGATAAACTCGATTAAACCTAATAAGATAGACTATTAAAACGGACCAAAACGAAATATAACTCGTAATAAGGGGGGATATGTTGAATTTATGATTGAGAACTACTAATTAAAACAACAAGAGTGAAAGATAAACACAACTATGATTCTAAAAATGTAGAGAAAAATGAGAATTTAAAGTGTTGGTTCATATTAATATCCATCATCCAAATATAACATCGATCATAGCCAAACTCAAGTGAAAATATCGTTACTTACTATCAACAAAGGCTTGAACAAGTGAAAAACATCTATTCTCACAAATTCTTATGATAACATGCAACTCAAATCAATCTAGAAAGAATTTAACATGAATCGAGCAAAGAAAACGATAGTTTTAAGTAGGGATATTCTATATAGTGCAGCTTTTTGACTTTTACACGCAGATTCTTACATTTTTTAAACATACATGATGCACTTGTTGTCATTATCCATAAGTATACCTAGACTTTGTTTTCAAACAATTAAACACAATTTTAAACTACGTGATGACTTGGATGCGTAACCAAGCTTGTCATTTATTATCTCATGACATAAAAGGCTACATTAATTTCAATATCCATCAACAACCTAATATTTATTAATATATATGGGTTATAAAATTTACGACAAATAAGTTATTGTTTCTACAAAATTATCACGTCTAAGATAAATATTGAGCCTAATAAGTCCTTCTCACATGGGATGATAAAACCAAGCTTAGATTCTGCCAAGTAATCATTTAACGCTTAAAAGTGAGTTTAATTGTCTAGAAACAAAGTTCAGGGGTATACTTACGGATAATGACAACAATTAGGGGTACCATGTATGTTTTCAAAAATGTAGGGGTACCATGTAGAAAGTCAAAAAACTGAGGGGCGCCATATAGAATATCCCTTTTAAGTATGAATTCACAAGAATAATCTAATCATCATGTAACTCACTAATCTCCTCCCTAATCAACACAACAATCCACAAATCCATGAGATAATTGTATCAACAAAGTCACACAATAGAAAATTACCAACAATCTAGAGGTAAAACCTAATGACAATAGATACATTCACTAATCATATGATGATCAAGCATAAAAATCAATGAATTAATCATAAACAACATTAGTAACAAGGAGAGATTAAACAATAATATTAAAAGAGAGAAACTTTGGCTCACAATGTGTATTAGATGATTTCAATCAATAAAAACCAATAAGAGAAGATTACCCACCCATATTTGACTTAATTTCCATAAATTCTTCAAGAGAAAAGTTAATTACTCACTAATTACTTGCTAATTAAAGCTAATGATAACCTAATGACAAACTAAAAATGAGAGAGTTCTAAAATAAAAATGATGTCTTGTCAAATAAGATAAGAGATAATCAGAATATTCCTCCCAAAACAACTTGAATACTCGTCAAAAAAGAAATGAAACGCTGCAGTTTTGAGTTATGCGCCTAGGGCGCAATTTCTGGCGCCTAGGACGCATGCCTGCTGGAAGCCGATTTTGTAAAGGCCATATCTCACTCGTTTCTTGGCGGAATTAAGCGTGTGACCTGCCGTTGGAAAGCTATCGAGACGAAATATCAACTCCACTTGGTCTTGCATCCATTGGAGGTCTAAAACCTGAGATATAACCATTTGAAGTTGACCTTGCGTCGGCTTTAGTTCACCTTGACTTGACTTGACTTCGACCTTGACTTCTCTTGTAACCGTAATTTAGCCTTGGTTTCCCATTTACGTCAAAAGCACCATAATCCATCTAAAAAGTGGGAATTATAAGATTCTCGAGGGCTAAATTCTCGGTCTTAACATCGTATAAACGTGTCTTATCAGTATGTCCACTATAAGGCTGCTTCATACAATGAGACACCAATAATTAAATGTCACATCAATAATTAAAATCTCTCCCACCTCACAACTCACACATTAAATCCACTGATACAACACCACTACTATTAAGTTCATCACCACAGCCACCACCGTCACTCCTACTGGTCAACCACCACCGCGAAGAGAGTCGTCGGAATCAGACGACCAACAATACCCCCATATTTTCGATCATCTCACCATAACTATCATTAATTTCATCAAAACCTAAACAATATCACAGTCTTGCACCGACCACCACTCCGACCACCACGCACCTCGAGGTGAGTCCAACTCGCTCTATGTCGATCTATCTTCCAACAACAACATAATCACCACTGACTCCTCTATAACCCCTAACACCCTTCCTAGTCGTCGATATCTGACGAACCATTAACCATTATTGTCGCCACACCATTGTCAAACAGCCTCTTTGGAAATGTAATCAAACTATTACTGAAAAGTAACTCAACTCTTCATGAGATGTAACCCTTCAACATAACCAAGAACGTTACTTTTGCAATATATTGAGGTTACTTTTGATATTTGATAAAATATTTAATCGATTTGCCGTCTTCATCCTCGATCATCCATTAGATGTGTATTCAATTACAGATCTTGCTAAACACAATGCAATTTATTTTTCCAGATGTTCATCAAAACCCTTTTAATTGGGTGACTTCATGAAAAATTGAACGGTGTAATTAAATGAATGGAAAAAATGACAAGAAGAAATTTGAAAAAATTGGCATGGATGTTTATAAATTTAGAGTTTAATTGTTTAATTATGGGTAATTTTTAATTTGAATGAGTTTGTAATAGTAGCTGAAAATTTGTAATGATGATGATGATGTTGAATGTTGAGTAATATTGGTGCAGTGAAGTTGTTGTTTTAATCGTTGAATTATAATAAGAGTAATTCTAGTATGAGACTGCCTCATACAATAAGACACCCTAACACAACTAATATATTCATATTTACCCACACAAATCACTCCCCCACCATTCCATAAACAACCAGTAAAATTGTCACTATTCAAACTCCACTCCAACCACCACTGCACCACCACCGCTGCCAGTTGAACCTCACCGCGTCGATCACCACCAGTGTACTCCATTACAACCGTCATCAGTCACACTTTATCGCAACTACCACCAATAATCGGTTTACACAACAACCACCACCGTCACCAATCGAAATTCAGTGCACTAACCACCACCAATCCAAATCCACAACCACCACTACCTGTCAGACTCCACCGCAACCCCAACCCTTTATCTCTCTACCTTTATAGTCGACTTTTCCTGATCTCATCTACCTTGTCCTCATCCACCGTTCCTTCACCTACTGCCGCCAAAACCATCACCATCCTCTTTAACTACCATAATTATTCAGCCACTGGTGCCTCCAACGCCACCCATCTTTCATCTCATGTTTGAATTTTTTTTTTACTTCTTTCGTCTATAAAGTAGACAGTTCAAATGTAATCATTCTTAGTTGAAACGTAACTATTAGTTAATCAAAGGTAACTCTCTAACTTTAGTTGGCAAATTTTGGGGAATTACTTTTGAATGCATTTAAGTTACTTTTCAAACTTAAACGAGTTACTTTTGAAAAATATGGACAAATGCATAAATTAGTTAGCATTCGTTTGGTTATTTGAGATTATAACTTTGACTCTTCAAAATTTTCTAAATTATTACGAGAAATACTGAAATACCAATCAATAAGGTAAAAAAAAGGTGAGAAAAAAAATTAAAAGAAATTGAAGGTTAAAAACAACCTGGGGGAATGATTTTGTTTCAAGAATCGGTCTGGAGGAGAGAGAAAATGAAACTGTTTTTTTTTTTTTCCTTTCAGTTATTGTGGATTTATTGGGTTGGTTAGGGTTGTTGGATTTGTCTTATACAATAAGACATCCTCATGGTAGCTTTTGTATTATAATATTTGGGGGAAGTAATTTTAATGATGATGTGGCATTAATAGATTGTCTTATACCATGAGACACTCTTATTGTAGAATTTGGCTATAGTTTGAGTATAGGAAATTTAGGTAAAAATTGTGATAGAATGATAGGATATCATCTAACTATGAGTTTTTTTTTTTTAAGAATGCGTGAGACTAAAGTACTTACGGTCAAAAGGATCTAAAAATATGAAACAAATTTATTAAAGTCTTCTGTAAGGAAACTAAAAAATTTAGTGACAATTAATTAAAATTATATGATATGAAGTACAAAAATTATATGATCGAGTACAAATAAAGCGGACTTACAATAATTTATTGTAAGGCTCGACTCACACAATAATTTGTGATCATTTAATATTTATTTTTATTTGTAGCAGTGATTCTTCTGTGAGATGGGCCTAACGATAACTTATGTGAGACAAAGATTAAAAAAAATAATAAAAAAAATAAAAAGTAACCACCATCTAAGAGACGTCTCACAATAATTTATTGTTAGGCCCGTCTCACACAAGAAATTGTCTATTTGTAGAGGAGATGCAAGGGCATTGCAACAGAGAGTAAGATCCAAACCTGAGACATACGGAATATTGCTTAGGCTACCTCCGCACTCCGTCCTAATCATTAGACCATAACATCTTAGGAAAGAACTCAATCAAACATCAAATTATAAACTGCCCTATATAAATCCACTCAAAACGTGTTAGGATTCTCTAGAGTTGATTTATGGTGGAGTTGATAGAGTTTACCATAAATGATATTTGAAAAAAGAGATTAATATATTCACAATTATATTAATAACAAAGAAAATATAATATTTGTTAACTAGCATAATGCCCGTGCATAAATGCACGGGATGTATAAAAATAAATTAATAGTTAATTGAAAATTTTGGTAATTGAATTGAATATTAAATTAAAATAAGAATACTTCGTAGTAATAATATATGGGCAACCTAAATAAACATGTATTCTTAGACCCAAAATACAACAAATTGTATTTTACCCGATCACGTATTTATTTAACATGTAACCCGCTTATTCGACCCGTAATTGTCTTCAAATTAACCCGTTTAATAGGTTTAAAAGTGTCAATTTTGATTTTTCTGAACTAACTATCAAAATTTAGATGATAGAATCGTTGAAAATTGTAATAAAACAATTAGAATTATGGAACATCTAAATTTTTTTATACAGATATAGTTATAAATTTATTTTAAAATATATCATAATGTGACAAAAAACCAATCAAAGTATCGCAATACATTGTCTTAAAATTCATCATTTATTATAATAATATGATAAAACGCGCTTAAAATGTTATATTGAAAACACATTAAATAAAAATGGATAGTTTAAGTGATAAAAATAAAAAAAAAAATTCTATTGTACATAGAAGATATTGACTTATTTATATGACAAAATTTCAAAAAGGAAATTAAATAAAAGGGGTAAAAAAAATAAAATAAAAGGGTAAAAAAAGTTGGAGGGAAAATTGGAGTGAAAATTTATGTTGGATGGTTTTTGTTATATATAATTAATATAGATTTAGGTAAACTCTACAAGGTAGAGTTATTATTCAACTCTAGAGGATCTCAACTCACTCAAAACACCAGCTCTACAAATTATAAAATGGAAAGAACTCAAGGGCCTAAGACTGTAAATTTGTTCTCCTCTAAACATCGACTGATGATATTAGTTACGGAGTACCAAACTATGTTACTCAAACTCGATTAAAAGCCTACAAAAGTCGAACAAGCCCATTTTGCGAGACATTCCATATATTTTTTTTCTTTGGCCTAAAATGAATTGCTAACTGTCGTGCTAATGACAGACACCCGGGTACGCCACAGCATACCCACGAGAAGGGATCCTCTCCAGTACCCTATAAATACTGGATGGTCCAGTGCAAAATCAAGGGCTCCTATCTCTCCATGAAGGAAATCCAAGGGCATACATTGCATGCATTTGCTAACTTTTTTTTTTTTGTTTTTTGCTTTGTATATATTTTATATTTATTTATACAATTGTCCACTTTTATTTTAGATGGTAAAAAATTTGACATTTTAACCGTTTTCCTTTTTTATTAAAAAAAAAATATTTATAAAAAAAAGTTATGAAATATATTTAAAAAATCTATTTATAAAATGTAAAGTAGTTAAAAATCCATTAAAAAAAAAAAAAAAAAAAAAAAATGCGATGCAAGTGGTTAGATCTCCCTCAAGATGAAATATGGGCCTTTGATTTGCACTGGACCCTCCAGTACTTTTCAAGCACTGGAGAGGATCCCCTCTCCATACCCACAGCATGAAACAATCACCCTTTAAGACAGATTTCAACCAATCAAACATCAATCAAAACAACATCTAAGTTAACACGTAACGATCTCAGCGGTACAATTCCCAAACAAAGATCAAAACAGAAAGTAATTTAACAGTTCTACGGAGTACATGACTACTGATTAATTAATTCCAAAAAAGTGACAATTTTCATTAAAATTCACTCTTATTACATTATCGATAAAGAATTGCTACTACATTAAACCTCTACAACAATGTTAACACTTAATACTACTCGATAAGTAACTACATATTAAACTGCCGTCTTTGACAGCTACAAAAAAATTAGATTTTTCCTATTCAAACTAGACTAATTTAACCAATTATAAGTATCGACTCCGGACTAAAAATCTGGTCGTTTAAAAAGCGAATCCCGTTAACTCTTGATAAAATTGTGGAACGGTATTCAACCCCAATTGATAGCAATCCAAGAATTGATCGTCAAAACTAGAATCGCTGCATCGATGACTGATAATTTCAGGGGAACAACCAAATTGATCAACCCGAGAAACTATCCCGTCTCGTAAACACACATCAGGCGGCAGTAAGCCTAAAACAGGAAGTCCATCAGAAAGCGCATTATCCTCCATCCATTGATAATAATCTGAAGATTGATTTTCGGTACTTTCCACTGCGTTTGAACTACTTATTGGATCAACTTTAGAAAGAACCTCGTCTCTTAAACCCTCTAAAGCCGCCTTAAATCTTTCGAGATCCTCTAATCCAAGATCGTTGATTGGATTATCCCACCAATTAGAACAACAACCACCTTTAACACCAGAAGATGATGTCGATGCAACATCGTTTTGACTGCCCCAATTTGCGTTAGAAGAATCGTGCACAAAACGTTGAATTACTCGGTCATGACGAGCAGTACCGTGATCTGGGTTTCCGACGATCGAGAAAGTAATAGCCGCAAATTCAGAATCATACAGTGAACAGAGATCATTACACTTCTTGAATAAACCGTTTCTTCGCTTAGTTAACGTGACATGCCTCGAATTTTTTTTTCCTATTTTCTTAATCTCAATTTTTTGTTTGCCTTTCGTTCGTTTCTTGAGCTGCTGCGAATGATCAGTATCACTTCTCATGCTCACCATTGTTGCAACCCTTGAAGCTTAATTATGGAAATTAGGAGTAATTTTGAGATTGATTGCTCCGTAGATAAAGTAAACAAATTTAAAAGGAGATTATGGAAAGTTAGTGAATTGGGGAAGAACTGTGAAGATTATTATATAGAAATTCAAGAACTATGGTAAGTGTTCTAACGGTACATTAATTTTGGTGGGTAATTTGAATTAAGCGCGTTATTTTTTACCGTTGGGCTTTGGCTGTTAATAATGGCGGTTATTGATCCAATTAGATTTGGTTGGGGATTTTATAATCCAATTAGAGAAATAAACAAGATTTTTAATTTCCATTTAGTTTATTTTTAGAAAACTAATTTAATTTTAGGTAATTGAAATAATAATAATAAAACAAAATTAAGGAGTTTCCAAATTTCATATATAAACGTAATTGATTTTTTGGCTGTTAAGGAATTTCCCTTTTTTATTTTTAGAAAACTAATTTAATTTTGGCTGTTAAGGAATTTCCCTTTTTTTTTTTTTACTGAAAAATCAATTTTATTAATAATAAATCATTCGGCGAATACAATAAATATCGAAGTTAATCGAATACAAAAATATAAAAAGCAAATTGATTAGACCTTATTATCGGAGTAGATAATCAAAAAATTGAAAAATTGAATGAATTCGATTGAAGATTAATTAGAAAAAAAAAAACTTTGTTTATTTATTGAGCAAAAAATGTAGTATTGGAAATAATAATAATGAAAAAAGTATACCAAATTTCATATATAAACGTAATTGATTTTTCATATATGGAAATTTAGGTTGCTTTCGACGTTTGCAAAAAATAATATATTTGTTTCATAAAATATATTTAAGGAAACAATATGTAATTTTCAATTTTGGTATCATAATAATTTAAATTGTAAATTTAGTATTATATTTTTGATTGCATATATCAATTATTTTCATCTAGAATCCTATTTGTTATGGAATAACTAATTGTTTCCAATTATATATATTCAAAAATAATATTAATTTTTTTTTTGCCAATTTTATTGTGATAATTGTCGACCATAGAGACCATGGTTTCCACGACCATAGAGACCATGCATGGTATCTCATACTCCGTATTAGATATAAGATAATAATATAATAATAGATTTATTAAAGTCATCTATAAGGGAACTAAAAAATTTAATAACAATTAATAAAAATTATTACTACGTACAAAAATTATATAATCGAATACAAATTAGGCGGACTTATAATAATTTATATTGTAAGGTTCGACTCACACAAGAAATTGTGATCATTTAATAATCTTTATTGTTTTTTTAGATGAGACACAAGGGCATTACGACGGGAGAGGAGGATCCAAACCTGCAACCTATTGCTCAGGGTACCTCTGGACTCCGTCCTAATCACTAGACCATAACATCTTCTAATCTTCGATTCTTCGTTATTTTTTCTTTATTTGTAAAAAAATGTACTAAAATAAGAATATATTAATAGTTCTTAATCAACACTAACAAAGATTAAAAAAAAAAGTTAGGTTAGATAAAATAAAATAAAAATAAAATTTGAATCGAATTACTTTACTTTGGGTTCATAAAGGTTATAGATAAACAAAAATTACTAACTTTAATTTGTGGATCATAAATATTGTAAAACATCATTGCCTTAAAAAAGACAAAATATTAGACTTCCCCGATAATCCTCATACTAGCTAAATACGAAAAGATACTTTGAATTGAGTATGTAATACTTTGTATTCCATAAGGTTTAACTTTCATTATCATTAGTATTTTTTACAAATATCGTCTCTTAAGAATACGTTTTTGAAGATAACAAAAAGTTTATTTATAAAGTTAATTGTTCATCTCCATGGAACATTTAACAAAATTGGAAAAAAAAAGAGTTCATAGACTCACACAAATGATCGAGCATTTACAAAAATTATAAGTTTAACTTTATTTTGATATCATCAATCAATAAGAAATACTTTTACTTTAAATTCTATAAAAATAAAAAATAAAATAAAAAATCTGATTGATACTTCATACAAGTAACATTTATTAAATATGATACAGATTACAATATTTGAAATTGTTTCATTTGATTTTACACTAGTCGAATATGAAAAATTGAAATCTAGTTTTTAAAATTTCAAAAGACAATAATAACTATTGTCCGATAAAAAAAAAAAAAGAAAAAAAAAGAATATAATTAAGACAGATAAAATACTCACAAGTCACTCACTTCTACAATACATGCCAAAAAAAAACTGAATTACATATCACAAGTAAACAAGCATAATTATACTACCTTATTACGACCTCATAAGATATACATTATGTAGGATTAAAATGCCTAAGAGTTACAAAATTTTGCAAATTTTAAAAATTCATGTATTACATGGCCGACACCGGAAGTTTAATGATGTGAGATTTTCTCGATTTGCAATGCGTTTGAAGACGCTCCTCGTCAATGGTGCCTAAACTAGATAACTGAACACCGTACAATTCCAATCGCCGAATGTCTCGAGGAATAGGCGATTGCCAAATCCCATCCCACCACGCTGGAGGAAGTAGCGGCGTGTAAGCACATTGGCGAGCTTGGCCGTGACAACTCAATGGTCCGGCAAATCGGTTCCATACATGTCCCCATCCTATTTGATTACTCAGCCCGTTTGCGAGCAAGTTACTCTGAAAGCTGCTTAGGAATGAAAAATCCGGGTTTGTACTCGAATCTTCATCTGAAATTCAACAACACGAAAAGGAACAAAAAATAAATAAAAATATGTCACTCGTCGTAGGTTTTGAGTGGATTTTTTTTAGGAGTGTGATCTATCTTCTCTTTTTGACCTTCATTTTTACGTTCTCCTCTTACAAATAATTAATCTTTACTCCATATATAGTTTCCTCCACTTGTTTCACTTACGTGCGACAAGATATACTCGTAATACGAGTATTACATTAATGTTTAGTGAGAGGAGAAGATAAGGTAGGATACTGTAAAAAAGAAAGGTAAATAGCATTTCTCGTTATTTGTAAAGAAAGATGCATTTAGGAAGTGACGGATACCAAGGTTTCTAGCTGCGGCTAGAGCGGCAATCAACTGCGCATACGTGGTTCCAACTCGCCTCTGTGCCCCAGAAATAACAGCGTGTTTAGCTCGTGATGCGAGAAAAAAATCGACAAATGCGACCCACCTGGGCGCTGGGCCCCAATCCTTTACTCTGAATCCTAAAATGCGAGATTTGGTAACCTCGACTGATATATTTCCTCGAAAAAGTTCATAATCAAAGTGAACAACCTAAACAAACAAAGATCATAGGTTAGCTTATCACTGCATTCTTGAAAGTTTGAAAGAAATTAATTTCAAGGTTACAGCTTCGATAAAATCGGGTACCTCTGCAAATTCGTCTATATTAGGCTTGATAGTGTTTATAAAAGAGGGTGTATCCGAGACCAAAACCACCTTGGGTCGTCCCGCGATCTCGGAATTCTCCATCGCTTTCTGAAGGCAGCCCAGAGCAGCTTGCACTGCACGTACTGACCTAATAAATGAACCAAACTACTTTCTCAGTAAACTATTGTCCCAAAAAAAACACATAATTAGAAACATTATCAGCACTTTAGATATGTGAACTGATCCAACAAATCTTAGGCAGTCCATCCTTTGTGCTCAGCAGTTCAGAGTGAAGTTCTAGCTTCGAGTTCTCAGTCCTTGTAAAGTTGTTCCTTACGATGTGACGTAAGAAGATCCTATTTTTCTTACGGAATCACGAGTAATTATCTTTAAAATACCTGTTCATAAGCATTCGCATATGGAGCGTGATATCAGGATCTTCGTTGTTGGCAAGAACAGACCTAACTGCAGCCTCTATGCCCTCTGAAGGAGATATAAGTACTCGGAGTAACTCCCCGAAAACATTAGGTCTGAAATTGAGTTCAGGCTTTCCAAACAATTCAAACGCAGCACTTCTCATCTCGGGATGTACGTTTTTTAAGAAAAATTGAGCTGCTACTGCATCTGTCGTATTTTGTATCCTATAAAGAAAATATATTACTTTTACTACATCTGTAGATAATGAATAACGCTGCTATTACTAGAGTGCCTCAAATATAGGTCAGATCTATGCAACCTAATCCCGTGTGAACAACGCGCCACCACGATGACCCATGATAAAAATTGCATTGAACAACGCCAAACAAGAAAAGAAGATTTTCATAGATTACCAAATGATTGGCTCCTTCCATTCTCTCCAATTGCTGCAAAGAATGTTCGTATGTGACGGCTTTTGAAAGTCATCGACCCTGACAACTAAATCACGACCATATTTTGAGGTACAACCATTTTGTCTCCAAAGACGCTTGACCTCCTTCAGGGTAAACGAAGCATTGGTGTAATTTATGTAATCACCAAATGGATATTTGCCCCTGAAATAGAAGTAAGATTGTCAGTAACGAACAAGCCATCATAACATCAAACGCTCTAAGAAAACAAAAGAAGTCGATCAGAAACTATTATCTGATATGCAAACAAATCATCAAAGAATAAAAAATATAAGAAAACAAAAGAAGTCCATAGCAAATTTAAGATTATCACTAATATTTAGCTTGTGAGGTACAGGCAATTTTTGGCTAAAACCTGTTCCCCCAGTGACTTTGTGGGTTATGGAATGATGTAAGACTCAAAATTTTGGGTAAAAACTCGTTGAACACGGTCTTACCCAAAACTGTCTCAGAGGAAGCACTCAAACAGTCATAGATCGACAAAAATTTGAGGTAAACCTCTAATTAGCCAATGACGAGAAGTCGAGAACACTGATTTTCCTATACACATCAAGACATCCAAAAATTTAGCGTACGTGTAAAGGAACTCAGAGAGAACCAATATGCCTGGTTTGCCCGATAATCAATGAGCGATTCAGCATGATGCTCAAGGCCGCACCGGTTAAAATCTTGTACATTTCATTCCCGAATCCAGCTTCTGACGCCTTTGCTATAACAAACCCATGACGGCAAAATTGTTCTGGAGGTAGCTGCCTTATTCTTGAAGCACCTGTAATAAAGCACAAGTTGAAATGACAAACCTCACTACATGCAGTTGTCATGAAACAACATACACACTATGACACCTATATATGTGAATACGTTTACTTCAGGAAAAAAGAAACATATTTTTAGGATGAAGTATACTAGCATCGAATCCCCGTGTGTAGTTGAGACTTATCATACACAAATTGTGGTACTACCTCCACGTTCCATCCCTCCCCATTTAACTTTGATGGCACTAACGTCAACTTTGACAATTCCTCTCCTCATATATACGTAGAAGAGCAATATTAAGTACTGTTTCGGTCCAAACCTTCTCCTCTCAAAATGTCCACGTTTGATATACGAAAATCACCATCTCCACAATTCGTTTTTAAAACTACTAGTAGTAAATATTGTACTTCGTACTGCGTATATTGTAACATATTATCGGTCAAAGTGGAGACCCGAGATTATTTCGAGCATAGATTCAGAAACACCAGCTTTCCCATGGCCCTATATAAATCCACTCAAAACACCTGCTCCACAAATTATAAAATGGAAAGAACTTAAGGGCCTAAGACTGTAAATTTGTTCTCCTCTAAACATCGACTGATGATATTAGTTACGGAGTACCAAACTATGTTACTCAAACTCGATTAAAAGCCTACAAAAGTCGAACAAGCCCATTTTGAGAGACATTCCATATTTTTTTTTTTTTCTTTTGGCCTACAATGAATTTGCTAACTGTCGTGCTAATGACAGACACCCGGGTACGCGTACGCCACACCATACCCACAGCATGAAACAAACACCCTTTAAGACACAGATTTCAACCAATCAAACATCAATCAAAACATCATCTAATTTAAGCTACATTTCAATTCATCAATCATCATTCAAAAAACATGAACCATATATAATCATAAAACACACACTCACATAAAACCTACACAATGTACAACATATTAGATTGCAATCTATCAAAAAAACCATGAACATAAAACACAGCACACATACACACACACACAAAAACAAAAACACAAACACAAACACAAAAAAACAACAACAAAAAAGAAGACCATTTTGGAGAAAATGAAGGTGAATAAATCTGCGGACACGAAGAGACTCCTTGGAAGAAGCGAAATCGGGTCGAAAAACTTGACCCATTTCATCAACAGAAGCACAAAAAGAGGCATGAGTATGAGTGATAGTGTTAGTGTTAGTATTAGTGAAAAGAGGATCATTGACAGAAATTGAAATGATGTTTGAATCAGGGAGTTTCTGGGGAAACACTGCTTCTGCAGTTGGATCAACAAGCTTCAAACTTATCACCATAAAACCAATTAATGTTAATATTCCAACAATAAATACTAATGATTTTAGGCAAATTAAAAGTAGTAATCTTTTCTTTGATGATGTTATTCTCATTTCTGGGTTTTCAAGTTTTTTGATTTTGATTTTGATTTTGATTTTGATTTTGGTGATTTCTTTTTTTTTTTTTTGAAAGGGAGAGATAGATTTGTTGAATCTAAATTGTGCAGCAGCTTTATATTGATCAATCAATGTATATTTAGAGAAAGGGAAATCTTAAAATCTTAAAAATAAAGGGAAATCCCCATTAATATTTTGAATTAACTTGTGTCTTTTTTTCAAATAATTATTATTATTATTTTTTTTTTTAAAACGAATGTATTCGTCCTAAATTTAAAATGGGTTAAATATTACTCCGTATTTCGTTTGATTATTTGAGCACATAAGATAATATTTTTATTTTTATTTTTTTTCATGCACTTTACTTTTTCTTATTTAAATTGTTGGACCCGTATTAAGGTTAATACGGATAACGTGTTTTAAATAGGAGTAAGAATTTGTGTTTCTCAAAATACACCAAATCCAATTAATCTGAAAATATACTGCATTTTAATTAATGAACAATTATTTCTCAAAATTGCAAAATATATTAGGGGACGTTTGGAAACCTGCATTTCATTTTAAAATTTGAATTTAAAACTTAACATTTAGAATAGAAAATTTTAAAATGACATGGCATGGGGGTGTCATTTAAAATGACCAAAATGAAATCTGAATCCAAATACTTGAGTTTGCCAAACAAGTCATTTCGTTCAAATCCGAATTTCAAAATGAAATTATGGTTCCCAAACGCACTCTTAATGTTTTATTTAAAATTTGGGAATTGATTGGTAATACCTAAATTCAATGGAAATCTTGCATTTCAATCTCTATACTCCGTAGTACAGAGTATAATGCACACTATGTTTTTTCACACTTGTTAACACGTGTTTTGTGCATTAAATGATGTTTAGCTATGTTTTATTCAAATAATATGAAAATTAGATTTTAATTATGTATTCATAAAGACGAATCAAACAAGATTACACTTGAATATTTTTGCACTTATGCATCAAAAATATAATTGAAATTGAATGTTTAACGGTGAATAGTGTCAAAAAAAATAAAAATATACTGTACCATTTTGATATAAATAGAGGAAGTATGATGATGTTTGGTGATTCAGGAAATTAAAATTAAAATAAAATTTGACAAGTTAATATGTAAAGTTTTATTAATAAATTACTCTAGTTTGAAAAGGGAAAAAAAAAAAAAATATAGAGGATCTTGATTATGAATTGAGCCTTTTTACAACACAATCACTATTTCCCGCCCCTTTTTTTTACTATTTATCGCCCCTTTTTACCATTTTGCGGTCCCCTTTATTTGTAACTCCCTATTAATTAATAGTATAAAGGGGGCGAGAAATAGTATAAAGGGGGCGATAAATAGTAACTCCCCCTTACAAAGATGAATTTTACAAAGATGAATTGAGCCAAAAGGCAATTTCGTGGGGACAAATGGCGTCAAAATAACAATGAAGTTTATTTGGTGGTGGTGCTCAAAGCTCAGGTGTATCGCGTGAATGATTTAAGACACTTTGTGTTGCTTTGTTGGATCATCATGCTACTCCCGCTACCCTTCTTCCTAGCCCAAATTCTTATTTAAAACGGATATATCCGTCTTAAATTAAAATGGAAATAATAAGACAAAAAATAAGTGGAGTTAAAAAGGTGTAATATATTTGTTTTTTATGTGCAAGTGCAGGTACTTGACACGTTTTAAGTTTAAGATGGATATACCCGTCTTAAGTAAGACTTACTCTCTACCTAGAGGATGCCATTTGTGCGGGCCAGCCCCGCTCAATTCGGTTCAGTTTGTCCGTTGGGTCTTAATTTCGATGGTCCAGCTTGGCCTGTCAAAAGCCTGCTCGGCCCTCTCAAGCAACGGGGCGAGCCCGAGCCTTGATCTTTAGGGTCTGGCCCTCTGGGCCCGTACTTTTAAACAATTTTATAACTAAAAGGCCGAATTCGAGCCTAATTTTCAACCCTGACCCGAAACCAAAAGGCCAGTTACGGGCCTTAAGAATAGAGCCCGACCCTGGCCACTTCTACTTCTACCAAACGAATCAATATGATACCATGGCCTGGAGGTCATTTCATAGGTCAAAAAGTTTCAAAAACGATTATTTTTAACTAAGAAAGTAAAATACAAATATTTACTATCCTAAACATTTCTATAATAGACAAACTATTTAAGCACAAATTCTCATGTGTTGCAAGACTGTCTTATTTGTAATATATTATATAATTTTTATATTATTTTCACTGAAAATTCTGGTAGTATACTATCATAATCATTTTCATATTGTTTGTAATTTGTATCTTTTTTTATGGTTAGTTGTGACTAATTTTTTTTTATTAACCTTCTTAATGACTTTAGTAAATACTCATACATTTCATGTCTTTGTACATTATTCTCACGGTAATTTAATGTGAGACCATCTCACATGAGGCATACTACTGTTTAAGATACTTCATCGTTTTTCTTTTATTGAACTATCAATGACCTCATTCGAATACTTTTTCATGTGATGTTTTTAGCAATTGCGCTTTGACATTTAACATTATTATCTCGTGACTTAGTATTTTAACGTCTTCTTAATCATTCGTTGTATATAAACACTTTAAAATTACAAATATATTCCCTCTGGTTCATTGAATTGTTTACACTTTAACTTTAAAAGAAGTGTAAACAAATGACGGAAATATGAGAAGTATTAAAAGTAAAAAAATAATATACTCCGTTATTACTTAAAAATATAGATATCGTTTTGAACCCATATTCGACCCATATTACGAGTAATGGATAATTTTGGGATAGATATGGTTTGGGTCGGAAAAATTAGACCCTCCCTTGGATAATTTTGGGATTTAATTATATCAAAACTTCCCTAAAACTCAAATTTGTTCTTCTTATTTTTCTTTCTTTTCTTCCTTTTCCCCTTATATATATATATACTCCGTACTCCGTATATATTAATTTCTTCTGTAACATATTCCTCAGCATAACTTCAATTTCATTCAAACAATTAATCAAAAACATGAACCAAAGTTGGGTTCTTTTCTGTAATAATTTCTGAACGTTTTCTAATTTTATTACAATTTGATACCTTTCATTTCAATTAATTTGAATTCTGGGTTTTTTTTTTTGGCCGTTGAAGTTTATTAACCTGGTAAAGTTTTAACTTTCTATTAATTAATTGTCATATATTCATTTTTTTTTTTTTTCTTCTGGATTATATTTGTTTCATGGGTTGTAATTATATTTAGGTTTTGTTTATTTTTATAGTTTAATTCTGCATTCCCTGAGTTTTTAGGGTTTCCTTAGTTAAAATAAACTGGGTAAAGTTTTCATCTTTTCCTTGCTGAATATAATTTGATGTGTGTGTTTCAGAAATTTAGTTGATTTTTTTTTTTTTTTTTTTTTTTTTTGATGCAAAATGTTTAGCTCATTTAGTTGTTTATTTGACTTGTGAGTTTCTTACTCTTTTCATTTGATGGTTGTATGACTGTTTGATTGTTAGCTAGGGTTCCCAGAAACCTCTAATTTCGTGATCGTTTCGTTTGGCTGCCTAAAATTTTGAACCTTTTGAGACTCTCAATGATGTAATTTAGTTTACGACTCGTTTGGCTGCGTAAATTCTGGGGGTTTGTTTAGTTTGGCTTGCTCTAGGTTTTAGAAATTTAGCTTTCTGCTGTAAGGATTGGAGAAATATGCTCGATTTCACGGCTTTGATGGTTGCGAGTATGTTCTGGATACGCGAATCAAGTTGCTGAATAAACTCGTGTTACCATTTATATGAGGATTTTTCTAACTATGGCACATGAGTGTTTTGGCTCCTGTGCTTGAGGTGTTGTTACTTCGATTTTGATGCACATTTAGTGAATGTTTGTTTTGTCCGTTTCATTGTTCAATTGCCTTTTTGTGAAAGTGTAACGTTTGTTTTCGTTGAATCTCTTGTTTTGGCAATAATCTGGCACTGGAAAGGTATAATATGTTGCATTAACTCAATTTCCGTTGAGTTGAGAAGAGATCCATATCACTGTTTTGTTATGACCACAACTTTTCACTGATTATAGAAGCTGCCCGTCTTCTTGATTGTGTTGCCATGTTAACATGGATAGTCGTTGTATCGATCCAACGATCTTATGAAAGAATAGCAACCATTAGTGACGATACTCTTGACTTGTGATATTGTGTGCATTAAGCGTTCTGACAAGTCTTTTACGATATTGGTTTAGCATGCGCATTCCTGCTATTGTCTACTTGTTAATTGTGTAGGTCAATAAGGTTGTCGAACTTCGCCTGATGGCGTTTTGACGGTTGTGTATGCTATTTGGTATACGATTAAACAACGATGGAATATTTTTCTTAGCTACAAGTTGATGGCTTTTGTTGCCTTTTTTCATGACTTGATAGAGAGGTTTTGTGTATCAGACGAGATTCTGTATTAGATGTTTTCTAGGAAACAAATTTGGTTCAAATAACTTAACCAATATGTTTGGATCTTAGTTGTATCGTAAAGTGATTATGCAAGATCCGTATGCGTGTTTTAGACGATGAAAGTATGTAACTAACTCTTAGTCATTATAAGAGTGAGATAAATTGGATTTCTCTTGGCAAGTAATAGTGCAGGTTAATTACTCTGTTTAGTGTCAAAGTTAGAGAGAGTTATGATTCATTTGCAGCTAATCAAGTATCTGCACTTTCAAGTTTTAGTAGTTTTTTTGTTTGTGCACTTTCAATATTTTGCTCGTTTTGGAAGCCGCATGATCAATGGGTTTTTCTAGACTTGTAAAGGTGCTTGTTTTTTTCTTTTTCCTTGAAGGTCCACCCACATTCCTGTTGTGCTAGTCGCGGTGGGCGTGCTCAATAAAGAAAGAGAAAATGGGTAGTACATTCAACCCTCAAATCCTCGTGGAGAAACTAGTGAAGCTCAACAGCTCTCAACAGAGCATTGAAAGTATCCTTTTCTTTTTAATGCATTACGGAAAGCTGCCTTATTTAAGCTTGCTCAGAATTTCGTAGTTATCATTTTATCCATTGAGGTATTAACTCCATCCCCTCTCGTAGTCGCTGCTACAGTTCTTATATTTGTTATTTTGACTAGAAAAAAGTACAAAGGTTTAACCTATTTGTCTTTGCTGATTTACTTGGCTTTAAAGAATCTTAAAAGTAAGGGGCAAGTTGCTGAATCGAAAAATTTCATCGTCAGCTAACTTGTTTTAGGAAAAAAGGGCTTAGCTCATTTCGTTTTTGGTATTGCAAGTTTCTTCGCGTGCTTCTGGTTTATCATCCTTGACCTTTTAAAGCTTTATCGCATTGGTGCATATTTCACATGAATAAAGCCAAATTTGTGGTTGACACGTGGGCTAGGCAATTTCATAGTTCACCACGTGACCAAAGGTTAGCCTTTTTGTATCTTGCAAATGATATCCTTCAAAATAGCCGAAGGAAGGGCGCAGAGTTTGTCGCTGAATTTTGGAGGGTTCTTCCTGATGCTCTTCGTGATGTTATACGGAATGGGGATGATGCTGGGAGAAATGCTGCTCGTAGACTGGTATGTTTCTTTCCGAGTTACATTCTATATTAGACAGCTTTTCTATACTTTATGGTAATCAGATACTTACCAAAACTCACCTAGTATTTTTGATGAATGGCGTTCGATGTGGTCTTAATGTTTTTTCATGCTCAGAGGCTAGTATAAATCATGCTTAGAACTCAAATAGTTAGATGAGACACATCTATTTAACTCGATATCTTTGATAAAGATGTTGTATCAATTTTTCACGTGCCCATGATGATTATGAAGTGATTTTTCAAGCGCTTCATTATCACTAAGATTCCGCAAATTCTTGTAAAAGTCGTATACCCTAAATTTCAGGTGGAGTATTGCTTGTTAGTTTTCTTTCTGGACTCACTCAGATCAATGAAATATGTCTGTTTTCCTTCCTTGTTTAAGAAACTTGAAATTTTTAATGCACGCTGGGAATCTAGCTCCTGATTTCCATATTTCCATATTTCGACCGATAATAATGTTGATTTTAATTTAGTAGCGTTGCAACTTATTTATGTCGTTGCAAAGGGCGGCAGCCCGGAGTGGGTGAAAAATCTATTTTCTTATTTGCTGAGTTTTTTAGTAACGGTGTTTTTACTTTATTTGACTATTTATTGTGTTTCTCTTAATTTGGAAAAAGGACACGGAATAGTAAACAACTGTAGGAGAGAAAAGAAACAAAACTGAGAAAATCCATCTGAGAGGGAATTTATAACTTATAAAAACTAGGAGATAATAATGAAGAAAATCGATAGAGAAGGTAATACAAAACCATGGATAAAAAATGAAAAAAAAAAAAAAAAGCAAATCAAGGGCAAAGTCTTCAAAAACGAACAAAAAAAAAAGCCCAAGTATGAACTAAAGAATGTTAAGTTATTTATTTGAAGGTCTTTTACAAAATCGTTAGATGTGTAGGAATGTGGATTTATTTTGCTAGTATTTGTTCATCTCGTGTCTCACTGTTTGTGTGTTAAATGTCGATCATTTCATTGTCTGCACGTCTGGTTGTCACTCTAAAGAAGTGTATATTACAATAACCTTATGGTTGCACATTTCCCGTGCTTTGTCGTGGCAGATAAGTATATGGGATGAGAGGAAGGTTTTTGGCTCACGTGGACACATTCTGAAGGAGGAATTTGTGGACAAACAATCAGAAAACAGTAACAGAAGCGAGAGGCAACCCAATCTCAAACTTGTGAGGAAATTTGTTTTATTACTGTAGACGTATCTTTCAATAAGCTTGTATTATATTCGCTTATGATTCCAACCGGTTTGTGTTAAATTCTCAACAGAGGCAATCTGTAGGAAATATTTTAGATAAGATAGTTTCGGACTACGAAATGCTGTATGGTGGAGAATTGGGCGAAGATGCCTTGCTGAGCCGATGTACGAGTACTATCACCACTTTGGATAAAATAGTCAAGGATTTCAGCAGTGGAGTGAACTCAGGTAAACATTCGCATTCATTTTTTTCCCCCTCTAACCGTGCGTCATGGAGTTTCTGTGACTTTGATGATTTAACTCTGTGGTGCCGATCTGAGTCTACTCTTTGCGAAACAGGAAAACATGGTGCGTCGGGATCAAGTGAGGAGCTGCAAGGACAGCATGCATCATTGAGAGAGTGCATTGAACAGCTGACAGCACTCGAATCGTCAAGGGCGAGTCTTGTGTCGCATCTTAGAGACGCCCTTCAAGAACAAGTAAAATCAACACCGTCCTTTTTTTCCTTTTCATTTTAACCCCAACATACATTCATGTAGTCTCCATTCGCGTAGCCCGGGTTTAAAATCTAATCAACTTTTTGTGTTGAAAACAACCGTTCTACAATGATTCTCAAATCCCACTTGTTTTCATTCAAAATGACCCTATGGAAACTTTGGGCCGAAGTCAAATGAGGCTAAATGAACAATTCGAGGAAATGGTACTAAAAATCTGACAGACAATTTCTTTCGTTTTTTATTTCACATTCTGTGCCTTGGACGAAAGTGTAGCACTAACCTACTTGGATTTTTATTTTTTTCCTTTTTGTGTGTGTGTTTGAATTCATGTTAAATATCTCTGTTATTTTTTTTTTTCCGCAGGAATCAAAATTGGATCGCTTACGGAGCCAACTTCAAGTAAGCCTTCTTTATACTAAATTAATTGTTCACTTCCTGTATTTGTCGTATAGTTTTATGCTTTCAGAGATGTTGCGATTATTCTGATCCAAGTTCTCCTGATTTTCGAGTAACCTTTCATCCCCTTCAGCTGTCCCTAGCGACTTTTTAATTTTATCATTATATTGGGATTAATTATTTTTTAAACCAATCAAATTCATTAACTAGAAGAAACAAAAGTGAACGACACTCGTTATGTGCCTAATTGTGAACTTTTATACTCCCGATTTGGTTTGAAGCATCTGACACATGGACTCAACTTTACCAGTTTATGAAAAATCTTTCTTAGTGTCAAAATATGTCGGATACGGTCATCTTTTGTTTGTTGTTATTAGTCTTATTAACTTCAAAATTGAATTCATGTTATCGTTGCTCTACCAAAAGTAATCATATCGTCTTGTGCTCCTATTGCACCCAGGCTGCTCAATTACAATCCGACCAAGTTACAAACGTCTGCGGCCCTCTCATCAATTCCGAAAATCTCCATCCGAAACAGCAAGATTCCTCGGAATCATCTATTGTGTACACCAGGCAAGCGCCTCACTCAGAAAACAAGTCAACCCCCGACGATGACTCTCGGAAATCGGCCGCTGCTGCTATGGCTGCCAAGCTCACCGCATCGACATCTTCAGCGCAGATGCTCAGCCTTGCCCTTACCTCTTTGGTTTCCGGGGTTGCATTCGTCGGCGACAACAATTCGAGCGGGATCCATGAATCCCTAACCGACCGCCAGCTGGAGAAACGACCTAAGCTTGAAAATGCTGCTCCGCCAGTCCCTTCGTCCCCACCGCCACCACTACCGCCGTTCCCCCATCACGACGCTAACGACAACCCAGTCAATCAACAGGCAGCGCCACCTGGCGGACAACCACCCCCTCCGCCATCGTCACCTCCCCCTCTCCCGCCACTGCCGCCCATGATACCATCATACCCCATGCCACCTCAGTTCATTCAAACAGCGGGGCCAATGTCGAACGTCACATACACATACGGCACGGCTCCCCAAGACCCGGCAGCTCATTCGATGCCTGGGTACCCGCCCATGACGGGGGTGTCACCGTATGGTCCTCCGGTTATCCCGTTCCAAAATTACCAGGTGTCGGAAGGCGGGTACTACAACCCGCCATCGTCGGTGCCAATGGCGACAATGCCGCATCAGCAGAGCTTGTAAAAATGACACCCTGTTAGTGGATCTTGATTTGAGATTTGGGTGGGGATCTAATTTAGGTCAGTTGTGTTAAACTTGTAACTCTGTTAAAGTCAGATAGATGTTTGCACATACCAAATACCTTGAAACTCTGTATTATAGGAGAGTAATACTGTGTAGTTTTTGGCAGATTTCAGAGATAGAATTTGATTAACTAGATATTTATTTGCTTGATATTTTTATTTTCGCCTTCGCCTTACGTCCTCTGGTTATTCTGTTGGGAATGTTTTGGTTTTGTTTCGTTTTTCCCCGATGCATTGATTCAGTTTAATCGTAAGTTATACGGAGTAGTAAAACACCAAAACAAGTCTGTATTAGACTGTGGTGAAAGAAATTTGTATCATGTCATAGTTGGTATGTTAATACGGAGTATCAAATTTCGACAAGATTTGCATAGATGTAGTTTATGTGATATGGGGTTAGACGTGGCCAAGGGCCGGACCCGGGTTAGCCCATAGTGAGTCGGGCCTTGTCTTGCTCTATTTATAAGAGACCCGTTGGGAAGTAGGCCGGGCTTGTTGGTTCGAGCTTGTCAAATCTAGGCTGAAGTTAGTCAAAAAGTAAATGCCCCGCAGGTCGGGTTGCAATAAACATGATCCAGACACAACCTGCTACTTGGATAGCCTGCCGAGCCAAGCACTTAGCGGATCATGCAACGCGTGGCAAAAATGTGGTTCACATTGCTACCCAGCTCTAATTTTCTAGGTTTCAGTTCCATTAGAAATATTAGATAAAAATGTCTTAGTCGTTGTTCTTACGGTGAAGATACAAAAGATCAACTTCGTTATGGATCGTTATGTGCCATCACGTATGTTGTATCTTTGTTGGGTGCACTCAATTTGGTCAGATGAAACCGTTTCTCGTCAGTGCTCAAGATTATTCGATACTCTTGTTAAAAACTGTTTGCGGTGATATGATAAAAGGACGCGTTTTGGAGCAATTTAAGTATACAAATCTTTCTTTGAACGAGATTTCCTTTTATTTGGCTTTAATCGATTTGTATGCGATTGACAAATGTTGTACATGTCGTATGACTATTTATTAACCCAACTACAAAACATCGCCACAAATTTCGTTAAATACCGCCACATTTATGTTGAATTTCCGAAATTGCCCTTGTTTAAAATTGAACTAATTGTACCATTTAACCTTAATAATTTTGTTTTAATTGCCCTCCCCAATTGCAAATCCATTGCCATGTCGAAAATTAGGGTCGAAAACTTGTTATTAGCGTCCCTAATTCGTGCCCTTGTTTCATTCGGGAAAACCTGACGAATGGGACCTGTTCCATTCGAAAACAGCTGTCAAATGCCCCCTGTTTCATTCGAGTTTTTGGTACCCAGTTACCCTGCTTCATTCGAATTTTGTTGTCGAATGACAATGGTGTCATTCGTGTTATTGTGTCGTATGTGTGCTGTTGAGTTGTTGCTCCCCTCTTTAATCCCTTTTAGTTGACTTTAATTTTTTTTTTTTTAATTTTTTTTTTTCTTTTGCTGATTTCGTAGGGTGTCATTCGTGTATTTGTGTTGTATTTGTGAGTTGAATATTATTATTATTATTATTTTTTTTTTTCTGATTTCTTATTACATTATAATTTGTTGTAAAATTTTAATAATATGTATGAGTAACTAATTTATTTGAAATGAATTGTTATTTTTATTCGGTGGTTTTATTTTATCTAAATTTTCGTATTATAAAATGTATAATTTGTGTATTAATTAAAATATTATATGAATTCAATTCAATATACTTACCAAAAAACTATCATTTGCCAAACCGTTACCATCTAACACTTCATCGCTCCCAAAATCTTCACCATAATCGTCTTCACCGTCACCCGTAAACGGCATTTTTTTTAGTTTTTTAAAAATTTACCGAGTTTAAAATTTAAGTTTGGTAAATTAGTAAATTTGACATTTTTTGGGTAAATCAATAAATTTTTAAATTTTTTGGTAAAAAAGTAAATTTCCAATTTTTAACCATTATTTAAGCAAGGGCAAAACCGTAATAAATGCGTGGCGATGTTTAATATTTGCGGCGATGTTTTGTACCTCCCTTTATTAATGAATTGATCTTTTCCTTTACAAGAAAAAAAAAAAAAAAAAAAAAAAGGTGGTGGAAAAAAAGGAAAGAAAAGTAAAGGGTCAAAACTCAAAAGTGTAAAAGTGAAAAGGAGGTGGAAAAAAAAGCAGTAAAACATTCCGACCACCGACAACAACCACGTCAACCACCAGAGTTGGCCCCACACAATACAAGGGTTTCACTATCTCATTTACCTTTCTTCTTCTGCATTTTCTGCTTATTCATCCCCCCATTACCATCAATTAATACTTTTATTATATTCATGATTTTAATTTTTAATTAGTATACTGATTCCTTGTATTTTGTCAATTCATAATTTAATTTAATTTTGACTTTTTCTCTACTTGCGTATTCTACTTAAACTAATTACCCTTTACTTTTCTTTTTTTTTTTTTAAAAAAAAAAAAATTAATTTAAGTTTGTTTGTTAGTTTTTTTAAAGCAAAGTTGTTGTGAACAGCTTTGGTTTAAGACGTGAGGTATTATTATTGGTTTAAAATTTTGTAGGAATTGTTCAAAATTGTATATATTAATTTGTTGTTTTGGGTTTTCAATTTTGGTGGAAAGTTGTGGTTGTTTTGTTTTGTTTTTGTTTGGTGGGTTTTGTACAAATGCCTGAGGATGATGAGTTGATTGAGCTTAAATTCAGATTAAGTGATGGATCTGATATTGGCCCGTTTCATTACCCGTCTTCATCTTCGATTTCCCTTCTTAAAGACACCGTTTTGGCTCACTGGCCTAAAGGTTTGCCCCCCTCGTTGTCGTTGTCGTTCTTTGTATGTGAAATATCGGCCAAAGTTGACATTGTTAATTTTGGAGTGTGTTTTTTTTTAATTTGGTTTTACTTTTATGTGTTTGTATGATGGGATATTTGTGTTTTGCATGAGAATTTCACTCGTCGATTGTGTTTGTATTGTCCCCATTTGACGTTTTTATGATTTAGTAGCGGAATATTGTTATTGACCAATGAGCTAGAGAATTTAATGCTTGCTTGGATTGGATTGAGAGTAATTGTTACCTAGGGTACTAAATGTCGATGTTAAGAGAGAAAATAGAGGAATATGATGGTAAATGGCGTTATGATGTGTGAAAATAAGGAAAGGAAGGTTATAATCGTCTTGTAGAATGAGGTATGGTAATTGTTACTCTCCGTTATTGCCATTTTATTCGTGAGATTATGTTCATGAGTAAGGACTAAGGATAGTATGAGATGTTGAGATTGTAATCGTGGGTAGGGGTAATTGAAGGGCAACTTAAGACAATGTAAATGTGATGACTAAACTCTGTTTGCTTTTGCAAATTTGGAAGTTTTGACTTTTTGTGAAACGGTACCTATGATGTTGACGTAGGAACACGACGCTCACTATTAGCCATTTGATTGAAACCTTAGTCGATTAGGTTAAACTTGGGAGTATGGCCTGTTTTTCGGTCTGCAACAGTCGTCTAGCTTCCATTATATTTTTTTTTATTGTGCCTCTGTGTGATTCCTGAACTCCTTGAAAATCGATTATGGTTTGTTCAGATATAAAGCTTTCACCAAAGTCGGCCAATGACATTAAGATCGTAAGTGGTGGAAAAATATTGGAGAATAGCACGACTGTTGGACAATGTAGAATGCCCTTTGACGACGAGCTTGAAAAAGCGGTAATCACCATGCATGTTGTTGTTCAGCCTTCTTTAACAAAATCAAAAACAGGTACGTATTTTCCTGTGGCTCCTCAGTCTTGAATCCCTTCCAGTTGCTGCTACTCAACGAAAATTTTATACCGATACTAATCTTAGAATGGGTTCGTGTACATTATTTGCATCAGAGTTTAGTTATCGTGAAAGTTTTATAATGATACGCTTGGTATTTAGGTAATTGCGATGAAATATGAGCAAATTTTCGCATTTACAGTCAGTTATTTTAAGGTTTAAACTTTGTGTTTTCTCTTATTGGAAAGTAACTGAAGAGCCATTCATCATCCTCCATCTTGTTGATGATTCTCTATCAATCCATAACATTTCGCTACCTTTAAGGCTTTAAATGATACTCGCTTAGGTTCAAAAATTGTATAACACTCCGTTTGATTGGTCAAATTCTAAACATTTGACCAAAATTCTCCTCGCAAAAATAGTCGAATGTTAAGAGCGTGACTGATTAGAGGGAGTAGCCACTAGCCAACAGTCTAAAGGTATCTAATCCGAACAATCCCTGATTTACTGCGGTGTTTTCGAGCTCGTTAAACTAGCATCCTACATCTCGGAATTCAAAAGGTAAATGGCCAAATATTCAAAGAACGGGTTTAATGGTCAATTATATCAATATCGAACATGAGCTTATTTTTTTCTTTTTTTCGCTAACATAACCCATTGTCGATTTAACATGTGTGCTTTATTCTAACATGTTTTCTTGGACCACAATCATAACTTGCTACAGCCTTCCTCTGAATTCGCTACTGATATTCTTTCACTCTCTCGTGCAGAAAAAAAGATCGACGAGTCCAAAAAAAAGACCCTCTGTTCATGTTCATGTTCTATACTGTAATTGTCCTCCCACTTCTATTTTCTGTCGGGCTATAATCTCCTCGAACATAATACCGTGCTGTTTTTAACAAGAATACTTCACAACTCAAAGGATCGACGAGATCTGTAACACGTAAATTGGTAGGAATTTTTTCCATGTATCGTATTGTGCCAAAAAACAAGTGTATTATCATGCAACTGGTCCACTAATGCTTTAATTTTTATTTGGTCCCAAGACAAGTAGTATTGCTCAGTGATATGGAGTTGCACATTGTTGATATTTTTTGTGATTTCACCCTTTTGTGTCAATGTCATGGTATACCCTATAATGCAATAGTTTTTGTCTTGTGCTTAATTTGTTTCTCCTGTCTTTATTTTTCTTCTTGTGGCAATGTTAAGGCCAAACCGAATACACGTCTACGATTCAACCGTCTTCTTTACCGTCATTGATTTACTTTAGTCATTGATCCTCAAGTTTTGTTTTATGGTTGTCCTAAAGCTTTACTTTACTGTCTAGTCTGAACTCAATATCGGTCTTCTTCATATTCTAATATCGCCGTGGACAGAACCCTCAACCCTAGCACGATGACATTGTTACCGAGAATGATGTGCTGGAGGCGAATTGTTACCTGAAATTTATCACATGTTATCAAGTGAGGCCAACCTATTCTCATGCGTCACATAACGCACGATATACCTACACTTAGCTATTCTGAATTGGTCTAGCGCTAAACTTGATCCGACCTGAACTGAACTAAATTAAACTAAACTGACCTGAATAACCGGTTTGCCAAGTCTACATAGGACCCACTTGGCTCCTCTACTCACCACTCAACCTGTAAAAGCACTTCAAGGAGCATGAAAGCAGTAATTGGTGATCACACTTAGGTGTCTTTGGAATTATAAAAACAATAACTTCACTCATATGATCTTATCAATGAAACATCCATCCATTTAACAGTAATAGCTATAAATGAGTATAACTACACTCATATACTTCCATGATTTCCATAAATATTTCCACCAATATAAACACTCCCCTACATTGTCTAGAAAATGACACTTCTCTATGTATTTTTGTCCTTTATTTATTCTTCCTTCTATATAAATCAATTCTTTTGTACTTGATTTTTTTGAGCTAACAATGGAGAACCGTGTCGTTGTCTGTGTTCTTCTCTCCTTGCTCTCGCTGTCGTACGCTCAGAACGTTCTTCCGAAAGACGAGCCTGTCGGGTCTCAGATCACTGTCATTGGCAGCGTTTACTGCGACGTTTGCGCTAATAACACCTTTTCTAGGCACAGTTACTTCATACCAGGTAAACAATATTTTTACTAGTAAGTGTCGTGCGTGTTTGTTTGCAACAGATGTCAGCTAACTTAACCAGTATTCCGTGACTTATAGTTACGATTGAAACAAAGGATTTAACCTTGTCTCGTGCCATCTACTAACCGAAATAAATGTTAACCGACTTTGTTCTGTTTGCGACAATCAGGAGCCGAGGTGAAAGTAGAGTGCAGTCTACGGGCAACAACACCGAGAACAGAAGAACAAATAACATTCTCGGTGAACAGAACAACGAACAAACTAGGCATGTACAAGCTGGACATATCCTCTGTAGACGGCGTAGAATGTGCTGGGGAAGCCACAGTCGTGTCCCTCTGTAGGGCGAGTTTGGTTAAAAGTCCGCCGTTAGGGAACTGTAATATGCCTGGTTTGAAGACGACTTCCGATGTCGTTTACTTCAAGTCGAGTGAGCAAAATCTGTGTATTTATGGGCTGAGTGCCCTTAACTTTAGGCCTTCTAAGAGAAGTAAGGCCTTTTGTGGTAATTAGTAGTATGCCCTTGTTAAGGACTCAAGGCACTTTTTATAAGAAGTTATATATTGTGTTTCGGTTTAATAAAACAATTTGGAAAATGTCGAGTTTGATTATCGAGTTTTGTGTATAGTCTTTGATTGCGAAAGTCAAGTGTAATGAGATATGTTTGCTAAAACAACTTATCAACACATTTTTTGAGAAATAAAACGACTTTTCGTTCAAGTCTATATGTGAATTTTGCAAATTCACTGAATGAGAGACAGACACCCGTGTCCTGAATTTTTCAGGACACGGAAACCATATATCCGAAACACAAACGGAAGAAAAAAAAAAAGTTACATTCAATTAGTATGACAAAACTAGACTTAACCAAGTCACAGATGCAAGGGGATGCAAAATTTCCAACATCTCCACTTACAAACTGCACATTTCCGCCACACACACGCACACAGAGCAATGTTACCGACAGTCGCTTTACAACGATGATCAGCAAGAAATTTGAGACCTCTGCGGGATCAAATCAGTAGGCTGCAAGAACGAGTACTTAAACGTGACAGGTTTTCCACGTTTGAGAGGACGTCCGTTGTTAACCAAACAGGAGTCGCCCTTGACTTGGAGGACGCCGGGACTGACAGGCTGCACGGTGCTGAAACCGAGGCAACGAAGGTAGACTCGAGACTGCGTGCAGGGGCACGTGTTTGTGATCATCACTTTGTACTCAGGTTGTCCTTCTATTGTGTTTCCTGTTCTTTTTGTTGTCACTTTTATGTCTGATACTCCACATTTGTATGACTCACCTGTTTTTTTTATTCAGTTGAGTAGGTTAGTTAGTTGGATCGAGTTTTCAGCGTGTGTTACTTTATCAATTAAACTATTCCATGATAAATGTAATTAACGTGCTGGTTTTATAAATGTGAGTTTTTAGTACGCCTTATAAATACTTATAATCGCTAAAACTCTTAATAAAATATGTTAAAATTGTCGAAAAGATAGAAAGGAGTATTTTGTAATCGACACTTAGTACTATACTTATACAATATCCAAATGTTGAAATATCAAAATTTAACTTTACGTGATTTTCAATCAGTATAAAAGACCGTAACACCCGTACCTACACCTAGTTAATTATATACTCTAGCATTTTCTTATGCAACATGCAATTCATTTGAACATATTTTAATAACTTACGTAAATAACGTCAATATCATATTTGAAATTTATTTAAATTTTCAAGACGAGGTTTATAAGAGAACTAACCTTGTAGGTAAGTAAGAGATAAGAAGACAAGGGCAAAAACAATCTTGAGATATGCTGCCATAATATTTCTTACACTTCTTCTCCTAGATATTATTCCTATCTTTGAAAAAAAAAAAAAAATTAGACCTTTTTTTTTTTAAAGATGATTTTTGTTTGTTTTGGTTAAATGTGAAGTACTTGGGTAAGATATATATATATACTCCGTAGAAGGCAAGAATGACAAAATAACAAGTGGACAAATTCACAAGTAAGAAAAAACTTATAAAACGGCGAAAATTGCGCAAATTGTGAAATTAGTACAACATGCATGTTAATATGTTGGATTAATTAATTAATTAATTAATTGTATTTGTAATTGTTGGTCAAATCAACAAATGTAGTTGCCATGTTTATGCTCCTTAATTTGTGCAACACTTTCTCTTCTTTCTTTTTTGTACCCCATGCTTTGTTGGCCTTGTATCCACATCATGATTGAGTTTGGGAGCTACATTTGTACCATTGACTTTACTTCTTGTTTGACCAATTATTTATAGTCCCTCTGTTCCAGTAAGTTGTTTATATTTTGACTTTTTTGTGAGGTAAATTTGAAAGAATAATTAATTGTAAATAAAGGACTGAGACAGAGGAAGTATCTAAAAAACTTTAAAAATGACTGCCTTTCCATAATAATGTAAAATGTAGGTTCTTTGCTGTATAAAATATGATCTTATTTAAGCAAATTGAAACCATTATTAAGTAGGAGTATACTGTAATCATTATTGACTTGTATAAAAGCGTAATGTTTTAGTCAATCATAATGATCACGATCAGCTTTAATGTGACCATATTTTATACGTTTTTTCATTTTGTAAGTTAAAAATCGTATTTCACAAGACCTTCCATTGTAAAATTTGTTTTGACCTAGTTAAGGTGCTAAATAGAGAAATAAGCGAAATAATGAATGAAATGAGATTCATAGCAAAATTTTGAGAAATTATATTTTCTAGCTGTTTCACTCTAACGAGTTAAATAAAGTAAAAAGATCAAATTTTGATATCCCCCTGGCATGCGTAGGCTATCAATTCTCTTTGTGTATGGTTTGATGTAACGTGAGTTGCCTGAGTGACTTCCACCTAGCTGACTTCTTATTGCAGTGGCAATCAATTGTTGCAGGTGTTTCTCATTGAAGCCGCCCGCGGTATTCTTTTGAGGTTCTTTTTCTTCATCATCACTTTTCTTCGGTTCTTCCTTCTTTTCTTCTTCTTCCTCTTCTTTTTCTTCTTCTTCTTCTTCTTCTTCTTCTTCTTCTTCTTCTTCTTTTTCGGCGTCGCTATCGTCGAGATGGCCCTTTTTGCCCTTTTTGCGCAGTCCCGCCACTTTTTTTGTAAGCTCCTCGATCTTCTTATTTTTATCTTCATTGTCCTTTGTGACCTTATCCAGGCGTTCCATCATTTCTGACAATTGCTCTTCAATAGTTTTGGCATTGATTGTCATGACGGAGGCAGAGGCAAGGCTTGAGCATTCAACGACTCGTCGTGGCGAGGCCTTCCTTGATCCGCGAGGGGAAGTGTCATGTGTTGAGGACACCCTTGTTTCCTTATGCGGCTGAGACGAAGCCTTGATTAATGCGGTCGCAGCAGCAACAATGGAGGCAATGGAGATCATGCGTGGTCTTGTAGGAATGTGACTAGCACGCAAGTCTGCAACAACTTCTTTGACAGCGGCCCCTTTTGTCATCCTTCTGGTGTATACTCCGGTAGATTGTACTGCAGGAGTAATGGCGTTGAGGGATCCAATGAGGGTATCGGCGTAGGGTTTTCCAGAGGTAGCAATGTCGTTCTTCTTGGTTGACATATTCTTCTTCTTGAAAAATTGGACTTGGATGATACGACAAAAGAGATGAGAGGTAGAGGCCTCACGTCGGGTTCACCAAAAATTTATTACATGCCGATAAATTAATTAAATACATTATTTTGGGTTAATACGTAATTTTAGCTCAATTTAATTGCCCCAAATAAATTAAAAGGGTTGACCCAGTCATGATGACAGTTGGATCAGAACCCGAGAATTACTCAAATTGGGCCAAAATACTAAGTTGGTCCATATATGGGCTCAATACATTAAATAAGCCCATAAATAAATCAAAGGAGAGTTTTGAGGGGAAATCTCTATAAATACTCATCATCCTCATTCATTTGAGGGGGGAGGCATTTTGGAAAAGAAAGAGAAATCAAAGGGAAAGAAAGCTAGAGAAAGAAATTTAGAGAGAAGAACTAAAGAAATACAAAGATTTACAAGACTTGAAGATCAACAAGTTGAAGATCAATTGCAAGATTTGAAGATCAAATTCAAGTTGAAGATCAAGGAGGAATACAAAGCGTCAATACTACAAGACGACGAAACGTCAATACAACAAGACGACGAAGCGTTAAAACTACAAGACGACGAAGCGTCAATACTACAAGACGACGAAGCGTTAAAACTACAAGACGACGAAGCGTCAATACTACAAGACGACGAAGCGTTAAAACTACAAGACGACGAAGCGTCAATACTACAAGACGACGAAACGTCAATACAACAAGACGACGAAGCGTCAATACTACAAGACGACGAAGCGCTAAAAATACAAGACGACGAAGCGTCAATACAACAAGACAACGAAGCGTCAATACTAAAAGACGACGAAACGTCAATACTACAAGGCGACGGAACGTCAATACTACAAGGCGACGAAACGTCAATACAACAAGACGACAGAAGTCCCATACACCCTGCGACATAGAATCAGAGGATTGTATTAGAGATTGTACACGCTATATTCTGCTAATTAATTCAAATTTCCTTTGTTAGATTCATATTGTATTTCGTTTACGTAATACAATTTTGTGTCAACAAATTTTGGTGAACCCGACGTGAAACCTCTACCTCTCATCTCTTTTGTCGTATCATCCAAGTCCAATTTTTCAAGAAGAAGATGATGTCAACCAAGAAGAACGACGTTGCTACCTTTGGAAAACCCTACGCCGATACCCTCATTAGATCCCTCAACGCCACTACTCCTGCAGTACAATCTACCGGAGTATACACCAGAAGGATGACAAAAGGGGCCGCTGTCAAAGAAGCTGCTGCAGACTTGCGTGCTAGTCACATTCCTACAAGACCACGCATGATCTCCATTGCCTCCATTGTTGCTGCTGCGACCGCATTAATCAAGGCCTCATCTCAGCCGCAGAAGGAAACAAGGGTGTCCTCAACACATGACACTTCCCCTCGCGGATCAAGGAAGGCCTCGCCACGAGGAGTCGTTGAACGCTCAAGCCTTGCCTCTGCCTCCGTCATGACAATTAATGCCAAAACTATTGAAGAGCAATTGTCAGAAATGATGGAACGCCTGGATAAGGTCACGAAGGACAATGAAGATAAAAATAAGAAGATCGAGGAGCTTACAAAAAAAGTGGCGGGACTGCGCAAAAAGGGCAAAAAGGGCCATCTCGACGATAGCGACGCCGAAAAAGAAGAAGAAGAAAAAGAAGAAGAAGAAGAAGAAGAAGAAGAAGAAGAAGAAGAAGAAGAAGAAAAGAAGGAAGAACCGAAGAAAAGTGATGATGAAGAAAAAGAACCTCAAAAGAATACCGTGGGCGGCTTCAATGAGAAACACCTGCAACAATTGATTGCCAGTGCAATAAGAAGTCAGCTAGGTGGAAGTCACTCAGGCAACTCACGTTACGTCAAACCATACACAAAGAGAATTGATAGCCTACGCATGCCAGGGGGATATCAACCACCGAAGTTCCAACAATTTGACGGAAAGGGTAATCCAAAGCAGCATGTATCCCATTTTGTCGAAACATGCAACAATGCTGGGACTGATGGCGATCTCCTAGTGAAACAATTTGTGCGCTCCCTCAAAGGAATTGCGTTCGACTGGTACACAGACCTCGACTTTGAGTCAATCGATAGCTGGAGCGAGATGGAAGATGAATTCTTGAACAGATTCTACAGCACTCGACGCATCGTCAGCATGAGCGAGCTCACAAACACCACATAATGGGAAGATGAGCCCGTCGTCGATTATATCAATCGCTGGCGTTCCCTCTGTCTTGAGTGCAAAGATCGCCTGAGCGAGACATCAGCTGTAGAAATGTGCATCAATGGGATGAAGTGGGATCTCCTATACATACTAAATGGGATCAAACCAAGAAGCTTCCAAGAGCTGGCAACTCGCGCCCACGACATGGAGGTTACAATCAATGCCCGTTTTAAAGGTCGTACGTCATCTGTCAAACCAACCGTCGAAAAGAAGGAGTTCAAGAAAAGTGAAGAATTCTCAAGAAACTCATCTAAAGAGACAATGGTCGTCACCACCAGGGATGTTCCAGTGAAGATATCTGCAAAACCAAAATTTGACAAGAAGAAAGAGACTAACACAAAGAGTTTCAACCGCGAAAGACCTACGTTTGAGGAGCTTCAAGCTAAGGAGTACCCATTTCCTGACTCGGATTTGCGTGGCATGCTAGATGACCTCCTAGAAAATAATGTCATCCAACTACCTGAATCAAAACGTCCTAATCAAGCTCATATGGTGAACGACCCAAACTACTGTCGATATCATCGACTAGTGAGTCATCCACTTGAGAAATGCATCACTCTCAAGGAGAAGATCATGCAGCTGGCAAAAGATGGTAAAATCATCTTGGATCGCGATGATTGTGTGACGACAAACCATACGACTGCAATGAGTGACCACATCATTCCGCAGCACGTGATAGCATCAAATGAAGAGGTTCTTATCGTAGAAGAGGAATGGGACGTATCCATCATACAGTTTGGCTGCCTTGAACCTGTACATGTATTGGTAAAAAGGCCGTCACCAGTATCACCACTCACCTTACATGATAAGTTCTTGGCCTCAAAAGACACTGAAGAGACAATCAACGATGACTGGGCCTTGGTTACTCCAAGAAGATCAAGGAGACAAGCAAAGTCACATTCACACCCCAGGCAACGTCAAAGAAAGCAAAACAAAGGAAGAGATTTGCGTTGTCGTAGACCTGAGAAAAGGGCTACTAAAGTGGAGAAGTCACAAATTATGCCCGTCGAGCTGCTAGAACAAGAATCGCCGCAGCCTGTTACCTTGAGAGAATACTTCCCTGAATGTTATTTTGACCAAGTCAGCGTCAATACGATCACGATTACGGCAACAAACGATGTCCAGGTTCAAGAAGATGACTTTGCACTCTCCAAAGTCGGCTTAGGATTTGAGCCTCCAACACCATTGAAGATCAAAGCTCGTCGAAAGAAAAATCGAACCTCTCAACACATTGCAGTAGAGGAAGTAAAAGAGAAAGAGAATGCTAGCAAATCTCGTCGACCGGCAACCTCTGCCTTCAACAGGATAAGTCAACGGAAAAGGAAACTACACTCTTCGGTATTCAACAGGCTGGGGGGCCCTTCCGCGTTCAGTAGGCTCACTATCCAATGCAAATGTGGTAGTGGCAAGAATATATCAGTATTCGACCGTCTGGGAACACCACCAAAGGTCGTCTTCAATCGTTTGCAAGCTTCTACGCAAGATGCGGAGCGTGTAAATCTGAGCGAAGAAGATCCAAATACCAACAAAGGTCTTCAAAACGTTGTTCCTTCTTGCATGAAACGCATGAAGGTCGTTTACATTAGCACGAAAGAGGTTTTCACGAACAGAACGTGCAAGCTCATTGATAAAGACGTCGTGCGCACAGACCCAATTAATGAAGAATCTTCTGCACGTTATTACACTTGAAGTAACGCAACGACTACGCTCCTAAGCAAGAGCTAAAACTGTATAAGAGGCTCCTAAGCAAGAGCTAAAACTGCTCAAAGAAAAAAAATGTGTTATCCAAGTAAAAAATAGAGAAATCTACGAACTACGCCGGCTTGATCTTACGAGTTGACATTCATGTCACCTACTAAGTACGTAGGCAGCTTGAGTATAAATACTGCTCAAGTGCAGTCGCCTCAAAAAAATCATCACTACGTGGGGGCATTAACAAGCGTCGAACATAGCTCTCATGTAGAAAACAAAACACGATGCTCCTGAGCAAGAGCTAAAACTGCGCAAGGATCCTCCTGAGCAAGAGTTTAAACTGCGAATAAACCCACAAAAAATAATATCCCTATTAAAAAAAAAAAAAAAAAAAAAAAAAAAAAAAAAAAAATCTATATATTTGTTTTGTCAAAAAAAAAAATGAAAACTGAACTACGTTGGCTTGATCTCGTGATTTACTTTCAAGTATTTTATGAGTACGTAGGCAGCTTGAGTGCACACAACGCTCAAGTGCAGCCACACCAAAAAAAAATATATACAAATGCGTGTCTTTTCTCCTAAACAGTACACAATAACATATTTCACAAAAAAAAAAATTATAATAATAGTAATATTAATAAACTTAAGGTTACAAAAAAAATTAAACTACGCCGGCTTGATCTTGTAACTTACTTTTAAGTATTTTACGAGTACGTAGGCAGCTTGGGTATACACTACGCTCGAGTGCAGCCACACCAAAAAAATTATTACCAAATTACTTTCATTCGAACTACGTTGGCTTGATCTTGTAATTTTACTTTTAAATATTTTACGAGTACGTAGGCAGCTTGAGTACACACGACACTCGAGTGCAGCCACACCAAAAAAAAAAAAAATCACTCCTTCGAATTTCTTATTTTTACTTCGAAAAATCCCATAAAAAAAAAAATTATTAATACTCGTTTGAAATTCTATTTTCCGTTTCGCGACACTCACAAAAAATTTCACTCGTTCGAAAAATTTTATTTTCACTTCGAGAAACGTAAAAACAACATACAGAGTAATAGTAACGTGTCAATGGAGCTAAGGAGGCACTTCATATCAATCATCATAATATAAATTAAAGACTTCCAAAAGGGGAGCTTCTAAAGTCTTCACCCTTGTACATGCTGTCAAAAAAAATGAGGACTAACAAAGCTCCCAAAAGAAGTAATACGGACATAAATGGAGGCAAGCTTGATTTTCATTCACCAAAGCCATCACTCTTAGTGAATCTGCCGAGCTTAAAAGTATGCCCATCAAGCTGTCTCTAAAAAAATCAACAATGCCTTGCCATACGTCATCGATGTTGACCATCTTCGCACAAGACGCGTTGAAATTTGAATCAGGAGTCAAAGGAAGGTGAGCTAAGGGGACTCGAGGCTCCATCAAAGACGACTTCATCAAAGAATCTGAAGCTTGAAGATGAGATGCACGTCTTCAACACAACTCCATCAGCACATCGACCGAAGCTCCGAGCAACAGAGCAGGTACATGAGAGTTCCAGCTTCAAGTAACGACGTTAAACCTCGACTCAACTATGACTGTCACGAGAAGCTGGGCCCGAACCGTGGACGCCGATAAGAGCACCACCAGACGAATTAACTGAAGCCGCTTCGTCGTCAGTTGTCGGTAAAATGGTCATCATAAAGAGCAGAAATGCGAACTTGACAGCAACTTGGCCCCACAAAGCCATAAACATGCCTGTACAGCCTCAACTTGCCTTGCTCAGCTAGTGGTCGCAAGACTCAATGGTAGCAGCATACACTAAACAGCAACTTCCAGCCAGCACGTCAGGAATAGAGTCTCGGGCTTGCTTGGACGAGATGACTTCGCTTCTGCCATCTGCTTCTTCATCAAGGATTATGAAAGCATGACTGGAAACGGCATGAAGTCAGTAACATCTTGATCAACGTGCACAAATAAAGAGTTCTTACACCTGCTTGGATTGAGTGGCCTCACTTCTGGAATCGGTTCATTTGCTGGGCATCATCGGAAATGGCACAAAAAGTCATGGGGCAGCAGCTACTCCTAGCAAGGCATCCACGGACCAGCCGCAAAGTCTTCCTCGTCATTCATGAACGAAATTGCAGTACACAGCGTCGAGAAATGATCAGGGCGGCATACCCACGTAGTGCAAAGCACTGATTCCGATGACCATGGCTCCCGGCTCCATGACAAGTCTTGAACTTCGAAGAGCAGAAACCAGGGAGACATCCTTCGACCACATACATGCAACATCATACACGCACGACAGTTGCGGAAGAGGAGACATTCAGCACGAACTCGCCTCGACTCGTCAGAATAATAAAGAAGCCATGAGCATGCCTGAACAAGCCTCGAGTCGCCTTTCTTACGAAGCACGTCGTCACGCCATCCAACGGGCCAAGTCCGTAAGGGTCGAATCGGGGGCAGCGAAACCGACACAGCATATACACACGTGGAAATCGTCAAAAGCAAATTCGATAGCGGCACGCAATCAGTGGCAATTCTGAGCCAGCATGTCAGCAAGAAAGGCTCGGGTTTGCCTGGACGAGTTGGCTTCACTTCGGTTATCTTCTTCTCCATCAAGAATCTTCGGAGCATAAATAGAAACAGCAAAAACGCAGCAGCAAGTACAAACTGACTGAAGCTTGAACGAAGCAGGGATGAAAACGGCATGAATCTATTCACGTCACGAAAGCCGCCAACGAAAAGCAAAAAAAAAACTCTTGTCCGCCTTGATGTGAATTGGCCTCGCTCCGGGTATAAACGCCTTCGTCAGGTGTCGTCGGGGAAGAACAAGAAACGGCATGAATTCAGCAGCGTCTCGAACATCGTGTACAGTAGAGAAGTGTCGAGCCAGCCTTGACAAATTCGCTTCGCCTTGCTTCTGATATTAACGCCTTCGCCAAAAATCGACCACGACACTGTCTTCGAGGTCCCGTAGCGATTGACGGATAGTAAAGGGGGTCCCATTCTTGAGCGCGTCATCCTCTCGGTCAAGCATATAGAGCTAAGTCGATTCCATCTCGGTTGCTTCCGCAAAGACCGCCATTGCATACCTATACGTGAACAAAAAAAAAAGTTAAGGAATTTCGAGCAAGGAGCAAGACAGTCAATTTCGTGCGGAAATGATTGATGCGTACAAAAAAAGGGGCAGTAGAATCGAGGCGGAGATTCAATAAACGTGATGAAGTGATGAACGTCAACAAGACCCGACAATAACACTGTTTTGTTACTCAAGATTAAAATTTTAATCATCAAAACTGCACCTTTACTCATCTTTATTATCAAGCTTACATCTTCAATCACCAAAACCAAGCTAAATTCTATCGTTAAAAAAAAAAAAAAAAAAAAAAAAAAAAAAAAATCCTTTCTATTGTCATCAAAGTTTATAGCTTTATCATCAAACAAAGCTCACCTTCATCAAATAAAGTATTCAACTTCATCCTCAAAATCAAAAGAGATGAACAATGATAAATAAAAAGGGGAAATGAGAAAAGAAGCGATAAAAAGAGGTGGAACTCGGTACCTATGGAGAACGATGATCACGGACGGCGCAACACCAAGCTCCGGGCAACGCGACACCAAGCTTCGAAACACCAGGCGGCAGCTCCCTAAACCGACACAAAGAAAAGGAGAAAATGAAGGCCGAAATCTGAGGAATTTTTGTGAATTGCTTGGGTTTCAGGTAGAAGGGTGGGAGTATATAAAGAGACCCTTTTAAAAAAAGAAAACCCTACAAATTGTCATTTTGTAGGAGAGATCAAAGGGATGCACAACACCTGGCATCTTTAGCTGGCAATGGTACAAACATGATGAAGGGATTTGGTAGAAGAAGTTCTACAGTGATAAGCTGTGTTGTCTTTACTACCTTGGAGCTCAATCAAACAAGAAGTGGGTTTGGGCTATTGTACCCTTCAGGCCCGTTTGGGATTCATAGGGCTTTAGTCCAAGTTTAAAAAAAATAAAAAAGCAAGCAACAATTTAAGATATATGGGCTTACATCTTAAGAGGGTTACCCGTCAAAGAAATCATACGATGATGTCTAAAATGTACACGCTTTACGAAGTAAGGCCGGCACGTACCGACTCTTAAGTCGAGTAAATGAAGCAAGTTAAAAGAAACAAGTCAACACCCCACTGACTTCCAAGTCAAATCAAAGGAATCAATCAAGACCGCTCTGACTCCCAAGTCATAAAAGAGAGCGACAAAGTAAAGTGAATCGAGACCACGACGCATCAGCAACACGGCAGCATTCGCGCCACAGTCTCGAGGGGGCAATTTGTAGGCACCAAAAATTTATTACGTGCCGATAAATTAATTAATACATTATTTTGGGTTAATACGTAATTTTAGCTCAATTTAATTGCCCCAAATAAATTAAAAGGGTTGACCCGAGTCGCAAGCTGGACAGTTGCATCGTAAACCCGAGAATTACTCAAATTGGGCCAAAATACTAAGTTGGTCCATATATGGGCTCAATACATTAAATAAGCCCATAAATAAATCAAAGGAGAGTTTTGAGGGGAAATCTCTATAAATACTCATCATCCTCATTCATTTGAGGGGGGAGGCATTTTGGAAAAGAAAGAGAAATCAAAGGGAAAGAAAGCTAGAGAAAGAAATTTAGAGAGAAGAACTAAAGAAATACAAAGATTTACAAGACTTGAAGATCAACAAGTTGAAGATCAATTGCAAGATTTGAAGATCAAATTCAAGTTGAAGATCAAGGAGGAATACAAAGCGTCAATACTACAAGACGACGAAACGTCAATACAACAAGACGACGAAGCGTTAAAACTACAAGACGACGAAGCGTCAATACTACAAGACGACGAAGCGTTAAAACTACAAGACGACGAAGCGTCAATACTACAAGACGACGAAGCGTGAAAACTACAAGACGACGAAGCGTCAATACTACAAGACGACGAAACATCAATACAACAAGACGACGAAGCGTCAATACTACAAGACGACGAAGCGCTAAAAATAAAAGACGACGAAGCGTCAATACAACAAGACAACGAAGCGTCAATACTAAAAGACGACGAAACGTCAATACTACAAGGCGACGGAACGTCAATACTACAAGGCGACGAAACGTCAATACAACAAGACGACAGAAGTCCCATACACCCTGCGACATAGAATCAGAGGATTGTATTAGAGATTGTACACGCTATATTCTGCTAATTAATTCAAATTTCCTTTGTTAGATTCATATTGTATTTCGTTTGAAAGTGTACACTTGTTGGGCAGGTATTGGGTGCTCGCTTGACTGCAAAACAATTGCAAGACTTTGTCGACAAATCATGGAACAACGTTGGGAAACCGAGGGTGTTGTATTTTAAGAAAGGGTGGTTTTTCTTTCGTTTTTCCACGAAGGAGGATATGCATTTGATTTTGAGAGAGGGGCCTTGGAAGGTTAATGGCAATATTATGGTATTGAAGAAGTGGTCTCCTTCTTTTGGCCAAGAAATAGAGAACACTACCGTTATCCCGTTGTGGGTGACGTTCCCGGAACTTGAACCCCATTTTTGGTCAGCTAAGGCTCTATCGAAGATTGCTAGTCGGGTTGGTAAACCTCTTTTTGCGGACCCTGTTACTAGTAACAAGGAGAGACTTGCATTTGCAAGGGTGATGATTGAGGTGGATGTCGCCTCTAAACTGACAAGGCTAAGTCGTATCGCCTAAGTCAAAATAAATCTAACAAACAACTAACTAGTAGCTAGCGGTAAGCAGGATCGTATCCACAGAGAAACGGTGTAGTCTTAAGCTAAAGTCGGAGTAAAACAGGTTCAACTCAAAGGTGTGAAAATAGGTTGGGTTGCATTAAGCTATAAACTAAAGCAAATAATGTAAAGATGAATATAAATCAATAAAAGGGAAGATTAGGGCATCGGGTTCATTATGACAATGATTCAGAAACTCAAATTTATAAGACGGAAGAGATAAACTGTGCAAATGACTAGGTTTATAAAACGCTCTCTCGAGTCAATTTTAGCCTTAAGCAAATTTAGCGGGCTCTCGCAACTTACTAAATTCAACTTATCAATCTCGCGTAAGTCTAGTTTTAACTCGGCTTTCGATCTTAAATCAAAACTTACTCAGGTTCAATTAAACTCAGACAAATCGTTGATCAGGCGAAATAATCCTAATTCAATTGACATAAAACGCGTAGAAAGAAATCAAGTGCACAAATTATTCAACCAATTTAATCCTAAAACATGTTCCTGAACCAATTATCACAAATTCCCCTAAACCCTAATTAAGAAATTTAGCTACTCATAGTAAAGGCAAAGCAATAGCAATAATAATAAGACATGATAAAGAAAGTAGAAGCAAATAAATAAACCTGAATTAAAATCGGAGTACCGACGGTTACAGTTGAATCAATCTTGAAAACTAAACTAAAGTTTTAGAGAGAAGAAATATAAGCAGTAAACTAAAACTAAAAACTGGAAGTAAATTAAAGCATAAGTGTAATTTACGACCTAAGGCCCTATTTATATGTTCCAACCTATTAAATCACGAAATAAATCAAAAAGCAAATGACGGCCCTCGGTAGTGCATTGACTTTGGGCTGGCCGACTGCCCTTCAATCTTGGGCCGGCTCTTGCTCCTTTGATCTTAAGCCCATTCTTTGCTTTGGGCCTTCTCTTATTCGTTTAGCCTTAATCTTTTGGCCTTTTGATCTTCTTCACGAGCCTCCGTGTAGGCTCGGGCTTGGTCACGTAGTCCCAAATCTCGATTTGCTCCAAATGACTCGGGTTTTGGCTCAAAACCACCAAAACCTGCAAAATATAAGTAAAAGGCAGCAGTATCGAGAAGTATAACATATAGCTCATAAGATCATAGTAAATACGAATAAATGCAGGCTAAATGCGACTGAACCGGGGGCATAAAATGAACATAAATAACGTGTATCATAAACGCCCTGATACGATGTTACTTAAGACTCCTTACAGCGATACTTTCTTGCAACGTATTGAGTATGAATGGGTCCCTTATTATTGCGAGCATTGCTGTAAACTAGGGCATACTAAGGATCGTTGTCGACTTTTGAAGAAGAAGGAAGAGGTTAATGTGGCTACTGCTGTTGAGGAAGAAAAACTACCCTCTCCAGGCACTGTTTCCGTTATAGGTGAGAAGGCAGAAAGGGTCGCTATGGCAGGAAGTACAGGCATTCCCTCATCCTCCAAAACAATAATGGGGCGAAGTAATGGTAGTAAGACTAAGTCTTGGCATGCTGAGAGCGAAAGAATGACAGTTAGTAATCGGTTTGAGATTTTGGAGTCATTAGTAGTACAACCCTCAGCTTCTGTTGTAATTGAGGTTGCTGAATCTCCTCCACTTTTATCTCCATGATTGGTGCTTGGAATATTCGGGGTCTTAATGACAAAATAAAACAGTTAGCTATTTTAGAGAAAATAAGAAGTTGTCAGATAGATTTGTTTGGTGTTTTGGAAACTCGTGTTAGAGAGAATAAAATGGCTGCTGTTGTACGAGCCTCTTTTCGTAATTTTTCTTTGATTCATAACTATAATTGCCATCGTAATGGTCGCATTTGGATTCTATGGAAGTCTTCCGTCCTTAACCTGCAAGTAGTAGAGAAAGGGGCTCAGTTTATTCATTGCCGGGTCCAATGGCCTGGTGTGGTTACAGAATGTATGGTTACGTTTGTGTATGCTGACAATGACGGGGTTGAGAGAAGGAAGGTTTGGGATAAACTTTGTTCTTTGGCTACTCTCACACTGCCTTGGGTAGTGTTGGGAGATTTCAATTGTACGCTTTCTCCTACTGAACGTATTAGTTCTTGTCCGCCTGTCTTGCAAGATATTACTGAGTTTCATACTTGTGTTTTGAGCTCGGGTTTACATGACCTTGCCGGGTCTGGGTGTTTTTATACCTGGTCTAATAAACAGGATAATAGGAAGTGGATGAAGTTAGATAGAGTTTTGGTTAATACGCAATGGTGTGCTGCTCTTCCTTCTTCTTCTGTGGTATTTCATACGCCAAATATATCTGATCATTCTCCTATGATTATCAACTTTGGTATTCAATGGCAGTGGCGCTCATCTTTTAAGTTCCTTAACTGTTGGGCCGAGGATCCTTATTTCTTGAAGATTGTTGAGAATGTCTGGTCTGAGGAGGTTGTCGGCTATCCCATGTATCAGCTTCTTTCTCATCTGAAATCTGTAAAAGTTGAACTGAAGCACTTGAATATATCTCAGTATTCAGGAATTTCCTCTCGTCTTGCCTCTCTTCAACAGGATATTGAACGTTATCAGGAGGATCTTCAAGTTTCTCCCCTTGATGAGAGTTTAATTCAAAAAGAGCACCAGCTACTAGATTCTTTTTTGCGCCTTAAGAAAGCAGAAATCAGTATTTTATACCAGAAGGCTAAAGCACGGGACATAAAGCTTAGTGATGGGAGTACTTCCTACTTCTTTGCTAAAGTAATGGAGCGTCGGAGTCAAAATGTTATAGGTGCTGTGAGTGATATGAATGGTCGGTTCTGTGACTCAAAGGAGGATGTTGCTTCGGCCTTTCTAGAGTATTATAGTACTCTGCTTGGTGAAAGTGATGAGGTGGAGTCTATTAACCCTGCTGTAATGAATTTTGGTCATTGTCTTTCTGATCAGGAAGCCGTTCCGCTTGTCCGTGACGTTACGAAGGAGGAAATTCGGGCTGCCCTTTTTTCTATCGATGAGAACAGTAGTCCCGGTCCAGACGGGTTTTCCTCTGGTTTTTTCAAGAAAGCGTGGTCTATTGTTGGTTCTGAATTTCTAGCAGCAGTTTCGGATTTCTTCGAGACAGGTAAACTGACTAGACACATTAATTCCACTTTGATTTGTCTGCTCCCAAAAAAGGCGGTCTCTGAAACGGTGATGGATTATCGTCCCCTTTCGTGTTGCAACGTTCTTTATAAGACTATTAGTAAAGTGCTAGCTAATAGACTCTCTTCTATCCTTCCTTTGATTGTGGGTAAAGAACAAGCTGCTTTTATTAAAGGGCGTGATATCTTCGACAATTCTCAATTAACGCAAGAGCTTATAAGGGGCTATGATAGGGCGAATGTTTCTCCTCGCTGCTTAATCAAAGTGGATATTCGTAAAGCCTTTGATTCTGTTAACTGGGGTTTTCTGCTCGAGGCGCTTTCCTTGTTTGGTCTCCCTTGGAAATTCGTGTCTTGGATTGCTACTTGTATTACTTCACCTCGCTATTCCATTAAGCTGAATGGTACTTCGTGTGGTTATTTTGAGGGTAAAAAAGGACTTCGTCAAGGTGATCCTCTTTCTCCCCTTCTTTTTGTATTAAGTATGGAAATTTTATCGAGACTTCTCCGGGATTTGGGGAGTGTGCCAAATTTTTCTTTTCACCCAAAATGTGCTAAGATTCGTCTCACTCATCTTATCTTTGCTGATGATTTGATGGTTTTTGTTCGAGGTGATGTCCCCTCTGTTAAAGCGGTCCAAGTGAAATTGTTAGAGTTTGCTTCATGGTCGGGGCTTCACCCAAATTTTGAAAAGACCAATATTTACTTTGGCGGTGTCGCTTTGACTGTCGAGGAGCAGATTCTTCAATCCGTTCCCTTCGTGAAAGGGGAATTTCCTTTTAAGTACCTTGGTCTTCCTTTGTACTCCTCTCGTCTTACGAGGGATATGTATTATGTGCTTCTACAGAAAGTTAAGAGTAAGATTAGCCATTGGGCTACTCATACTTTGTCTTATGCTGGAAAAATCCAACTGATTAACTCAGTCATTTTTGGGATTGAGAGCTTTTGGCTTTCGTGTTTGTTTTTGCCTACTGACATTATAAAGCAAATTGAGAAGTGTTGTCGGCAGTTCTTATGGGGCTATAATGAACACCATCGTAGGTACGTCTGGATGAGTTGGAAGCGTGTTTGTAGGCCACGGAGCGAAGGCGGACTGGAAATCAGAGAAGTATTAAGTTGGAACAAAACGCTTATGTTAAAATGGATTTGGAAGTTGTCGACTTCTAAAGATTGCATTTGGGTAGATTGGGTGAGAGCTTATATACTCAAAGGTGTTGATTGGTGGGACGTCCCGAAGTCCTCTCGCTTATCAGTAACTTGGAGAAAACTTCTCGAGGTAGGCTCAGATTTCTTATCACGGTTAGGTGGCAGGCAGCAGTGGTGGTCGTGGTTAGAGAGGTATGTGGCCTTTTTTCCGTCTTCGTTTGTTTATAATCTGTTTCGAGACACGGGCTCTTTATGCCGTTGGAGCGCTGTGGTTTGGAGAGATGTGAATCAACCTCGTCATTCATTGATTTGCGCTTTAGCTGTGCAAGACCTTTTACCTACTGTGGAGAACTTGATTTCTCGAGGCATGTATTTGGTTAATCGTTGTTGTCTATGTGAGTGTCAATCTGAATCGACTCATCACTTGTTTTTTGCGTGCTTTTTTTCGAGACGGGTGATGGAGGGTATATTGAGATGGAATGGGATTTTCCGAAAGCCGCGAACCTTGAAAGGAGAGATCAGATGGCATATGCGTTTTAACAAGGGGAAGCATTGGAAGCAAAACTGGCGTTGTTGTTCTCTCACGACAAGTGTCTACTTACTGTGGCAGGAGCGCAATAAACGTATTTTTCAAGAGCATTTTTCTACTAGTGAGCAGTTGATTCGATCTATTCAATTTCATGTTTGTACGCGGTTGTATGCTAGTGAGATGAAAGTTAGGGAGGAGGATATTGCTTCTGTACTTACTATATAATGTAATTGCTTTGGAATCGGTAATGAAATATAATCGGACCCTTTTCCAAAAAAAAAAAAAAAGATCAAAGTATAGTAGTGACTTGATAATAAGTCCAAATCAGATATCACATACAAAGTATTTTTTTTATTGTGAGACCATTATATACGTACAAATAATGTGTTAAATGATTTTATCCTCTGTTATATGCATAAAAGAGTCTTATTTTAGAGTTTACCAACTTGAACGACTAAAATGTTAAACTATCACACATTTAGTCATTTATCAAGTTGAGTGTCTAATTCAATGAATGAGAAAAATCGTACTTTAGCAAATAAAGAGAGTACTATTAAATTAAACCAAAAAAAGTGTAGAATCGCTTTAAAGTTACGCTAATAAAGTACTCCCTAATATTGGGGGATAAATCTCAAACCCATATTTAATGTCGTAATTAACGAATTAATTAAGTGGACGTTTAGGATAAGACAATTAGTGAGATTGATTGATTACCGTACACCGTACTGTAGTACTCCGTATACCATGTGATTATTTCGGCTCAGCAGGTGATCTTATGCAATTTTAATTAATCAATAAATAAATAAATTAATTAATTAAATAAGTACCCCACCTAAAATAATTATTAATTATTTAATTAATTTCTTAATATTATTTGTCATTTACGCTGAAAAAATAAGTTAGTTAGTTGAAGAAAGTGGGATGTTGTAAACTTTCAGTTGGAAGAAGTGGGCAAATCCATGTGCTTTCTTTTGGCACATCTCATGTGCCCACTACCTTCTGCACATGCCTTTTTTAACGTCTTTCTTTTTTAAATTAATTCTTTTAATTTTCAATCATCAGTATAGTCAAAATATATTACTCCGTATTAGGGGTGTGCAAAAAAAACCGAACCGATAAACTGAAAAAACCGGTAATCAAGACGCTTTATAGGTTCGTGAACCGAACCGCTAAGAAATAATGGTTCAGACCGAACCGCTAAAATTAACGGTTTACTGCTCGGTTAGGTTTAAGATTTTGAGTTAACTGCTAACCTAACCGAACCAGAGTAAGAAAAAAATACAAATAAATTATACTTATATATACAAACTAAAACATAAAGTTTAACTTTACAACTTTCATCAAATTTCAAATATCAATTATTTATTCTACCGCATTTTTCTAACACACGTAGCGCCATTCTCGTAAAATAAAATCTCATACGCACTTCTCGCTTTAATTTTAACATGTTTATTGCTTTGTTAATGTTCAATACGCATTTTTGAGTTAAAACATTTATAAATTTTCTATTTACTACGGAGTATAATTAATTTAGTTGATAATGGTATATTAGATGTGGCATTTGTAATTTGTCGTTTTTATTTTGGACCGTTAGTGTGTTGTTAAAGTGCGTCGTAATCAATAATTAACTTACAATTTTTTAATTTGACAGAGTACACGGTTCGCGGTGAAGCGCATAACCGGACCGTTAAAAATGTGATCCGAATCAGATAGTAACCGTTTTAATGGTCGCTTAGGTTCGATTTTTCCTCAACCGAACCGCACATCTAATCAGAATTAATCCGTCAGATTAACCGCACGAACACCCCTACTCCGTATTATTCCTAGAGCGCCAACAGCGGCGGCCGCCTGCCTCGTGGCCTGACTCTTCAGGCCAGTCTGCTAGACCCGCCAAATTTGTGGGCCGGGCTAAGGGCCACAATTTTAAAGTCCGGCCCGCCAAAAGCCCGCCAAAATAAAAAAAAATATGAAGGGCCCGGCCTGGCCAGGACCGCACAAGGGCCCAGTTTCCAAAGCCCGGCCCGTCAGAGCCCGGCTCCCTCCAGGCCCGGGCCTCATGTTTCAAGCCCGGCCCGTGGCCACCTCTAATTATTCCTTATGTTCAGTGGCCATTTGTGTGGGCCAATCTGGCCCATCCCATCAAAAGGGCCGTAATTTGCTCGGCACGACACGACCTATCATGGGCTGTGTTCGACCCGTTGAAGTAACGAGTCGTGCTCAAGTCACGATTTTGGAGACGGGACTCACTGAGCTTGCCCTTCTAAGCTATTTTATAACCAACTAGCAGTGTTTGGGCCTTGAGTTTGTAAGCCCGACATTCCATCCCAACCAGTCGATTTTGGGTCTGAATAATGAAGCATTGCCTGTAGCGGGCCGTCCTGAGCCCAACCCGTGGCCACATCTTAGAAAATGGTGGTTCCTCTATTTCACATTAGTTGCCCCATTTATCCTTTTGAAAGTTAGAACTTTGAAACTTTAAGTGCGTATATGAGTATATCTAAATTATATAAATAAATTGAATATGATAATAGAAGATTTACACTTCTCGTCAAAATAACTTTTATAAAATCTTATTTTTGAACCAAAAAATTGTGTAAAGTTGTCTGGCGAGTCCTATACGCATTTAAAAGTTGTCTGGCGAGTCCTATATGCATTTTAAAGATTGTCTGGCGAGTCCTATACGCACTTTATTTTACCACTATTGCCAAGATGAAGACTGAAGATGAAGATTTAAGATGAACACATACTTTTATTTTATTTAGAGCAAACTCATGGAAATTTTATCAAATTACCATGAGTTTGAGCGGGGGTATTAAAGTATTGGGCCTAATAGGCCTAGGGTTAAGATATGAAGAGTCTAGATTTAGGGTTTAGGTATTATAAATACATTTCCATATTCTATTGTAATCACACAATTCAATCAATAATAATATCTCTTTATATTACTCTGTATATTCTTAACAATGGTGGAAAATACGATCAAAGTGGAGCGTTGGAGACCGAGCAAAATGTAAATGATGTGAACACTATGGTGTACGTGGAAGAACGATTAACACCGAAATTAGTATTTGAAAATAAAGTAATTTGAATAAAGTATTTGACCTATTTTGTAAAAAGTTAAAAAATTAAGTTAACGAATATCATACATTATTCTTTGAAATGAATACAATTGATTTATATTTTTTTTCCACATATATTCAAGTTTATCGTTGTTAATTTAGTTAGCAAAAATCATACACATTTCTATAAAGTTGAATAGTTCTAATCTTTTATTTCGTGAGTCAAGACAAGTGAAACAACCAAAGTCAAAACGAAGATTAAAGAATATACTTATATATGCTTGACAAGTTGTAGTTTGTGTATACATCATTAAAAAACATGTCTTATACGGAGTATATGGTTTTTTATATTAATACATGCGAGAAAAGAAAAACGATTTGATTCTACACATTAAAAGTGTTTCAAGAATTACACGTATACAACATAGCTAAAAAAAAAACAATATACAGATATAAGTACAAAAATAAGTGAGAACATAACTTTAAACAGAACCTGTGAATGTCACAAGTCACCGAATTAGTTACTTGTATTATTTTAGCATTTGGTCATGTACACTAAAAACTCACTTAGTCAGAGGGCTTTATAATTATTTACTAACTAGTTGAAATGAAGTTTTAATTAATAGTTCCTCACAACTTAAAATGTGATCATGTTATTATTTCCCTAACTTAATTCAAGAGGCGGCAGTGCGGCACTATCATTTGGTATAAATGTTACGGAGTACAAGTAATCACTACTATTGCCTTATGCCATGTTTGGCAACATGGAGTTGGAATTCAATTCCGGAATTGAGTCAATTCCGATGTTTGGAAAACTTTAGGAATTGGAATTAGAATTGCCTCAATTCCATCCCTATTCCAACCTAGTTCATTTTTGGGCTATCTCAAATTCTAGCTAGAAGGTAGTCATTTGAATTCTCCACTTAACTTTTTTTTACACTTATGACTAAAAATATAATAATTTCAAATATTTCTTTTTTAATTGATATAATATTCATAAATATCATTTTTCACAGGTGTGATAATTTTTTAACATAATTATATTTTATAAGTTATCAATTTCAATTTCAATTCCATGAGTCGCCAAACATCACCGCGGAATTGGAATTGGAATTGGAATTGAAATGCAACATTTCAAATTCTACAATTGAATTCTAGTATTTCAAATCAATTTCAAGTTGCCAAACGCAACCTTAGGGTATTCTCTTCTTAATAATGGTCGTATTCTCTTAAAATGCAACGATAGTCTAATTCAACGATACATTGTACTAACCACAATTCTTATATGATGCGATAATTCAGCGGAAGCATTTTAATTAAAATAAAGAAAACTGATATTTGCTCCAAAATCCGGTGAGATTTCGGACCAATGGGTGTTTTCAACTAAAGATCTATTTAGTCTTAAACGGAATATGAACAATCAAACCAAAAACTTGGATAAAATTGAACTGTGATATTAATGAGACGCCGATCTCACGAATATCGATGAGTAAGGAAGAACGTCGATTCAACTTAACTCGAAAAATCGAAGTACCTTATCGATTTTTCGAGTTTAGGTTGAATCGGCGTTCTTCCTTACTCATCGATATTCGTGAGATCGGCGTCTCATTAATATCACAGTTCAATTTTATCCAAGTTTTTGGTTTGATTGTTCATATCCTGTTTAAGACTAAATAGGTCTTTGGTCGAAGACACTCATTGTTTCGAGGTCTAACTAGATTTCGGAGCAAATATCCTTTTTTATTTATTTTTATTCAAAATGCTTCCGTTGAATCGCATCATTATATCCTTAACCATGTCATGATTAACCAACTAAGCAGACGATAGTCTGATACAATCAGTTAGAATAAACGTTACAAACATACACAAAAACTAAAATTGTGTCACTATTTCTCACTCGATCAGATCATGTCTTCAACTCATTTAAAGGACACAATAATTTATAATAAATATTACAAGTGCATATAATAAAGCCGAGTTTCTCAAACAACACGCCGAAAAGTCGAAAACGACCAAGCTCGACAACACAATGTACTTAAACTATTTCACTAACCAATGGCAAAAAAATACACACTAGTACAACATAAATGAACTATATTTGAAGAAATAATCACTAATCAATGTGTATTTAATCTACAATTAGAACCAATGTAATTAACAAACAACACTAGATTTGAAAGGAACAAGATCAAAAGGAGTATCAAAAGCAAAATTAAAAGAGAAAGGGACACCCTTAAGAATAGGTTTGCCACTATTAATAAGGCAATTGTCCCCCACAACTCTTAAAATGGAAGGAGTAATGAGTTCATAAGAGTTAAAACCAATGCATTTTAGGAGCACATTTGATTGAGGACATGTACATGTGTTGTATATTGTCACACACCATTCTGGGGCACCCTCTATTGTTTTCCCTGTTCTTGTTGTTTTCACTTTTATGTCTGTAATCTTGCATTTTTGTGCATACCCTGCATAACAAGTGTCATTTTTGTGTTATGTTTTGAGATTCGTGACGAGTTATTTATAATTAAAATGTACGCAGTAATTAATTATAATTATTAAAGTTTTAATTGTCGCGGGATAAAATTAATATAGTTACAATTTATTCGGTAATGGTTACATTAATCATGATCGAAAATTAGTAAGAGGACAATGTAAGGCACCAATCACAATGGTTGATATGGAGAGACCGGTAGAATCAATTGCGCCACCAAACCATGAAAAAATGGAGACTTTTTATTTTTTTAAATTTTAATTTTCAATTCTTTTTCTTGATTATTTCCTCCTTAAAATCGTCACCCTTTGAGGCGTTGAAGAACAAATATTGATTAAACTTTTGGTCTTGCGCGTATAATGATTCCATGATTACTCATGAGAAAACATATGAATTAGGAAATATTACATGCCAAAAATGCATGTTAAGGTTTGTACATTTCACATAAGCGCGCTACGATTACCTAGTTATTCAAATTCCTCGATTATGGTGAACACTACGGTTACCCACTACGAAAATTTCTACATAAATTTTATTTCTTACATTCAATCTTACATACTGTATGTTCTTAAAAGCATGTGAAATAAAATGTCAGACAATCCTAAATCACCAAAATTTAGCCATGCTAGTGAATTAGAATGTTGAAGAAAACGTAAGACACTACCTTGAGAAATCAAAATGGATGGACATCACAAAGTAAATATTACTCGTACGACTCGATCCTAGCTAATGATCGAGTTCGTAATGTTATGACGGTAGTACGAAATGTCAAAAATGACAAAACAAAAAATGTTTTCTATTGAAATATAAACTGATGGCCTTCCATTAGTTAACTATGGTTATCGGTGAGACTACTGTACTGAATGTCTGAATCGTTTGAATAAATACCTAATAATTTCAGGGCATATTTTAACAAATAAGGAGTAACAAGCATTACTAACCTGTTGAGCACATGAACAAGGCCAAAAATATTACGAGTAATGTCGAGAAACCCTTCACTGTTTCCATGATTTTGAGCAAGAGTAATTAGTTAATTACCCTTTGTGATAATGTGATCTACTCGTATATACTTAGTAGTCTACACTTGATTTTGAGTTGAAATGAATTAAAAATTAAGCACATATTTATACAACCAAAACCAAAATAAAAAATAAAAAATAAAAAAATAATTTATGCATTAATTTAGTGGAAATGCGTGAAATTATATTGTGTTATAAAGTTTGTGGATACAATTCCAAGTTTGGATAGAGAGTAACATGATCAATTGCCCCATAAACTGATTTTTATTCTTGGTTGTTCACGTTTCTTGCAGATTTTATCACAATTTTGTGGTTAATTGGCGAGCATTTTTACGTCGTTAATAAAAGGGCCAAATTAATCAATTTATAAACCTATTCAATCACACGAAAAACGTAGTATAGTGACAAAGTAGGGTCGAACCCAAAGGAAGGCCGAGTAAAGAACTCGTTTAAGCTAGCTAGGTGATCCAAAACGTAACAAGACAAGAACTTGTAAAAAGGGGATATGTGTTTGAATTTGTGATCGAAGACTAACAAAAGAACAAGTAAAAGCGATAAAAGAAAGATAGTTAAAGGTTGAATTAAAGGTATTGATTTATATTGACATCCATCATCATAATATAGCATCGATCATAGCCAAAACTCGATTAAACCAATGTTGCTCTCTATCGACAAAACTAAGCAAGTGAAACACATCCAATTTCACTAACTACTACAAAATCATGCAATCCACAACAATCTAGAATGAATTTAACATGAGTTGTGCATTAAAAATGATAGACAAGAGCATGAACTTATAAAAATAATCTAATCCTCATAAAGTTCACTAATCACCTCCTTAATCAACACAACAATCCACAAATCCATGAGAAAATTGTATCAACAATGTCACACAATAGATAATTACCAACAATCTAGAGGCAAAAACCTAATGACAATAGATAAATTCACTAATCATATGATGATCAAGCATAAAAATCAATGAATTAATCATAAACAACATTAATAACAAGGAGAGATTAAACAAAAGGATTAAAAGATAGAAACTTGGCTCACAATGTATATTAGATGACTTCAAATCAATACAAACCAACAAGAAAGAAATTTTTCGAGTTTAGGTTGAATCGGCGTTCTTCCTTACTCATCGATATTCGTGAGATCGGCGTCTCATTAATATCACAGTTCAATTTTATCCAAGTTTTTGGTTTGATTGTTCATATCCCGTTTAAGACTAAATAGGTCATTGGTCGAAGACACTCATTGTTTCGAGGTCTAACTAGATTTCGGAGCAAATATCCTTATTTATTTATTTTTATTCAAAATGCTTCCGTTGAATCGCATCATTATATCCTTAACCATGTCATGATTAACCAACTAAGCAGACGATAGTCCGATACAATCAGTTAGAATAAACGTTACAAACACATACAAAAACTAAAATTGTCTCATTGTTTCTCACTCGATCATGTCTTCATGTCATTTAAAGGGCACAATAATTTATAATAAAAATTACAAGTGCATATAATAAAGCCGAGTTTCTCAAAACAACACGACGAAAACCAAGCTCAACAACACAATGTACTTAAACTATTTCACTAACCTTCGCATAATCGCATTATTACCATACTCAAAACAAACAAAATCGCAAAAAATACACATTAGTACAACATAAATGAACTACTCCATATATTTTAAGAAATAATCAGTAATCAATGTGTTATTAATCTACAATTAGAACCAATGTAATTAACAAACAACACTAGATTTGAAAGGAACAAGATCAAAAGGAGTCTCAAAAACAAAATTAAAAGAGAAAGGGACACCCTTAACAATAGGTTTGCCACTATTAATAAGGCAATTGTCCCCCACAACCCTTAAAATGGAAGGAGTAATGAGTTCATAAGAGTTAAAACCAATGCATTTTAGGTGCACATTTGATTGAGGACATGTACATGTGTTGTATATTGTCACACACCATTCTGGGGCACCTTCTATTGTTTTCCCTGTTCTTGCTGTTTTCACTTTTATGTCTGTAATCTTGCATTTTTGTGCATACCCTGCATAACAAGTGTCATTTTTGTATTGCGTCGTTAGATTCTTGATGAGTTATTTATAACTAAAATGTACAGAAATTATATAAGACGTAATTATTACAGGATAAAATTTGTAATAGTTTGTAAGAGGACACTGTAATGTACAAATCACAATGGTTGAATGGTAGATTTAGGGAGATTAGTAGACGCATTCGCGCTACTAAGCCATGAAAAATAAAAATTTTTGTTAGAAGTTTCAATTTTTTTAGATTATTGCCCCCTTAAAATTGTTACCCCTTGAAGAATAAATATTGATTACACTATTAGGAATACCCGTACATTGATTTCATAATTGCTCACGAGAAAACATATGAATTAGGAATATATTACATGCCAAAAATGAATGTTATGATGGTTCGTACAATTCACAAATGCTAAGATTTTCTAGTTTGTCAAATTCCTCCATTAACGTGAAAATTACAGCTACTTACTAATGAAATTTTCTAAATAAATTTCATTTCTTACAATCAAATATCAGTAACTGTATTTTCCTATAACATGCGAAATAGAAAGCTAAACGATTCTAAATCGCCAAAGTTTAACCATGCTAGTGAAATTTGAAGAAAACGCTAGATATCAAAATGGATGGGCATCACAAAGTAAGATGTGAACTCAAAACGAATTCACAAAAAATTTACTCCGTATATTACATCACACAAAACTTGACGGTTCACTAGTTGGCTATGTTTATCGGTGAGACTTCTGTTCTGAACAACAACCTAATAAATTCAGGGCATATTCTAACAAATTAAGCATTCATTACTAACCTGTTGTGCACAACAAGGCAAAAAATAATAGTGTTGCGAAAGCCTTTACTGTTTCCATGATTTTGAGCAGAATATTTAATCTTTGTGATCTATATTTAGTAGTGAATTAGTGTTGCGTTATTCCCTCGTAATTATGGAGGATAATAAAACGTTTCCTACGCACTAAATGTTGGAAACGCAAAAATAGCTTAAATTATATGTTAAGATGAGTTTTTCATAAATGAATGTAGTAGAAACATTCACGTAGATGATTGAATAGCTCATAGAAACATTTATGGAGTAATATTAGTTTTTAGAAACGTAAGAATAGTATTTAATAGCTCTTATTTTCATTGTTGGTGATTTAAGTAAATCGCTAGATTCCCATTTAAGTGTAGTCGGGATTGGTCAAAGTCGAGTAAATTTGAACGGCTATTATTTATGTTCGGGAGTGTGGTCTACACTCTTATGTAAGAGCATTGGTCAAATTTACGGTTTTGAGACAAGTGCAAAATTATATATTAAAAGTAATTTTGGTAAAAGAATTGAAGGAATGAGGTGTATTAAATAGTTACTGGAATTGTATATATTAAATTAAGTTACATAATTATCAATAAATTCAAAGTATCACAGTTGGTAAAGATTGTGATTGGTGACCTTGAGGTCATGGGTTCGATTCCAGTTTGTAACTATTTAATTTTGTTGTAAAGTTTCTTCTTCTATTTATTTTTTCCCACCGAAACATTTTGGTCTCGATCGGCGCCGGTTCAGGGACGGCGGCCGGTCGACCGGCTCTGGGGCAATTTCCCCGGATTTTTGTAGTTTGGCGGGTATTTTGATGGTTATTCATCAAAAGTCGTGTCTCAAACGAAAATATATCAAAACGTATTTTATGAGTATATAAATATACTATATTATACATGTTTGTAGAAGGATGAAAAATCTGAAATTTTGATTTTGTATTAAACAAACACACAAAACTCCATTAGTATACTTTCGCTTCTATTTTGCCAAGAACGAGAGGGAGTAGATCGTCTTATCCTGCGAGGGATTTCGTGATACCCGGGGCAAATGTAAGGGTCGAAATACTCTTAAAGGAAAGCGGTTGCACGATTCGATCATTATCCAAGTTATTCTTACATGTCGGTATTTCGACGAGTACCAAGAACACCGTATGTTTCCAACATTCTTTAAGAGTATTTACGATTTTGGGTAAATGATGATACGAATATGCCAAGACGGTATCAACTTTTCAATTTTTGGTGTTGTAGAATTGCACGAAAAATTGGTTGGAGTGATAGGATATTAGATCGATACATTTGGTCTTATGTAATGATGGTTGCTATGATGATATCAGTAACCAACATTGTTTTTTATTGATGGAAAAGACATATGTTCTACTCCGTAGAATATTCATATGGATGACAGATAAGTTGTTCTTGTTTAATTTCCAGTCAATTTGATCATGTTTTATAACTTGGCCATTCAATTTGTTCAATTGTGTTTGAAGTTCTCGTTAATGTCGGTTACTCACACATGTTTTTTGAATATAAATTATTTGCATTTTGTTTCTCAAGTGTTTCATTTGATGATAAATGTTCCGTATATACATGACATATTGATAATTAATTTTTACGAATTGTTCATGCATTTTGTCATGGTTCATGGAACAATAACTGTTATGATGATGTTGCATGATGACAAGTTTGGCAACTACATGTATTGTGGTAATAATGTTTTCGTAATATGTTGAATAGTTTAATGTTCATATTTTTAGTTATTATATTATGGTTTCTATCTATGCCAGTAAGTTTTTTTTTTTGTTATGGCATGGTGTTTTGGATATACTTGGCAAATGTTAGTCGTGAGAAAGTATTGGCTATGCCTCTGTGTCCTATGATTAAGTTACTCCGTACTTTTAATCTTGTCGTAAGTTTTATCTATAACGCACCATGCTTGTCTATATTTTTTGGTTGGAGTAATAATTTTTCTTATTTAAGTTTATTGTTATATGAACTTAAAGGATATTGCATAATTTGCAAATTGGTTAATTAGCGGAGTATTTGACGAATATGATTATCCTTGTGAAAGCTCACATGTTATTGTGTAATGTGACTTGTTATAGTCATGGTTGAGTATTAATGTTATGACAGTTTTGGGTCATGATAGGAGTATAATGTTAATTGTACTCCGTGTTTTTTGATGCTTGGAGTCAATTTATTTATGATAATCTCGGTTTTGATGGTTTGTGATAACGTTAGAGAGATTATTGGTTTTTAGTGGATCTATCCATGGAAAATATGATTTTAATAGCATTTGTGTGTACAACTATAAATCCGTTTATGGAGGAGTCTTTTGTTGTATGATAATTGTGAGTTGATCATTGGATTTTACCAATGACAACTTGTTATAAGAACGATATTTTTCATGTCTGCTTATAATGGACATGGGGGAGGTATATGAATATGATTCTTGGTACTAGGATCAAGTTTAAGAATATATACTCCGTATATTCTTTGGTAAAGTACTCCCAAGTGTATAACCTATACCTAATATGGTAAGGTGGTATTACAATTCTAGTTTTCACAAGGCTTGTATTGCTCAGGAAATTGAGTGGATAAACTAGTGAAGTTGTACTCAATTTGGGGAACAATTAAGCAAGTATGAAAGTATTATAAATAAATTTGAACCATGGCTTATTGGTTTGTTCAATGTCGGGTTTCCTTGGTTATTGAAAGGATAATATTTTGTGCAAATTGTATTACCATATAGAAGGTTATTTCTACAAGAGGTAATGTATTATTACTTGGGGAGACACCATGGTTTATGGGTTTCCAAGTGAATTTGCAATGAAGTGTCGACATTGGAGTATAATTTATTATGTTAACTATAGCCGGTGAATAGGCTATGTGGTTAGATAACTTATCTATGTAAGTATGAGACCAACGTCACTCATGTTTTTGATAGTAAGTAAAGGTGCGCACCGGGGTGTTAGAAATAACACGGATTATGAACTATCATAAGTTGGATGATTTTGGTTGTCTTGTGAGATCTAAAAAATTTGCTAGTGGATCATTTTTGAATAAAGGATCAACTAGGGACTTGGTTTATAAGTCGGATGTCGGGATGTTTAAAGTCTATATAAAATTTTGGTGGTAGGACACCCAATTCCCCTCTAATATGACGTTAGAGGCAGAATTCAATGTGGAAAGCCTATTATCAGAATTTTGGAGCACAATGTTTACATTGTCCCGAAAGTATGTGCTCGGACCTGCATGATATGTTAGGGTGAAGGTTATCTTCTTAATGGATCTTTTGAAAAAGTGTTAGTGCATGACACGACTAAAAGAATCCACCTATATGAGTGTGAAGTGTGGCCGCTTCTTAAAGCTTAGGCTTGGCTTTGTATGCACTCATGAATGGATAGGGACACCACGGCCTGTAGATGGTGTCGGTAATAGACTTATGGAGTTGTTTTGAACTTGTATGTGTTCTATCTTCATGTATTCAAATGAGTTGAAGGGTTCAATCCTTAGAGACACCCTGATTCTCGAGTGCAGAATGTGTAGTTCACTAAGGTGGAAATTCAATCTTCGTGACATTTTCACTTTATGTGCAAGTCTGGTTTTGTTTGTTGATTAATGAATCAAGGATGCACTTAAATGGGGGAGGAATGTTGGTGATTTAAGTGAATCGCTAGATTCCCGTTTAAGTGTAGTCGGGATTGGTCAAAGTCGAGTAAATTTGAACGGCTATTATTTATGTTCGGGAGTGTGGTCTACACTCTTATGTAAGAGCATTGGTCAAATTTACGGTTTTGAGACAAGTGCAAAATTATATATTAAAAGTAATTTTGGTAAAAGAATTGAAGGAATGAGGTGTATTAAATAGTTACTGGAATTGTATATATTAAATTAAGTTACATAATTATCAATAAATTCAAAGTATCACAGTTGGTAAAGATTGTGATAGGTGACCTTGAGGTCATGGGTTTGATTCCAGTTTGCAACTATTTAATTTTGCTTTAAAGTTTCTTCCTTCTATTTATTTTTTCCCACCGAAACATTTTGGTCTCGGCGCCGGTTCAGGGACGGCGGCCGGTCGACCGGCTCTGGGGCAATTTCCCCGGATTTTTGTAGTTTGGCGGGTATTTTGATGGTTATTTATCGAAAGTCGTGTCTCAAACGAAAATATATCAAAACGTATTTTATGAGTATATAAATATACTATATTATACATGTTTGTAGGAGGATGAAAAATCTGAAATTTTGATTTTGTATTAAACAAACACACAAAACTCCATTAGTATACTTTCGCTTCTATTTTGCCAAGAACGAGAGGGAATAGATCGTCTTATCCTGCGAGGGATTTCGTGATACCCGGGGCAAATGTAAGGGTCAAAATACTCTTAAAGGAAAGCGGTTGCGCGATTCGATCATTATCCAAGTTATTCTTACATGTCGGTATTTCGACGAGTACCAAGAACACCGTATGTTTCCAACATTCATCTTATTATAAATAGATAGAACATTACGATGTAATACAACATTCATAATATTACGGAGTATTATTTAATCCACGGTTAACTTGTGAGATAATTATTGTTATCCACCTTCTTTAGGTGAAGACTCGTTTTAATCTTACTGTTTATTATTGTAGATGTTTTAATTGTACTAATACTAGTACTTTGCACGTTTTTCATTCTTTATTTTAATCTCCATTATAATTAATCAAATAGGTAATTATCACTTTTACCTAACAGTGGTATCAGAGCCACGTAAGTGGGCTCATATATTCTTGTGTAATTATGGAGAAAGTAGTCACTCAACATGATGGTGACATGTTTAAACTCACCGCTGATAATTATTCTTATTGGAAGCCAATGATGGAGGATCATTTATATTGCAAAGATTTATATGAGCCCATCATTAGCGAAAAGGCAGTGGGAAAGTCAGACAAAAAATGGGAACTCCTTAACAGGAAAGCGGTCGCTATGATACGTAAGTATATCGATCGAAGTTTATTTGAGCATGTGTCTACGTACACGAATGCATATGAATTTTGGATAAAACTTGAATCTATGATTCAAAAGAAAACGCCTCGAAATAAAGCTCTGCTTGTAAGACGATTGGTGAAGCTTGATTATAAAGATGGTAAATCACCAAAGTTTAGCCATGCTAGTGAGAATGTTGAAGAAAACGTAGGACACTACCTTGAGAAATCAAAATAGATGGACATCACAAAGTAAATATACCCGTACGACTCGATCCTAGCTAATGAGTTCGTAATGTTATGATGGTCGTACGAAATGTCAAAAATAATACAAAAAATTTATTCTATCGAAATATAAACTGATGGGTCCATTAGTTAACTATGGTTATCGGTGAGACTACTGTATTGAATATCTAAATCGTTTGAATAAATACCTAATAAATTCAGGGAATATATTTTACTCCGTAATAGATAAGGAGTAATAAACATTACTAACCTGTTGAGATGAACAAGGCCAAAAATATTACGAGTAATGTGGAGAAACCCTTCACTGTTTCCATGATTTTGAGCAGAATAATTACCCTTTGTGATAATGTGATCTATACTTGATTGTGGAAATGCGTGAAATTATAAAAAATAAAAATAAAAATAAAAAATAATAAAATAATATATGCATAAATTTAGTGGAAATGCGTGAAATTATATTGTGTTATAAATTTAGTGGATACAATTCCAAGTTTGGATAGAGAGTAACATGATCAATTGCCCCATAAACTGATTTTTATTCTTGGTTGTTCACGTTTCTTGCAAATTTTATCACAATTTTGTGAGGTTAATCATACAATTTTATTCCCATAATTCACTAATTTCCAACTTACATGCATTGTACGTGAATTATATGGACTTTGCATTTTTTTTTTTTTTTTTTTTTTAAATTTCTTTACTCCTTTAATTAATGCCAAACTTTCATCAATTTGACATCATCTTTCGACACAATTTCTCAAATGAGATCGATCGATGTAACGAGTAAATTGTTGGACACTTACAAATGTACAATAGATACTAATGCTGATCATTATTCACTGAAATTGCAGTCTGTACGTATATTTAAAAATGATTACAGTTCGTTCGACTATGAGTCACATGTAGCGTTATAATAGTCAAATTTTAAATTATGAACTGTATATTATTATTACAATACTAACGATTACCAAATACCTTTAATCAATCTGCTAATTAAAATATGCTAGTCAAATTCGTGGTATAAATTTCTCATTACCTTACATATATTGTTTACAAGTTTCACTAATATGTTCATCAAATTCATATTTACATCTCTTATCCATGTACAAGAGCAACTATGTACACTATATCAGTATTTACAGTCGCTACGACTTGTCGATTTTTATATACAACTCGATCGAATCACTATACCGCTTTCAAACCCTTGGCATTTACAAACGGGCAAATTTATGATCGAATAATCTTTCGAGTTTTGAACCCCTTTCTCAACATTATTGTACATCTTCTACTTGCACCGATTCAGTGATTTCGGACGTACCTTTCCTGCAGCAGATTCTATGGTTTCGGGCGTTTGAAGAAACTCGAGAGTAAAGAACTCATACGGGTTTCAAAACTATGTTTCGAAGAAATGCACGAATTATGTTTTGCATGTAGTATTGTCGGCCCAATTTGTTGACGGATGGAATCAACTATGATTGGATCCACCTGGTTCCCTTTCACATCCGTGACATAAAAAGTGTTTATGGCTTTGCCATTTGTAGTCGAAATCTCCGCTCTTCGGATTGCTAGCCCGTTTTCTCTGAATATTCGGGTTGTTTCCGATAGCAGTCCAGTCCGATCGTCTGTGCGCAGTTCCAACTTTAATCCCTGTTGAGCAGAAGGCATATTCTTGAAAAAGACGGTCTTTCACTATAAAAGCAAAAGACAAGTTTCTTTCTGATGCATAAAATATGATCAAATATAGGCTAATTGTGACCAACACTGTGTATATTATGACAATTACTGAGAGGAAAATTGGCCGTGTATTAGTCAATATGTAGTAATTCTCAAGATCAGCCTAAATGTTATCACATGTTATGTATTGGCAAACTCGTCTTTCACAAGACTTTAACTCGGTAGAAAATCAAGTAGTAATTTCGCCGACAATTATTCGACCTTAAACCAAAGACCTTTATCGAGAGGTGCAAACTCACCTCAGATGCCCTCCTCTCTATGGCAGCTTCAAGACATTGCCTAACACGCTCTCGCTCAGTTTCTGACCTTATTGAACATCCATCGGTATCTCGGATGTAGAACTCCTGTTAAGCAATCAAATTAATCAGAATTTTAATGCGCCGTATTAGTCAAACACTTCAGAAAGCAGTAATCTCGGATCCTAATTACGTTCACACTACGTACAAGCTCTTTCACCTGGTAAGCTTCCATTGTGTCAGAGGCAACCATCCCATGAAACACGACGTATTTCATGTCGGTAAGAGTACACAAGATATCAAACAGCAACTTGGGACGATCCATGGATCGCATAGTAATAACAGTATAATCTTTTTCCGAACAGTGAGCCACTGTTATACAGGGCCTCGGGTACTTCTCTCTAGCGTGCTCTACTGTTTCTGTTCCTTCGTAGTCCCTGTCATCGAGCATAATCTGGTGGAGCCGTCTTCCTCTGTGCGCTCCTGGAGGAGAAAGTCTCATCTGTGCGGTCTGATACTCGTCATTTCCCTTGAGCACGTAACGGAGGAGATTCTTTATGGAAAGAAGCCTCTGTGGATCTATAATTGAACGTCCCGTTACACTGTCGGTTACATTCACAACAGCAGCTGCGCGCATATTGTGGGTCCATATCTCGGCATTTACCACGTCACATGCCAGATCAGTTAAGACTGCACAGACCTCAGATAACAAGCCTGGTCTGTCGGTCCCTGACAGCTCGATTGAAGTGTAATCTTCCGAAGGCATCACGCCGACAGAATCTTTCACAGCAGGCGTAAGCAGGGCATCGTCTTCAATTGTCTGAATATTGAAGGCCACAGAACATCAATTGTGAGATTAACCACACTTCCTCCGTTCATGAATGAGCATATGCAAATATAAGATTTGATCCGATTAATATTCAAGGTAATAGACCTAAAACCGACCTCTTTCCTTTCACTGAAATTTATGAATCAAATTACTTTTTAATGAGGCGAGAGATCAATTGCACTTTTTCCCAAAATAGAAAGTTAATGAAATGATTGAAATTGAGGAGTCACGCAATTTTTTTTGTATTAGCTGTCACTCGGAAATAGTCGTGTTTATTGGTGTAGGAGCGTCTGTGGGGTAAAGCTTTAATTATCGTGTTGATTAGGTGAATAAGTGAACAGATTACAAGATTCACCTTCTGAATATAACTGAGGACTTCTTGATCTCGGATCTTGTTCCCATAATAGTCAGACGTGTAAAACACTGTCAGAAAAGTTCAGATTAGTAGCTGGCAGACGTGGCGGCAAAAAAAAAAAATCAGCATAGATGAGGTCGACTTTTGCCAACATGACTACAGAAGAAGTAGTACACGATTAACAGATGAGAAGCTGACTTTTGCTACAAGACAAGGTTACTTATGCAGAATAAGTATAACATTGACATGGGAGATGTCGACATTTGCTACAATACTACGTTATTGGTGCAGAATTAGCATATCATTGATTCATTGACGTGGTATAGGACAGCGAATAAATCTATAAAAATAAGTTGACATGGTACAGGAATCAATACCGTCCATAAACCATACGCCATCAGAAGAAATGTACGCTTTTTTGATGATAAGATTTATGTCGGTGAGAGCTTGGACAACTTGCAGAAGGATGCCATGCTTGTTGACACTGTCCACCTGAATACGACCCGCCTCACGAGCATTAGTCACAGACTCACAGTTGACAATAGTTTATCATATCATCATGACACAATGCAAACGTAACCAACTGTTCACAAGACCGATATAATTATTGTGCATAATCACTAATCAGATATTCAGAAAGGATATTGAAGAAGATCAACTTTTAAGTACGAGAGAAAATCAGCAATTATCAGGTTTCATTTTCTCCTAGCGACTGGCATTGACGGTAATATACAAATAGTCATATTAGTCGATCCCAAACCATTATAAGACTACGGTGTTGTTGTTGTTGTAAGCGTAAAACCCATCACACAATAACCACAACGTGTAATGGGGTTTTGCCCTTGGCGAAACTAAAGACGGCTAAATATTCGCAACCTCACGTCCTCACCCATGGGTCGTGACAAACAAAGAGAGGTTTCTATACCAAAATTGTAAGGAGTACCTAAAATGATACAAATCATAAAAAGTATAGTCGAATTATAAAGTTAAAACGAAAACATAAGCTCATAATATAAGCTGCCTCACATTATTTCCTTATAACATTACGAGTCCGAATCAAAATATCAAAATTTATGACCTTCCTTTAAGAACTAACTTCGAATTGCTCAATTCAGTAAGATCATATGTATTCAGGAGTGCTTTGACTAGACAAAACTAAGGATGTGTTCCTCAAATCTTATATTTTTCTTAACTTATCAAAGACTTCCGAAAATATTTCAAATGATTTCAAACACCTTAAGGCTATGTTTGGATTAAGGGTAATGGAGAGAACGGAAGAGAGGAAACCGAAGGAAAGGGCATTTGGAGGGATGCATTTTCCCGCCACCAAACCTAAACAAAATCTCACCACAACAGACAAGATTTGGAGGGAAAAATATATCTAAACACCAACACCTCATTTTCTAAAGTCAATTGGCAATTGACTTTAAAAAGCGATAAATTCTGTCTTCCACAATCACCTAAAATGAGTAAACCCGAATTCAAAAAAATACCTGAATGACAGTGGCATAATCGCAAGAATTATTGTCAATAACAACTCTGCAAATAAATAAAAAAAATAATCACAACTTGCGACCAAAAAAGACCGTCGTAAGGGAGATGAGCTGAAATTAAAACGTTAAAAAAAGAAAAAGAAAAAAGGGGGGAGTGTAGGGTACCTAGGTGGGTATAACTTTGTAATCAATTTTTGATACTCAACTTCCATGACCTTCCAAATCAAAACAAAGAAAACCCAAATAATAATAAAAATAATGGTAGTAATACTTATTTACAAATATTATGAATTGATAAATCATTTGATTTGAATTCTCCTCTTTGTTTTCTACACTTTTCATTCAACTTAACTTGGCAGTTTTTGTCACTTGGGATTATCATATTCACCCACTAACTTCTGCCTACCAATATTTAAATTAAAAAATTACAAAATGAAATTGATTTCTGGGGGTTTTATATTGCGGGCAGATTTATTTATATAACGCCCATGGTCAACGTGTCATTGCCCGAAAAAGTCACACGTTGGTTTTATATAACTCATATATTGAACCAAAAAACACATAAATTATACGGAGTAAGTTTCATATTAGAATTGGTCATTTAGAAAAAGGACCATGTTAGGAAAAAATTGTTCAACACGATTCACTTTTATATTTTATCTGATGGAGAGAAAAACTCATGGGTAACTTTTTTGGGAAATTTCGGTTGATTGCACATACATATAAATTGAACGAGACATAAGTTGTTGTTCTTGGATTATCATTTATCAATAAGCCTAGCTATGATTATTCTCGCGATAACGGCGATAGCAGCGGTGGCTGCAAGGTTCTCATCGATACAACAGAAGCTTCACATACGGTTCTTAATTGTTATCAAAAACTAACCTACATCACTTCTAAGTCATAGCCGTATTCCTATGAAATCGTACATTTTGCTTCGCCAGCTGATGTGAAAATTCTTATTATAACATTATAATAAGACTGTTACTTGTAAATTTACCCCAAATTATTGTAAAACATAGTTCCTGTTGTTTCAAAACATGAGACATGTGGACACAAGACGATGAAATCTGTTATAGTATATAATCAATGTTGGACATCCAATCATTAGCTTAAAGCTTTTGGTTGACTTGATTATGCACAAAGTCAAACCGCAACACCTCTTATGAAGAGCACAGTTGGACGCCTTTGTGAAGCAACTATCGGTATCGACGACAAAAACTACGAAACCAAAACTGGCACTAGCGACACTCAATTATATGGAAGTCGCAATGTTTTCTTCACAACGACAGTCGTATACTCATATACATGTAACAAAGGTGTAAAATAAACATAAAAATACGTGTTTCATAGCTTCATGTCGTGCCCATATGCGACACCGTCCTTCTTACACGAGACTTTATATAACACTGTAAGCTAACATCCCTCTACTTCAAAATCACCCGCCTGAGTTATCCGCAGATTTATCAAGTTCTACCAATTGATTGTTGTACAGCGGAAAACAACCCTAATACTTCGGCATCCTTAGTTGTTGTCGTTAGACTTCGTACAACAAACTTATGGGAGACTAACTCGTAACTCTATTGACGGAAAAAGAAAACTCGGAAAATACATTGTACAAATCCCCTTCCTTAAGTAAAGATAAATAGAGTATATGTAATATGGAAAAACAACATCAGGATCAAAAATCGGAAAACAAAATTGGGGGCATCAGAGTTATTGTTCAGAATTTTGCGAATCATCACCGGAATCAATCGGTTGCTGCTGTTCATGTTGATGTTGGTGCTGATGCAATTGAGCAAACCCGGTACGAGCCTGACCCATTTGATGATAAATCTGGGTCAACCCGAGCTCTAAACCCGGCATAGACTCGGCATGACTGGGATTTATCTGGTGATTATTAACCAAAACCGGGCTAAAATTCACATGCCCCAAATTATTCGAAGACCCGGCCAAATCAAACCCGGAAAACCCAACACGGTGAACGAAATTCCCGGATTCAGCAGCAGCACCCAAGTTGGGGGGACCCCACATGCCCAAATGGCCCCAATCGATGGCGGAGGTGGAGGCGGCGGCGGCTGAGACGGAGGAGGAGGAAGAGGAGGGGAGGGTGCCGCTGCCGGTGGCGGCAATGATGGAAGGCTCAGCCTGGTGAAGGAGCCACTGGATGGTCTCACCGTCGGATTTGTGGCCGAGTTCACGGGTTAATTGGAAAATACGGGCAGCGCAGAGGGCGGGCATACGGATACGACGGCCACGGCCGTCGACTTTGGTGTGTCTGTCTTTGTTTGAAGTTCGCTTTGGGCCTAATATATGCTGCTGTTTTTGCTGTTGTTGGTGGTTGTTGTTGTCGTCGTTGTTGTGATCAGCCATGTTGTTGTTGTTGTTGTTGTTGGGAAATGGTGGATGTGGGGTTGGAAAGTGGGGAGGGGATTTGGTGGGATTAACGCATCATCAGATGCTGTCTGCTGCTTCTGCTGAGTGCTGACCTTGGGATCCATCACACTCTCCACGCACAACCATTTCCCTTCTTTTTTTTCTTTTTCTTTTTTAATTTAATTTTGGGGAAGATATTTTATTATATTTTCCTACTTTTTACTTTTCTCTAGCCCTATTTTGTGTTTCTTGTTTCTTACTCCCTCTATATTTTTTTTCCCAAGCGATATCCGAACCCATTTAGGCCGACTAATTCGGTTTCGGAGTGTGTCCCGGAATTAAGGTTTTAAACCCCTCCCAACGCTGCTATGGGATCGAACATGATTCTCCTACCAATGAAATTTCAGACCACTGTACTCAAGACTTAGTTTACTTTCCTCTATAAAGCCATTTGTTTACAATTCAAAAGGAGTAAAAATGTTCGTTTATATTTTTTATTATTACTTTACAAGAGTAATTCTAATTTATTTTCAAAATAATCTAAATTATTATTTATTTCAAAAATAAACTAACCTTTGATAGTTATTTTCTCAAAATAAACTATATGATTTGAAATTATTTTGAAAATGAAAACTTTGAGAATAACTTATTTTGAGAAAATAACTATCAAAGTTGAGTTTATTTTGAGATAAATAATAGTTCAGATTATTTTGATAAGATCATCAATAGTTTGGATTATTATTGTAAATAATCCTATTATTTATTATATTTAAGATTATTGGACGGTGAATAAATTGAGTCAGTTTTAATTTCAATTACTAAAATTAGCCAAACATTGAGTTAGCCCCGCTCAAATTTTTATGAAATGAAATAAAGTAGGGAGAAAATGGTCTTTTTATTGAATATGAGGGTTATATTTGTGTGAAAATGTGAAAAAGTTTAGGTAATATGGTAATTTCCAATGGTTAAAGTGGATAATTTGGAAATGGAGCTAAATGAATGAAAATTCTTTTAAAGGAAACTAGGGCTAAATGATTGAAATGGAGGGAATATAATTGAATTGTGAAATTTTAACTCAAGTTTTGGTATTGTACAGTGTACACTATAGAATGACGACATACCCAAGTTTTGAACCATGTCCAGGGGGATGTTTTAAGCCGTAAGTAGTAATCATATCAAGCTACACCAAAAATAGCTCAAGTATGAAGTATGTAACGTCGTCGAGCTGGTTATGGACCTATCCGCCTGACCCATTTGGCCCGCAAAAAAAGCGGTTACGGACAACATTATTGTCAAGAATTTACAAGGGCTCGGCCCACGAACCCACCCGAAACCCGCTAACCCGCTTGTTCGTGGGCCAAAAATCATACTACGTTCGGCCCATGTCCAGCCCAAACCATATTTGATCACCTCTACGGCTCTATATCATATCGAGCAAGTGATTTTGATTATTTTCATCTATTATAATCACAATTCACAACTCTTAAAACTTATCACCTTTCTTTATAAATTAACTTTTTATAAAACTCTCACTTTCTAATTTCTATAAACATGTTCTCACCAAAATACCCACAAATATGCATTTTTTTTGCAAAAATAAATTACTCTGTACTTCGTATTTGACTTTGAATATATCAATCACGAATATAAATCGTCTTTGACAAAAAATCAAAATGTGAAAAAAAGAAAAAACAAAATACAGAATCATTAATTAGTGAAAACATACTTTTATTTTGATGAAAATTAGGTTTCGGGCCGGGTTGTAAAAGGGTTGTTTAGAATAGACGTTTATCCATAAACATCCCATACTCACTCCATTAACAACTTCTTCGTCTTTCCTGAGTCGGAACTAATAACGTAGGACGACACAAACGGCGGATTACGTGTCGTATGTCCGTCCATTCTTATTGCCTTATCGGATTCATGGCTCACTCCAAATCCCACATCAAATTAAACTTTGCAAAACCTTCGGCAACCATAAATAGCCGTCTAACCATCTTCGAATCAGACATTCATTCCTTCAATGATAACCCGACCACGGACCACCTTTTACGCTCCACTGATCAATTTGATCGCCATTTATACTTCAACGAGTCGAACAATACGCAACAAAAAGAAAAAAAAAAAAAAAAAAAAAAAAAAAAAAAAAAAAAAAAAAGACTAACCCTTCTCAAATTTGGATGGCAAAAGACGACTCGTACATTTGTGCCAAACGGTCACTGATTCCTAACACGGCCACAAAAAAAACGTATTAGTAACCTGCAAATTTGGATGGCGAAAAAGGACTCGTACATTTTTAGCTCAAAAATAAAATCGGAATTCATTCCAATAATGAAGCATGTCATTTTAGGAACCTCACATCAATAATGCCAATCAAAAGCAGCAAAATTCGTTGATTTGTTGTCGCAAGCTTCTACATGGGGCACGACATGTATAGGCTTGACAGACGTAACCAAATACCGAACTTATTTCCGAGGCAGGAGGAGGATAGCTAGACAGACAGGGAGATAGTTAGGTGAATTATTGCAACCAAAAGCAGCTAAACAGTTTTGATACAAACAGAATTGTTCTCAACAGATAAAACCGAAAATAGGGGCTTACTTTGATAAACAGCAGTCGCTGCCAAATGTACGATTTTACGGGGTGGGGTTCTATTAGTGGATCTGCAAATCTCTGAAAATCGTTCCTAATGTGAAAAAAATCCATCGACTTGATCCAAAACGTCCAACAATCTCCCTAGTACAATTCTGTGTTAGGTAAAACACGACAAAGTCGATAGGGTAATACGCGTGTTCTATAATTGAATGGTGTTATTATGCGACCCATATTTTCTAGTGTCATCATGGAGAGCATAGTCGTACGTAACCACTGTTCACGGAAGGTCACGCGTTCCACGTCTTCAAAACAGGATATGAAATATCTAATCACCTTTTACACGTTCCGTAAATTCTGATGATGAAATTCAAGGTTACTGAACTGAACTACTGAAGTGATACGAATTCGTGACCAAGCCTCGTACTCAAACCTGCCGAACCATTAGGCACTTGATCATTCACCTGTGCTGCCGTGCAAACATTATTAATTACGTACCTGTAAGCAGGTTTTTAATCGACTCCTAAAATTTGAAAGGCAAGCTTACACTCGTACTTCTCAACTGCAGTCTGTGAACGATACACAAAAGAAAAAGAAACTAGGCAAGAAGCATTGTAACTGCGCTAGCAGCCGCAGATGTGCTGAAGTAACCTTCGAGGTGTATACGTGGCGTTGTTGATGGCATAAAAAACACTCAAAACATCGGCAATATATGTCAAACGATAATACGTTTATACGAACACATAATTGCTAAAAAGATAGCCACCATGTTAATTATACGGGACTGTTTTGGATAAAGATCAAGTCGTTTGCACAGAACATGTTACACCTTCAACTACGTCCTTGTATGCCTATCAATTCCTGAAAAATAAGTACGTTAGATGGGTTAGTTTTGCCAGCTCAAAAGACTAATCATCGTACCAGAACTATCTTTTCCAAAGGCTCGTTAACTAGTAGAAGGACGACATGTCCAACCAATCGCCTAGAACAGCAGACGTTTACTATGTCGTCAACAACAGGTTAAAGATAACTCTAGAAACAACTCCACTGACCACTGCTGAAGATCATGAAGTACATCCAACCTAAATTTGTATTTTACTCAGTGGTTTTTTCTTCCTGCTTTCTATAGTGGTATATGTTTTCAATAATTGAATCATAAAGTGTCCAGTATGAACACCAGTGCTCGACGTACTCGTATAAAGTTCGCCCAATCGAAATTCAAAGCCCCATTATACTTCTGCATGTCTTAAACTCGAGAAGGGGCTCGCTTAACTCTGAAGAACGTCAGAATGAAGGTTCGTCGACCCCATTCTAACTCGATATAAAATGATATTTGTGACGTCGATGTACTCTTTAATTTTTTTTTTTTTTTTTTTTCCGGGCATTGTGCAGTTATTTAGCTGGATGCACCGCAAGTCGAAAACAGATATTACAAGCTCAGTCAACGGCTCAACCATTGGTATTTTGTCATTCTATATCGGGGCTCGTCTAAACCATACAACTATCCGAATTCATGATTAACAAACTGAAATTATTAGTTCGACTTCGGGAAATTTGATCCTAACAATTTAATTTACACACCATTACACATTGATACTAGGTTTGCTTCAACAATCGTCGCTCGTTTTTTTTTTTTTTTTTTTTTTTTTTTTCTCAACAGGGCTAAAGTCGTCACTTGACAATCAAGGAATTTATGCGACTCCAAACAACAACAACTACTCCACATTGAAGTGGCTGCCACAAAACCATTACTTCGAGGACTTCAGTGCCGAGAACTATGAAGAGTTAAACACAAGAGAGAATGACGAGATATTTCCGGGATTTCTTAGCATTGGAACTCTGAGCGTAGAGCCCGTCACAGAACCTTCAACACCAACTTTCGGTTTCTCTTCTCAAGACACTGACGAAGAAAAAAAAGCCGATATCAAGTACGACTTGAAGCATTTAAGTGAGGATTTCGATAAATCCCTTGAAGATGAATCTGAAGCCACGAACAATTCAACGAGCAATAATGGTCAAGCAAGTATTATTACTTCGAGTGTTAAAGTGAAGAAGGAAGCGACCAATGCAGCCGATCAACTGTATCCAAGGGCGACAGAAAACAAAGGGGCGATGTCCTTGCATCGCCTATTTAAAAAGGGAATAATGATGAAAAGAAGCTCCATCAGTGGGGATGAAAAAACCGATAGAAAAGCTGCTAAAGATCCTAAGTTGTCGAAGAATCTGACAAACAAGATGCTGTGGATAGACTGGATACCTCCAATTTGTTCAGAAGTTTCCGTTGCCTCTGCAGTAAAGCCTCTTCCAAAGGTTATAAAACCGAGTAAGGTAAGTCGTAAATATTATTTATCACAAGTAAAGTATCGCACATTGTCCTAACTCGCGAAAGCAAAAACGATATAAATGTCTACAGATGAAAGGCATGTTCCACAAAAAGATTCATCCTGAAATTAGCAAAGTCGCAACAGAGGTTCACAATGGTTATAGCAATTATGAGAGCGAGAGGGTTCTTAACAATTCCAAGTCGACAATCACAAAGAGCAACAAAATCGGGTGTTGGACCTCTCTTACCAACGGAAAGAAGTACCGCTTCAAAACTAACCTGAAATCACCTGCAGATACCGTCACCAACACGAATTTGGATCTCCCGAAAGACGAGATGGCAGGTTGCGCGTCCAGGGAGCATTGGATTAACACAGATGACGAATGTAAGTGTGCACATACTTGAGTTGATATAACACGACAGTATATAGAACGTAAGAATTATACACGAATACCTCTACAGAGACTCCATATGTCAGTTAAGACGACATTCAACAGACACATAGAAAATATACTTCCCCTACATTCCACTCAAATGTATACGTTTCAAACTCAAACAAACGCATACAATTGAGTGGAACATATGAAAAACTCATAATTTGCTGCGATCATATATTTGTAGTTGAAAGAGTTCATTTAGCGATTTCCATCTTTTGACCTTGCAGTTTTCGTGTTGGAGCTGCAAGAGAACAAGGGAAAGCATGTGTATAACTAAAAGTTCTACTCCGTGTGTAATTATTTAGCGTGAAAATTATGTCGCAGACAATTATGTATTTATGTGTGGACTTATGGAGGATGATGAAAGTACATCTTTCATTAAAAAAAACAACCTGTAGTCGTCAGTTCGTCACAAACCATTTTCGTTGCTTCATACATCCCTGATCATCCCTGTACTATGCTTGATTTGTTACTATGTTGATGTTTGGATCGAAACATGTAGTATATTGCATTCACGCAAGGAACAAAATTGTCGAGACCGATAGTAGTTATATCAACGAATGACACTTGCATTTATCTCATCGAATACGATCACTTTTAACAATAGTCAATTGACGCCTCGTTCAGTGTTAACTGAAATTTAAAGGTAAAAGAAACTATCCAAAATGTGCATACGAGAATGTTTTAACTTAGAATATATATATATAACGCTAACAAATTCTCACATAAAACGACCTAAACATCACATTTTAGACCAAACAAGCTACTTGTGAAACAACAGGTTCATCAACGACCTCAAATGCTCGAAAAGAAGAGCAATCCTTCACAAATTCTCAAGTACGACAAATTTTTTTTTTCAACATTATTTTCAATTGATAAGAACACGCGGAAATATGATTCAAATACTTTATTTTTCCAAGTGTATATTTCTCAACTACTCCCTCCGTTCAAAACGTAAATAATTAAATGACTGATACAGAGGGAGTCATTCATTATAGGTACATATCGTGTACAATGAAGTCACGCATACGATGGTTATGTTTTCAAGTACTGTTGTACGCGTACAATGCCCACGACTCGAAAAATTTGCAAAAGCTTCAAAACTGAATCAAGCAGACTGATCCAATAAACTTTACTGCAAACCCTCGAAATAAGATCATTAATTAATCCGTATAACCTTTTTTTTTTACTGCAAATCCGTAGTTTGTAATTGCAAATTAAGGCAAAATTTCATCATCCATTTTAATTGATACTGCAAACCCTTTCAATTGTTTCATAACCCTCGAATTATTTCCTTTGTATTTCTTAAATGAATTGCAAACAACAATTTAAACTTTAAATAGAACGATTTTTAAGAGTGGAAAAAAAAAACGTACAACAGTTGTAGTAGTCCGTGCTCCAAATGCATGATTTAGACAACGAAAGTACTCCAATTCCCCAAAACAACTCAACATGTGTAGTGGCGGACCTGAATTTGTTCTTTGTGCACGGTATAAAAATACGATATCGTATAAATTTTTCTTGATCATAAAAATTTGTACTCGAAATATCTAAAATCTTCCAAATCAATAGTCGCCCTATTAATTTTTTTTTTTTTTATGTATCGACCTTTGTGTGTCTAATATATAGGCAATGCAAAGACAGAGAAATTTTTAAAAATTATAATTATATTAGGAGATCAAATATAACAAAAATTAACTTAAAAACATATTTTTGGTTCATTAATTAATTGAAAAAATTCACAAAACAAAATTAACCCAGATTTTCACAAATTAATGTTAGTAGTTTAGAAAACCAAATAAAATATGGAGGAGGTGGGGGTCGAACCCTAGACCTCCAAGGTATAAGTTTCAACCCTTTCCACCTTAGCAACAGCAAGTACTTGGTTATCATTTGTAGCTTTTAGTACTTATTTTAATTTTTACAGAAATGGGTAGGGGGCACGGGCCCCCCTTGGCCCCCCCCTCGGGCCGCCCCTGAACATGTGTACACTCAGGATAAGTAGTATACACCGTCTCATCCGTAAAACGATCAATATAATTTTAGCATAGATGTCTTGATTTAGTGGTTATACAGTAATAAACGAAGAATTTTAATTAAGTGAAAATTTGAATATATATGTAATCGCATCATATCAAAGTAATAAGTTTTACTTCATGTGATAGAAAGTTTATTGCATATTGGCTCGTCTTAGTTTATAGGATGGTTATATATTCTTGGGTTTTTCTATGGTATACCCCCGACATTTTCCGTTTTCTATGTTGTACTCCTACATTTTCAATATTTTATGATATGCCCCTAAACTTTAAAATTTGACTATAATATACCCCTAAACTTCATGTTTATTCTCCAAATTAACCATCCTTAAACCCCCTTTAGCTATTTTTCTTCCGAGTGTCATTCGTTTAACTTCTTTTCTTACCAATTAACGCCAAATGACCCTATTAAATAGAAGTTTTCGAAAGTCACTCTTAATAACCTTTTTTTAGCATGAAAAATAAGTTTGTTACATAAATCATTAACTAACTTTATGCATGATATTCTAGTCATCTAATATATAATTAGACATGTTAACGTGTAAGTGAATGTATTATAAGCAAATGAATTGATCAATAAGCAAACAGTTGGATTAAAGAGTCGTTTAGTAGCTTAAATAAACGACCAAGTCAATGATGACTAATAATTTGGTCATAACATATACAAATTTTAAAGTTGAGGGGCACACCATGAAATATAGAAAAGGTAAGGGTACAACATAGAAAACGAAAAACCTCAGAGGTATACCATAGAAAAACCCAAAAATTTATTTTGCGTTCTATTATTCATGATTTAGATTTTCGATCTTCCTCTAAGATCAACCCAATAAACCTTGTGTAAAATATTCACTTTATTTGATAATAAAGTTTCTTTTATTATGACAATTAACAAGTTTGAGTCGATTGATTCGATTAAAATGTATTTGTAATTACATTAGAATCCTACTGGTACGTTTATAAAGGGGATCTATTCATGTGAAAATAAAAGCCTTTTCAACCAAGTGGTGGTTGCCCAGGTGAAATTTGGGTTAACCTGGAAGTGTGAAACAAAGCCTGAGGTCCCAGGCTCAAATCCCACCTGGAACCAAAAAGGAATAAAAATACCAAAGCACGCCACTTGGCCATGACCCGTCGCACATGGTACATGTGGTGGTGCGGGAATGCATGTACCCGGGGGACTCAACCCCCTCGTCATAAAAAAAAAAAAAAAAAAAAAAAAGCCTTTTTTCGGAGATCTCCTGTTAAATTCGTCTTATAGTATAGACCAATTGTTATTGGAGAGTTGTTCCGTAATGATATATTGGAGAAAATGTTACAAGATAGGTAGCATGTTATGTGTTATATTATCGCCATCGGCATTATTCATCGGTATAATATTTTTACTTTGAGTTAAGGTTGTACAGATTTGGTTCTGATATTTTTTTTTTTTTTTTTTAAGATGGACTCTTCTATTTATAAAATTGGTGTGATCTAGATAAAATTTCTCGGCTACACAATTTGGCTCTATTCTATTTTTACTAAAAAGATATACGGAGTAGGTCTATCAACTAAACCTATATAAAGAAGGGACCATTAAACCACGGCATCACATGTCCATAGCGTAATAATTCATCTCGTAACTAATAAAATATGAGGCATTCATTTGTGTTTGCCATCATATAACTTAGCAACCTCCTTGTCCCTCGAAATGAAGTGTAATTGCCCGCTACTATCTTTTTCTACGTAATTCTCCTCGAGGGAATGAGCGGCGGTGACGTGAGTCAAGGCGGCGACAGCGTAAGATGAAAGGCGGCCGGTTGGTGGTTAGTGGTCGTTTTTGTGGTGGTTTAAGGTGGTTTTTTTTGTGGTGTGATGGTGAGAGAAATGTGTATATTTTTTGAATAAAAAAAGATAGTGTTGGAAATAATAATAAAATAAAGAGTATAGAACTTGAGTAAAATCCGTATATGAAAAATCAATACCCTTAGAGTTTGAATATTTTATGCCACGATTGTCGATTTTGATCACTATTGGAGATATGAATAGACTAATAATATCTACTCGTTTCATTCAAGATCAGTTGGCACATTTTTAATTTTAAATTATACTCGTAAATGACAAATATGATAGAATTATGGAGAGTAAGAAATATTTTATTAAGTTTAGAATTGCATTACATTATATTGAATGAATGTTACAAGTATTTATACTAGAGAACTAATTAATGAGGATACACAATTTACTCTTTTTACAATATGAACACAAGGCTAATCATAGTATGAACATAATTACAGTTGCTTAAATTAGGGATTGTGATTGATTGACTGATATATTGTTTGATTGAGTATCTTGTGCTGTAATCTTGCTAATACGCCCCCGCAAGATGGACGGCCGGATGGTAAGACCAATCTTGTTAAACAGACGATGAATAATCGAGATGGAGCGCGTAGTGACTCATGCCTGCATTTGAACAAGAGGGTGTTGAGTGCCTTTTATATAGATTATATGCCCCCGACTTAGTCGCATTTAGTTGAGTTTGTTATTATTTTATGAGTTATTTGCTTTATGTTGCGGTATTGCTGTTCTCGTTTATATTTTGAAGTTTTGGTGGTCCTGAGCCAAAACTCGAGTCAAGTGGAGCATGCACGAGTACTGAGACCTCAAGACCAAGCTCGAGCTTATACGAGAACTCGGGATATGAATAAAAGACGCATTGGATCAAGGCCCAAGTAGAACACGAGCCCAATATGAGAATTGGAGAAGCCGGCCCAACATGAGGGTGCCAACCGGTCCAGCCAGGCCGGCGGCCGGTCGGCTGACTGGGTGGCAATTTTGCGTCGGTTTTGACTTTAATTCGAATTGTTTTTAGAAAGTTGGATATAAATACTCTTAGGATGAATTTGGACGACTTATGCTTTTATTTTAGGTTTGAACTTAGTTTTAAAATTGATTTTTCTCTCTTTTACAAAAACTCTCACTAATTAGTTAAGTTTGAAAGATTTGATCTTTACTTCAATTCAAGATTAATTTCAGGTTTAAGTTTAATTGTTTTCGCTTATTCATCATGTTTATTAATTATTGCTTTAGTTCAATCTTAATTATGAGTAGCTAAATTCCTAATTAGGGTTTAGGGGAATTTGTGACAATTGACTTGGGAACATGTTTTAATTGGTTTGATTGAACGAAGTTGTGCAAGTTGATTTCTTCCTACGCGTTTATATTATCAATTGAATCTAGGAACGCTTAAATTGAATTGAACCTTGATAATTTTAATTTAAGATCGAAAGCCTAATTGAAACTAGACTTACGCGTACTTGATGAGTTAGGTTTAGTAAGTTGCGAGAGCCCGCTAAATCTGCTTAAGGTTAATATTAACTCGAGAGAGCGTATTTTATGCCTAATCACTTGCATAGTTTCATTCTATTATTATTTCTTATTGAGTTGAGTTCCTAAATTGATGTCACACTGAACCCGATGCCCTAATCTTTCTCTAATATACTTTTACCCCTTTTATTTATTGTGCTTAGTTTAGTTCTCTTATCTTTACCCACGATATTTTGTTACTCTTGAGATAGTCTAGTTTAGCTAAGTGATGATCTTATAACTACACCGTTTCTCAGTGGATTCGACCTTACTTGTCACTAGCTGCTAGTTAGTTGTGTTGTAGGTTTATTTTTGATTGACGTGATACGACTGAGCTGTAACACCCCGTGTTTTTGTAGCACAATTTTATAAAAGAATTTAATTCCTTAAATTAAATTCATCCTTTTTCATTATAATAAAAATGCGACTGAATTTTTTTCGCCATATAATACTAAATTTCCTAAGTTCAAATATAAAAATTTCGAAAAATAAAGTATGTTACATTATATTCAAAAGAAACACATTTCAAAATTTTATAAAAAGTCAACACAAAACTTATACCGTCTTTCAAATTTTAAAATGGTCAAGCCTAGTTTACTATTCATAAAAATAAAAGTAAAACCTTTTATTCATAGGATTCAATTTCGAGCACCTTTGATTTTTAAATAAAAAGTGGACCCTTATAATTTTCTCGTCGTTGAAATTCAAGTCAACGATTACAATGCACTACAATTTTTCTCGCACCTAAACTAAAATCATTTTGACATACTTCGAATTTGAACTTTATTTTTACATATTCGAACTCGATAAATCAAATGACGAATCGACGACAAATTTTCCAACGACAATTTTCGACGCGCAAAACGAGACCAAATGGGACCCATTTGGGCCGAGCTAACCAAGGTGACTAAGTCACCTAATTTTCTCTTCCACTTTGACTTACACAAGTATTCAACACTTAACATCAACTTTCTATTATTAATCATTTTGATTTTTATTTATAAATCATATTATATTAATAACAAATTACTATTTCGTTTTGATTTAACTAACACTTTCGCTAAAAATCGAAATAATGAGTCACACTTGGTTTAAACTTATAAAAATTTTGACGGAGGATTATAATTATTTAAATCAATAACATTCAACGAAAAAAATATATATTTCGATCAAACGAATTTTTATTCAAAGTTTCGAGGAAGTTAAACCCAATTTTTGTTTTGATCACCCTTCAAAGTTTATTTTCATTTTTATTTTCGATCTTACTTCTAAACATTATTTTAAGACTATATATTTTATTTCGAGACTTTTCGCGTGCGCGCAAATCGAAAATTTCAAAAACGAAAATCGAGCCCTTGTTTGTACATGATGGCCGAAATTTTGGACCTCCTTTGGTCTTTGCTTATCCTCTTCCACTCTCCTCTTACACAAGACCTAACACTTACCATCCTACTAATTTCATCATCACTTATTTAACCCTTTTAATTTAATGTTTATTCATTACTACATACTCTACAAAAAAAACTTACAACTACTACTACACGTACCATTTTACACACAAACACAACAAATACACTAAGTTCTTTTCTCTCTAAATAAACAAACACAAGTAAGAACAACTTCATATCTTCAACATCAACATCCTTATGATCTTCATCTTCCTCCTTTACTTTTCTCCTTTAAACATTTTAATTCTTAGCTTAATTTTTTTCCTTAAAAACTTAGAATACTTCTCCACCATTTATATTTAATAATCACTACCTCTTTTACTTGTAATTATTTATGAACACAAATCAAAACATTTAAAATATATACACCACCTAAACATAAAATACTACTACACTTTAAATTTTTAGTTAGTTAGTTTAGTGTTAAAATAAATTACTAACTTGTTTATTTTCATTCTTATGTATTAATCCTTCCAAAGAAGAGGAGCAAGGTGGAGCCATCGACTTAAGCATTTTCGACCATATCGTTGATCCCGACAATTGCTAGGCTTTCATTTCACTAACCTAATCAAGGTGCTCTCACACACTATAATTGCTAAGCACTAAAACCTAATTGATGATGTGAAAATATGCATAACTTGTTTATCACCTAAGTTGCATGACAAATTAGAAGATAAAAATCGAAAAATAAAATATGTGTAACCTTGTAAAACCACACGGCAACCCTTTTATTTTTCACTTAATTTTTCGTTTTAATTTTTGTAAATTGCATGCTTAAAATACTATGAATAAGATGTATATGAAAATATAATTAGTTTATGTTTTGGACTTAAAATGAAATTGTTGTGTTATTGAAATGTTTTAAAGTATTATGTGCATGAAACTATTGTTGTTATTTTGATGTTTGAAATAATTTGCTTTTGTGTGTTAATGTTTGTATATGATTTTTCACTCATGTTAAATACATAAATGGTAAAGGAAATTAGCTATTGAATTAGAAGTATAAAAATCAAGAATAAAAAAATAGTGAACCTATATACATATACACGGTTTTCCCTTAATTTTTGGACCAATTTTTAGTTTTAATTTTTCTAATAAATAACATATTATGATTAGTCTAGGTTAATTAGACTTGTTATAAAAATTTGAGAAAATAAAACGATAATATAAAAATTTGAGTTAAAAGTGTTCTTTAGAAAAATCATAAGTGTTCTTGAAAAATTCATAAGTGTTCTTCATTTTTAACTTGTTTCGACTTATGATTTTTATAAGTTTTATTAAATTGTTGTTTTAGTGCACTAGTGAATAAATACAATACTAAAACACATAAGTTAAATAAGCTAAATCTTTAAAATATAAAAGTTAGAAATATAAAGTGTCACAAATCACTATTCATAAATGAAATAAAATGTTTAGTGAAAATTACAAACTAGTTAAATCACTTTAGTATAATTTAAATAATTAGTATATAAAAACTTTAAGTCAAAAAACCGATAAATTAGAAAACGAAAATAAAATGAATTAAGTATTAAGGAGCCACGGTTTTTGGAGCTAAATTGGACTTAAAATGAATTTGTCACTTTTTATTTTTATCACTTAAGTAATTTAATTATTTAAAGTAATGATTTATTAATAAAAACAAAAAAAGAAATAAATAGACACACACTATACAACCCCACGGTTTTACTATTAAAAGTGGGTCAATTTTGATCAAAATGAATTTGTCACTTAGTCACTAAATTTGATTTGTAATTAGGATTATATTAGATTGTATAATAAATCGTTAATAAAAAGAATCAACGAAACCGATAAAAATAAACGTTACATGTTTTAAAATGAACAAATTCGATTGTTACTACCTTTGCTTAAATTTGGATGTGGACATACGGACTATTTAAAATGAACTACGACAACCTCGCTAAAAATGGAAACCGTTAAAATATTAGTTAAGTATATGACTAAATTTAACCGAGTCTTACTTTTAAAATAATATTTCAAATCACTAAATACAAAACGAACTTAACGACTTCAAAACTAGAAATTTGTACTTAGAAAATAAAAGTTGATTTTGTAACTAAATAAAATATCTTAAGTATAAAAATACGTATAAAGTATAAAAATACGTACAAGTATAAAAATACATACCAGTATAAGAATACGCATACGTATAAAAATACGTATAAATACGAAGTATAAAAATACGCATACGTATAAAAATACGTACAAATACGAAATACGAAAATACGAATACGTATAAAAATACGATGAATAGTAAAAACGATGAATAGTAAATACGATGAATAGTAAAATACGGTGAATAGTAAAATAATGAATAGTGAAAATATTTAAAATTTACGAACAGACTCAAAATAAATATTTAAGCTTTTCTACGTGTCCTGTTTACCTGAAGAACTGCTAGAACTACTATTTCATTATACAAAGTTCGACGATATATTTAAGTTTCAGAACTTCCACTTGTTACGATTGAACGAAGAAATAAGAATTTAAGAAAACAGGCTACTTGAATAAAATACTTGGATTGTTCGCCATGTCGCGACTCTTGAATTCGAAGTTAATGAGGTAGCTGTCTATGGGGACTTGGGCTCCCTCCCTGAGTTGCCCAAGGCTATTTATCGATTTGAAATCGTTATTTGACACGGTATATACAACCCTAGGGATAGGGCATACTTGATATTTCCGTGGGCCCATAGATAGTAATTGGAAAATCCAGCCCCATCCGGGGGTACCCGTCTCTGGTGGTAGTCGAATTATTAGGTGACTACTTACTCGATGAGCGAGTATGATACGATCCTATCTATAGTGGTGATGCATACATTAGACAAGGGATTTGGCCCTCCTTACTACCTTAGATATCCTTAGCCTGTCAGCCATGTCCAAGTTATGTTGGCCCTGTCGGCTATTGCGCGGACGCCTAGTATGTCAGCCATGTCCAAGTTATGTTGGCCCTGTCTACTATAGCGCGATTTACGTCTGCATGCTTCCGCCTCGCTAACGAACATTCATTAGTTAACGTATGAAGGATGCATTTTCCTTGTTTTGATTGGTTATTGCATGAATGCTGTCGTCTTGAGTTGAAATTGCCCTGTTGAGAATGATTATCGATGATTGCTTTTATGATTACATGATCCGACGCATGCTTATGTTTGAATCATTGTGATTCCTCTTATGTGTTGCATGCTTACTTGCTATTTGTTTTTATTTGTTTATTTATTTTCTTTATATATTGCATATGTTTTAGAATTGCCTGTGTCGAAAGAGTGTGCGAGAAAATGATAAAGAATTAGTGCAGGTACCCTGAGACCAACGCTATTGAATGCTGGGGAGAGTTTACCTTACTTATTTTGTACGCTTTTGAGAGAATGTAATCGAATAACTCTGCCTTATCTTAAACTCGTATTATGTATACAGAGTTTTATGACGATAACAGCTGGTTTTGTAATATATAGACTTAATTAATTTTCCGCCTTAGTTTAATTAAAGTCGACTAAAAACCAGGTTGTTACATGAGCCCCATCAGAGGGTTTAAGGGGTCAATAAAAACGGTTGTTTTGGGTTGGGAAGATGGGTAGTGGATGGCGGTCATGGTGATTGGCATCCGGGGCTTCGTCGACAGGTTCGGGCTTGACCCAGATTTGGAGATTCGGGCTTGGGTCTAGAAGGAGGTTAAGGGACGGTGGGTGTAGCAGTTGTGGAGGTGGTTGTGCGGTGGTTAGTGGAAGATGGTGGTGGCTATGATGGCAGTAGAGTAAGGTTGGGGATTTTGAGGGGGTGGGGAAGACGGTGGCGGAGGATGAGGAGGAGGGAGGGTGGTGGTGGATGATGGTGGAAATTGCGGTGGGTATTGTGGTGGTACGGCGGGTGAGGGGTGGCTATAATCTAGGTTCAAACGATAATAACCTAATTAAGAATGATACAAACTTAATTCGTTCACAGGACTTTCGATTAGAAACGAATCACATGGAGAATTACGTACCTTGGTCCGACATGGTTAAGAGCGTTGAAACGGTGAACGAAATCCGGCGGGGTGGTCGGCGGCGAGGGCAGGCAGCAGACGACAGAACATCAGTCGAGTGTGACGGTGGAGTTGAAGTGAGGCTCAAATTTTCTCCTCTCTCTCCCTTAAACCCTTAATTGTGTTTCCTTAATGCGTAGTATACTAATGACGGTTTAGTATATTTAAATAAGGGCGAGAGGAGGACTGAGCTTCTTAACCTAATTAATTTAATCGGTCCGTCAACAATTAAATTAACTGGGCTACTCCCACTGAAAAGCCCAACTATTATATTTAGCTAATTACCGCAATTAACTAAGATTAGCTATAGGTCCAAAATAACGTAATAATAATTAAATACAATAACGTATAAAAATTATTCTTACAGTGGCGGGTGGATTCCGGGCTTCCGGCGATGAAATTAGGGTATTGAATGATTTGGAGACGGTTTTGAAGCGGGGTTGGGAGGCGGCGCATGCCACTGAGGGTGGTGGTACGGGTGGATTCTGGCGCCTGTCGTGGCGGAGATTGGTGGTGGACGGTAGAGAGAGAAAGAGAGGAGTGTGCCGTGGGAGTTGAAGAGGATGAAGGGTTTTGGTGGTTTTGGTTTTGTGTTTTCAATTTTACGTGTTTTTGGATTTTTTGGTTTTATTTATTTATTTTTAATAATTCTTGTTGCTAAATTATACTCCGTATTATTAGGTTTTTGGTTTTGGTGTTGATTTTGCACGTACCTTTTTTTTTTAGTTATTTATTATTGTTTATTATTATTATTATTATTATTATTATTATTATTATTATTATTATTATTATTATTATTATTATTATTATTATTATTATTATTATTATTATTATTATTATTATTATTATTATTATTATTATTATTTATTTATTTATTTATTTATTTATTTATTTATTTATTTATTTATTTATTTATTTATTTATTTATTTATTTATTTATGTTTAATTTTATGGTCATATTGGTGGTATACTAAAAAAATTAAACAAGGGGTTGTGATTGTAAGGATACTTGTACGGTTTTAGTCGGAAGTGATCATTATCTCATTGAGATTTGTCAAGACCAATACCATGGTAAGGTTGTTCTTTTACATGAAAAAAATATTAAGGTTTTGAATAAGTACACTTGAGACAATAATTTACCATATTTTGGTTGAGATAATGGTTTGTGTCAAAGGGGGTTTTGACTATAATTTGGTTGTGGGTTGAATGCAATTCTGAGTTGGTGGCAGCGGAAAAGGTGGAGGTGTAGGCCAAGTGAAATTTGGTTTTGGGTGGGTGGTGGCCTCAGGATCTACTCCGAGGTGTTACCCTCTATCAAGAGCACGAAACTCTAATACCATGATAGCTAGAATTATGGAGAGTAAGAAAGGTTTTATTAAGTTTAGAATTGCCTTACATTATATTGAATGAATGTTACAAGTATTTATACTAGAGAACTAATTAATGAGGATACACAATTTACTCTTTTTAAAATATGAACACAAGGCTTATCATAGTATGAACATAATTACAATTGCTTAAATTAGGGATTGTGACTGATTGACTGATATATTGTTTGATTGAGTATCTTGTGCTGTAATCTTGCTAATAAAATAAAGCAAGGTCACATGCAACTATCTTTGCTCATATATTTTTCTGAAAAATATTTCATTTGAGAAGATTATATATGGTGGAATAGAAGGGCTAATATATTGAAAAGCTACCTAAATAGGGTTTTATTATTATTTCGGCTACAAACACTTCAAATGCTAATAACACGAACCAAGTAATTAGGTTCTAATGTTCTTTTTGTGGAGGCGGCATCACTTGCTTTACCTCAATCCGCAAACTTGGTAGTAAACAATAAACATAGTCTTAAGGGTGTCCGAGGAGAACCCTCCAATGCTTAATTAAGCAGACTTGTGAGTGAAGAATATGAATGCAGAGAGGGAAAATCCAAATAATACCTTTTGTTATGTGTGTTGTGAATGATTTCTTCGTCGATGCTTCCCTCCTCTATATATGGAGGCTGCCTCTTGTCCTTTTGTATATAATGTCAGCAGAAAGCTGACATCTTGTCCTTTAATGTTGTCTTATAGTGATCCACCTAGGTCTGACACACCTGTCTTCTGAGTAAAGTGATCTCCTTGAGTAGTCCGTTAGATTCCCCCTAAGACCACCCCCATCCATGAATCATGACTTAAGTCATGGGGGGTGAGTCAAGTTAATTACAATTAACTTACTCAATTAGCATGACTCACTTCCTCAAATATTGCAAAGTGAATCATCACTTGATCTAGTTCACAAAGTGAATCACGGTTTTTCATTTATTTATTTATTTTTTTTTATTTTTTTTTCTTTTTATAATTCATTTATGTATTTAATATATATTTATTTATACTTTAATTGTTTAAAATATATTTATTTTTCAATGTGTTAAATTTAATTGTCATATTTTTATCATCAATGAGTAGTTTATATTTTGATTTTGTTTGAATTTTCAAAATAAATAAATTATAACGTCATAATGTTTAATATTTAGCCGAATAATGACTTTTGAAATTTAATTTAATTTTCTTCTACATTTTTCTAAATCATATACTTCATATTTTTTTTCTTTTAAATTAAACAATAACTGCACTAATACAAAAAACTATACTCTAGTTTTTATTTTTAAATAAATATATGATAAATTTAAAAAATTAAATTTAATATAATAATTTATAAAAAGTGATAATAAAGTGGAGTAGTAGAAATAGTTTTATGAGTAAAAAATATGAGAAAAAAAATGATTAAAAAGGGGAAAATGGTGAAAAATGATTGGATTGGTGATTTAGTTGGTGACTTGTTGGATGGGAGGTGAAAGTGAATCAAAGTGGGTAGAAAGAGTTTAAGAGTAAAAATAAATGTTGATTCAGTTAGTGTGATTTCTGGATGAGGATGGTCTAACACAAGTTGCGGCCTCATGGATCACTACTAATCAAGTAATCATGCCCCATCAATTCTTAGTCAGAGTAGTTTCATCTTGACCACCAGATCATAACCTTTTCGATCATATGTCCGTTCATATATTTAAAATGTTACGAGTACAATTGTATGCCACAATTGGTCTTTACTCTTTAGTCAGCACCACAAATAAGAAAACAAAACAACCAACCAAAAATACATAAAATGTCGTAGGACCGCGTGAAGCTATTAAACCAAAAGACGTGAGTTTGGCAAACACTTTCCAAAACAATACACTCATGGAGTTCACAAGTATTAAAAAGTGCCTTAAATATTTACATGAAACTAACAACACCATCTACTCCTCCCAATCATTCTATTCTTTTTTTCATTTTTCTTAGGTAATTCTCTCTTTAATTTCTCACTTTGTTTATGGGTTTTTCAAATATGTGCGCACGCTAGAAAAACCGATTATATAACCATTTTACTTCTCACTTTGTTTTGTTGAAACTTAAACTAACATTTTTTTTTGTTTAGTTTTGTAAGAGAAATTTGAAGATGGAGAATTGTGAGAAGAGGGTTTTGTTAACATCAAATGGGGATGACATTTCTGTTAATGTTGCATATACTTTGGCTAAACAAGGTTGCAGGTTTGTATTAATTATAATTGTTTATTGAATTGTTTATATGTTAAATTCTCTAAATGTGGTTTTGAAATTGATTATTTTATACAGTAAGTATACTGTAAGTGTGGGGTCGTTAACCAATTGTTGCAGCTTGCAATTGGGTAGATAAGGGACCCCTGCCCGACCAAAATTGACCCAAACCCAAAATACCAGATAACAGCAGACCCAAAATAGGCCCGAGACCCAAAAATGATCCGATCCAGACCCGACTTAATGGACCCATTTGCTAGGTTGGTGTGCCCTGTAATCGCTTGGACAAACGTATTTGTAAAATGTTGGAAATTGTTTATTTGAAAAAAGGGTACCACGAAATTTTGTGTGACTCGATGACAACCTTTCACATTAAAAGGTTTGGGGTGATTGCTCTTAGGTAGCGTTTGGGAATAGTCATTTCATTTGAAAATTCTCATTTCTGTTAGAGTGTATAAAACCGATCTTGGGCCTCCAACCATCAGCTTAAACTTTTGGTTGAGTTGGTTTCTGACATGGTATCGGAGCCTTGTGACAAGAGGTCACGGGTTTGAATCTTACCACCCCTCCCTTTCAAAGTGCAGCTTAAGAATGAGGAATTTACAAATGACATTGGGTGGCGGTTGAATTTGAAATCACCAAATATAAGCTTGGATTGGTGTAGTTATGGATTTTGTTCAAATCCAAATCTTTGTATTTTACCAAACAAGTTATTTGAATCAAATCCAAATTTTCAAATCAAATTTACATATCCAAACACATTATTATCGTCAATTGATTTTAGGATGAAATGTGGTTGCTAGTGTTTATGGCTTAACAAATTGAGAATGTGATATTTAGTGAATTGTATTTATTGGCGGTTTGTCGTTGTGGTCGTTTAGCTCGAGTTGAATTGTAAGAGTCTATGTAATATTGCAGTTTTGATGACTGAATTCCGAACCATTGAGCCATGGTATTAAATTCTGGTATTGTGTTATGTGGCTTGATTTATATCGGGCATAGGCCCGTATTGGTCTCGTAGAAGTGAATGAATGCTTCACATAGAGGGCTGTACGCCTGTACGCGTCAAACGTGGATAACGCAGGAGTGTGTGGCAGGGGATCAAACCAGAGACCTCAAGACTCGAGAATATGATACAATATTAAAAACCAACACAACCAAAAGCTTAAGCTGAAGGTCGGAGGTCCGAGATCAATTTTATATTTTTAACAATAAATGTCGTGGTTAAAGCTATTAGTTGTAAAACGACTTGTTATTGTATAGTGTTACAACTCCTGTATAGCTAATTTTTAATCAAGCGATCGAATAGTTTATTCATTTCATGCTATCCTATTCAAGATTTGTCTTCTACTACTTTCTAACCGTTGTTATTTCCGAATCTAATTGAATGTTCTAATAGGCTCGTTTTGATGGGAAATGAAGGCCAACTGCGACGAATTGCTGACAGGATCTCAGGTTTTGCGGACGTTGCCAATGCAGTCGATGTAGTAGAGTTGGATATGGAGAATGATAGCGAGTCAAACTTTAATGATGCAGTGGAGAAGGCAGCTCACGTACTTGGAAAGTTGGACGCTTTCGTAAACTGTTATGCATATGAAGGTACCTATCATAGTCATGCGTCACATGCTTGTAATGTCACATTAGCCAACACTTGTGTGTCTTTATCTGTTTGTACGAGTTTCCGTCTATGTTACGGAACAAGTACTACGTATCTCTATAGCAAAATTTGGAAGTTTTGCTCAACCGATTCTTTTGTATATGTGGTGGACTCAGGAAAGCTGGAAGACCCTTTAATTATAACCGAAGACGATTTCAAGAAAAGTGTGAAAATCAATTTTATGGCTGTGTGGTTCTTAGTAAAAGCAGTCGGACGCAAAATGCGCGATCAGGGGACGGGAGGCTCAATTGTACTTTTGACTTCGATAAACGGTGCTGAGAGAGGGCTGTACAAGGGAGCTGCAGCTTTCAGTGCCTGTTTGGCTGGAGTTAATCAGTTAATGAAGGTTTGTATCGACATTACTATTGTTCTTTTTTGCTTATTACAGTGTATTCCATATCATTTAACTGAAGACGTCTTTTTTTGGACATATACGAAATAGGACCGCTTGGTCGCTTCGCTTGGTTCTTAAGTGGAAAGGCATGGGAGTGGGGACTATTGAACACTCGGTGAAGTATGAACTAGTCGTACTTCTGTGGACCGCAAAACGTTTATAATTCTGATTAAATTTGATGTTTTGTTGTTGTACCAGTCTATGGCTATGGAGATCGGGAGACACAAGATCAGAGTTAACTCGATTGCGCGTGGCTTGCACCTACAGGACGAGTATTTAACGTCACAAGGGAAGGAGAGATCCGAAAAATTGGTGACCGACGCAAACCCTCTAAGCAGATGGCTCGATGTGAGGAAAGACTTGGCGTCAACTGTCACGTATCTGATAAGCGATGATTCACAGTATATGACCGGGACAATGATATACGTTGATGGAGGTCAGTCTCTGACTAGGCCTCGGATGAGATCGTATATGTGAAACTCGTCTCGTGCTGGAACGACGAACCGCTGCATAATTTCTATCACCCACACATATATAAAAAAAAACAAATATGTAGTATTGAGTACAATACAAAGTTAAACGATAGGACGAATATTAGGAAGAGTGATTTTAAACCCTCGGTTACCGTCAAAATTGGTGACTCATCTTGATCAAATTTCCAAAATACATAATTGATTACATGATCGATTTGAATTGAAATTTTGCTTCCCAAGTTCGTGATAGCTTAATAGTTACGGCAATCATATACGGAGTATGTTATTTGTGTTTGTTGTAACCTGTAAGCTTGATCTCGTGTTTTGGGTACTCGTCTCCTATGTGACCGTTGTATACGTATGATGAAGTTCCGACCGAAATATAAACCATTAACGCGTACTTCTCGTGACCACACCATTTGATGGATATCTACTCATTTATTGGCTTCACAATTGTTTGTTTCTTTCGCCCGTTTTTCTTGGTCCAGCATTCATGACATTATTTGACATTAGAGATTTAGAGGTAGCCATCTCGTCGGGCAGACATACCTGTAGCCTGTAGGACCTCTTTTTTTTTTTTTGGCGAAATTGCAAATAACTACCTTTTAAAACCACTTTTTTTCAAATAACTACCTTTTATAATTTTTTTTTCAAATCACTACCTTAAAACATATTTTTGTTTTCAAATCAATACCAGTTCCCCGGAAATCTCATTTAACTCAAAAAAATAAGGATGGAAAGTGCTGAAAAGTGAAAGAATCATTGTTTGATTGAATAATATGAGAGAAAAAATTAAAAACAATGGAAGAAATTTTAGGTAAAGAGGTAAAGAGGATGAAATGAAGATGTTAAGTTAAATAGAGGAAGAAAGGTTAGAAAATGGTAGAAGAACTGATGGGTATTTGACATGGGTGTTTTCAAATAAAAGCGATAAAAATTTTCAAAGTGGTCGAATTTGATAAAATATGGCGTTTTAGAGGCTGGTATTGATTTGAAAACAAAAATACGTTTTAAGGTAGTGATTTGAAAAAAAAATTATAAAAGGTAGTTATTTGAAAAAAAGTGATTTTAAAAGGTAGTTATTTGCAATTTCGCCTTTTTTTTTTTCCTGTCCCAGCACGGCTTTCTACGTCCGTCTCAAGTCTCAACTCTCAAACCTAATTGATTACGACTAAAGTTGGCAAGTTTGACCCAATTTAATATAACCTGATAATGTTGCCACCCGAAATGTCGGACCCGACCCAACTAGATTAGACATTGCAACGTTGATCCGACACGAATAACCTGACACTTGACCAAAACCCGAATTGACTCGACAAACTACAACCTAACTTGAATGTTTATTGCATAAAAAAAAAACTATTATCCATGAATAACTCAATATTAAGTGACCCAAAAATGATCCGAACCCGAACTATTCCGACCCCATCCGAACTAGACATGAAAATAGAAACCCAAAAATTTATCCAAACCAAACTGGTCTGATCCGAACCCGGCCTGGTTGATCCGTTTGCCAGGTCTAACCTAGATGACGACTCGTAACCCAGCACGACCCAAAAATTCTTAAGCTTAACATTGATTGAAAGCAAATTGAAGTAAATTATTAGGGCTTAGTTTAATACCCTTAACATAATAATGATATAATTACACGAAATAATGGTCGAAATACCAATTTTAATTAAAGGCTAAAAATTGAAGTAATTCGATAAAACCACCGGACTCGAAATTGACCAGACCCGACCTGAATCCCACTCGACCCGAAAGATTAGGGTAATCCGACATGACCCAACCGGACTTGTGCTGACTCAAACCCGACCCGACTAACCCGATTCCCTCCTCTTACGACAGACCTAATCCAATGTCTATACCTAATCCTATTCTAACCTGACTCGACTCATATCTGATTCAAATAACTTGTTTACCCGGTCTTGACTCTAGACGCTCAATCAGGTTGAACTCAATGGAGCCGTAGTATATTAGAAGCGACCTTTAGGTAGGCAATGTAACCATGGTACTATCCAATATAGCTGCATCATTGTTTCGACACGACTTTGTGAAAGCTTCAAAGGCTCTTTTAACACAATACTAAGCCCATTAATACCTTAACATCCATTAGATTAAACAAACAGCAACTTATGACTGAAATCGACATTTGATGAAATTGTAGAAGCTCAGTATTGGCAGCAAAAACATAAAGGCTTGCATAGTTATCAGTAGTAGTATTACTTAGATGATATTATGACTACACTTCCGTTTTTCAGTAGATGCAGCAAAGCGCATTACACAGTCATTCAAAGCAAATTTAAAGTAAACCGAAAACTAAGCAGAAAAAGTTACGACGACACTTTGGCGAGCTTAACTTGAACTGATCGTAACGTCATTCGTAGTCATCTTGAAGGCTAAGCCGCTTCTGGAGAATATAGTTAGCCGCCTTCTGATCAACACAGTCATCAGCAGCAGCGCCAAAGTAATTATCCGTCGAATCATCAGCCGGAGCAGGGTTAAAACTGTCAGCGACAATAAACGAGACTCTCTGCGTCAGGCGACTTCTGGTGTCCCTGGCAACATAGTCGATCAGGGCAGCTGTCGGGAACGTCTGATTCGGCCGCACATACTGCACTGTCGTCGAGGGGTCCGATGACTGAAAGAGGGATGTTCTCATGAGTTATATTGAAAGATTATATTTCTGTAAGTTGAAATGTTGAATTGCAGTGAATATTTCTGTAAGAAGGAAGCTATATATATTAGTGGTTTGTTCATGATTTTTTTTTTTGGTGGACCTCAATATTCTTTCTGATAGAAATCAAATATGCTCTTTTGTATAATATGAAATGGACTGCTTGTCAAAAAGAATAAGGGGGCGTTTGGTTCGTAAAGGGGTAAGGGAATGGAATCAGGAAAGGGTGACAAGGGGAAAAGAATCAGATGCCCTTTGATGTTTATACTTGTTTGGTTACAAAAAGCAGTAAAGAGGTCTAGCCACAACCAAATCGGAACCACCAGTCCACCACCAAATCGGAACCACCACAGACGGCCCCTTAACACCCCGTCGCCGACAAATCCCCACTCCTCATTACAAATCCCCGTCGCCGGCCCCCTTAACCACCAGTCCTCGTCACACCTCCTTGCACCACACACTACAACCACCGGACCACCCTAAAAAACCATCCCAACAACGAAAATAAACACCTCCACAACCCACAAACACCAGATCCACGACGAGTAAGGAATTTCAGAGGGTTTTTCGGTGGTATTGAGGGCGGGTGTGAAGTGTCCTTGGCCTTCACGACGGTTTAGACGCGGCGTCGGCGCCTGCGTCGGTAGTGAAGGTCGGTGATGAGTGGTTGCTTTGTTACGACATTGAAATCTGATTTGGGTGGTGATGTATTGGTGAGGTTATGACAATGGTGATGATGAAAATGGTGGTTGCAAATGAGAAGGAGAAAGGGAATCAGTAAGAGGAGGGGGTGGGGGGATTGAAAGTAGAGGCATATGGGGCTATGAGAGGGAGAAAGGGAATGTGAAAAAGGGGTAACCAAACACTAACAAAGGGAATTATAGAATTTGATTACCTTTCCCTTTGTTTATTACTGCATACCAAACAGCCCCTAAGGTAAATGCTTTTACTCAATTCTTTATCATTATTTGTTGTGCGGAAGCGACGTGTAAACGATAACAAAAACAAAAACAATAAGATTGAACACAAAGATATAAGTGGTTCGCTATCAAGGTGATAGCTACGTCCACTGGGGCAAGGGATCAACTTCACTATGTCTGGAGAAAAACAAATACAACGATGAACTTCCGAGTTCTCAAGAACTGCCTCGCTAGAAAACTCTATGTGTTTTAGCTCTCTTTTTCTCCTTAAACCTAAGATAGGTAATTATGGGTGATTATATAGTAAACCCATAACTTAACCTAATACAAAGAGAATTAGGAAATTAAGAAAAACTTCCATAAAACAAAACAACCCGAAAAAGTCCAAGCAAGTTGCTCGGCCCAACTTCGTCTTCCTTCATCGATCATTCACCCAACATAATCCCCGATGCGACTATCAAGTCACATTCTAACAATTCTCCACCTTGACTTGGATCTCGCACTTAGCAACGAACTCCAGTCACCTTGCCCCCTCTGCCATTCTAGCTATTGTGCACACAACTAGAACACCATAGACTTCGTACCCGAATCTACACATCCACTATACCCTGGATTGGGTCTGCATCCGTTATACCCCGGACTGGGTCTTCCATCCTCTAAACCCGGACAAAGGTCGCTCAAAGGACTCCACCTTGAGCTCAACTCCCCTAAGGGACTAGACGTACCTGTCTATGTTCAATAAGTCCAAGCAATGTTTGAACTTACTGAACGGAACCGGCTTAGTAAAGCAATCCGCGGGATTGTCAGCTGTTCCCACCTTCTTCACTACTATCCTCTTCTCAGTACGTAAGAAATGATACCTGACGTCAATATGCTTTGTTCGATCATGATGTACCTGATCCTTTGCTAAACATATAGCACTTAAACTATCACAAAACACAACCGAATTATCATGATGTAGACCCAACTCGCTCACAAGCCCTTTTAACCATATCGCCTCCTTGGCTGCTGCTGTCAGAGCCATATACTCCGCCTCCGTGGTTGACAAAGTCACAGAAGATTGAAGCGTTGACTTCCAACTGACAACCGATCCACCAAGCGTAAACACATAACCGGTTACGGACCTCCTGCTATCTACATCTGCAGCATAATCGGAATCTGAATAACCTGCTACCAAGCAATTTGTATCATTCCCGTAAATGAGACCAATATCCGCAGTTCCCCTCAAATAGCGGAAAATGCGCTTAACCGCTAACCAGTGCTCTTTACCAGGTTGAGCCATAAACCTGCTAACAACACTCACAGCATGTGCAATATCCGGCCTAGTACAAACCATAGCGTACATCAAACACCCTACTGCACTAGCATACGGAACCGTCGACATATAGGACTTCTCAGCTTCACTTTGAGGTGCAGAAGAAACTGTAAGCTTACCCACTGCATAAGGAGTGTTCAGGGCCTTTGCTTGGCTCATTTCGAAACGAGCAAGCAACTTTTCTACATAACCTTTCTGGGATAAGAAAAGCTTCTTCTTAGAACGATCCCTAAATATCTCCATGCCTAAGATTTTCTTCGCAGCTCCAAGATTCTTCATATCAAACTCCGAACTGAGCATAGCCTTCAACCTGTCAACATCATCTTTACACTTCGCGGCAACTAGCATGTCATCCACATATAACAATAGATAGATCATAGACCCGTCAGCAAGCTTATTGTGATAAACACAACAATCATACGGGTTTCGATCAAACCCATGCTCAACCATGAAAGTGTCAAATCTCTTGTACCACTGCCTCGGAGATTGCTTTAGCCCATACAAAGACTTCTTCAACTTGCAAGCATAGTGTTCTTTCCCTGGTATCTCGAAACCCTCAGGCTGTTTCATTAGAATATCCTCCTCCAACTCTCCATGTAGAAAAGCTGTCTTGACATCAAGTTGCTCAAGCTCTAGATCGAAATGTGCCACAATTGCTAGTAACACACGAATAGAAGTGTGACGGACAACAGGAGAGAAAATCTCTACATAATCGACTCCTTCCACCTGACTGAACCCTTTTGCAACTAGTCTTGCCTTGTATCTAACCATCTCAGCCTCTGAAGTTCCTTCCTTACGCTTAAACACCCACTTGCAACCAATCAACTTTCTCCCTTTCGGTGCTGGCACAAGATCCCAAGTTCCATTTTTATGTAGAGATTCAATCTCCTCACCCATTGCGGCAAGCCATTGCACAGACTCTTCGCAAGTAACAGCTTCCCTATAGGATATAGGCTCAAGTGACTCTATTATATCCGCTACCTGTAATGCATAACCTATCATATCTTCAGCAGCATAATTTTGGCCGACTTTTCGACCAGACATCTCCTCAATGAGCCTAGTCGGCTTCCTTGATACACGTTTAGGCATTTCAGGAATTGGACTTCGCTCACTAGATGCCTCCTCCTGCGGTTCTTCCTCCTCCTCCTCAGCTGGATTAACCTCAGGACTAGAATTTAGTGGCACGGCATCCTCCTCAATCACGACCCGTGGAAACATGGAAATAGTGGAAGTGGCCACCTCAAGCTCCACCTCACTCGCGGTATTCTTTTGCTCGTCTACGGTACCTGTAGAAAGATCACGAGAAAAGAACATAGAATTTTCGTCAAAGGTTACATCTCTGCTGATAATAACACGACCCTCTGACGGAGACCAAATCCTGAAGCCCTTTACTCCTTCTCCATAACCCATGAAGCTCCCCTTTCTAGCTCTTGGATCAAGCTTACTGTCACGAACGTGGTAGTAGGCTACACACCCAAAGACCCGCAAATTTGAATAATCTGGTATACTACCGCTCCATAGCTCATACGGGATTTTGCAGTCAACTCCCATATGAGGCCCTCGGTTGATCAAGTAACAAGCTGTTTTCGCAGCTTCAGGCCAATATCTTCTAGCTACACTTGCATTTGAGAGCATGCATCGAACTCTCTCTAGCAAAGTCTGGTTCATGCGTTCTGCAACACCGTTCTGCTGTGGTGTTATCCGGACGGTATGATGCCTTCCAATACCCTCATCTTTACAGAACTCATCGAATTTGTTTGAACAAAATTCCAACCCGTTGTCAGTTCGTAGCTTCTTAATCTTCTTATCTTTCTGGTTCTCCACCAAAGCTTTCCATTGCGTGAAAGCCTTGAAAGCCTCATCCTTGTGTTTCAACAACACCAACCACGTGTACCTGGAAAAGTCATCTATAAATGTAACAAAATAGTTAATTCCTCCAAGTCCCTCTACACGAGCAGGCCCCCAGCAATCTGAATGGATGTAGTCCAGAATTTCTTTAGTAGTGTGAGTACCCTTGCTAAATTTCGACCTGTGTTTCTTACCAAACACACAATGCTCACAAAACTCCAGGTTCTTCACCTTAGCACCCTCCAGAAGATTTCGTTTTGACAACAGCTGCATCCCTCTTTCACTCATATGACCAAGTCTTTGGTGCCATAACTTGGTCATTTCCATGTGATTTACTGATGCACAATCTACAGAACTAATCAACGTCTCACCCTGTAAAACATACAAAGTGTCTCTCTTGATACCTCGAAGTACCAAGTCAGAACCACTCCAGATCGTCAATTCCCCTTTAGAGCCTGAAAACTGAAATCCCTTATCATCTAAGACACCAAGCGATAACAAGTTTTTACCCAATCCCGGAACATGACGAACTTTGTGCAAAGTACAAATTTCTCCTTCACCCGTTCGAATCCTAATTGATCCAATACCAACCACCTTACAAGTAGCATTATTGCCTACGACAACGTAACCACCATCAGATGACTCATAAGTATGGAACCAATTTCTATGACGACACATGTGATAAGAGCAACCCGAATCAAGAATCCATCGATCCCTAGGATTTGTATCATCCACTGCAAGAGCGTAATCCCCCTCAGAATCGTAATCCTTCGCCTTACTTTGTACAACAACCGCAGCGTTACTCTTGCCCTTTAATAAAGGACATTGAAAACGCTTATGCCCTGGTTCTTTACATTTGTAACAAATTATAGGACCCGAATCAGTGCTAGGACTAACTTGAGAAGACTTGGCCTTTCCCTTTCCCGACCTCTTCTTATTCGACTTAGCCACTAATCCCGACCTAATCGCCACCAACGCGTCTGGATTTGCTTTTTGTATGACTCCCTAGAATGAAGTGCTGACTTCACTTCCTCTAAGGTCACCGTTTCTCTACCCACCACAAAAGTTTCAACAAAATTCTCAAAACTATCGGGCAAAGAAACCAGCAGTAACAATGCAGCATCCTCATCGTCGACTTTAACATCTATATTACGCAATTCTAATAATACAGTGTTAAACTTTTCAAGATGATCTCTAAGTGACGTACCTCCTTGCATTCTTAGGGCAAACAAACGCTTTTTCAAGAGCAATTTATTGGTAAGCGATTTTGTCATGTATAACGCCTCCAATTTCTTCCATAGCCCTAGTGCCGTTGTTTGTTCCACAACCTCCGCAATAATATCATCTGCGAGGCTCAGCAAGATGGTGGAGTGAGCCTTCTCCTCCATAAGCACTTCGGCTTCCGTAGGTGCGCCCGATGCAACCTCAGCCTCGCTCTTCTTCGTCACGGAGAGCGGTTTCCAAATTCCTTGTTGTTTCAATAAAGCACTCATCTTTATCTGCCACATCGTGAATGAATTCTTCCCCGTAAACTTTTCAATCTTCATCGCTGATTCAGTCATTGTTTTCCCTCTGGATCACAAACCAAAAAAGCTCTGGTGCCAATTGTTGTGCGGAGCGGGCGGCGTGTAAACGATAACAAAAACAGAAACAATAAGATTGAACACAGAGATATAAGTGGTTCGCTATCAAGGTGATAACTACGTCCACTGGGGCAAGGGATCAACTTCACTATGTGCGGAGAAAAACAAATACAACGATGAACTTAGGAGTTCTCAAGAAGCTGCCTCATTTAGAAAACTCTATGTGTTTTAGCTCTCTTTTTCTCCTTAAACCTAAGATAGGTAATTATGGGTGATTATATAGTAAACCCATAACTTAACCTAATACAAAGAGAATTAGGAAATTAAGAAAAACTTCCATAAAACAAAACAACCCGAAAAAGTCCAAGCAAGTTGCTCGGCCCAACTTCGTCTTCCTTCATCGATCATTCACCCAACATAATCCCCGATGCGACTATCAAGTCACATTCTAACATTATTCCAATTACAAATACTATTACCTTTTTATCGCATTATTATACTGAACATGTTAGGGCTTAATGATCAGAACGAATGTATCGTGTCGTAAATTCATCCTCCACTTCAGTTTGAATAAAGTAGGAATAGTTTGATCAGTCATATGCTTACTATTGGTATGGTATTCTTTAACCAACTTGAAAAAAAAAAATCTGTTATCAAAAAAGAAATTATCAAAAAAGTTGGAAGGAATAGATTTGATCAAATCTGTTTTACAACCTGAATTTTATTAGTTAAATGTTTATATCAACTAGCCTTTGATAACAACTTGAGCTTATCCTATTTCATGAATACTTTTTAGTACGATTCAGTTCAGTTCAGTTCAGTTTAATCAGATTGGCTATAAAAGAAATCCGAAAACAAGAGGGCCTCTAGCTAATTAGACCGCGTGGATATCTTTAAAACGCGTAGTTACTTCTCTATTTCCTCGATTTGGGGACTTAAGATATTATTTGAGCCCCGAGTGTAGGAAACGAAGATTCTTAATTCACATCAATCGTTCATGATAATTTCATCGATTGATTGCTACCTCACAATATTCGAGCGAAAATACGAGGAAAATGACAATGTAATAAAACAGCAACATAAAAATAAGTCTGTGGTTGACTGAAGAAATACTTGCAGATAAGACATTGTTGTCTTTACAGTTCATACTCCATTCATAATTCATCCCTTGACTAATTTCAGAGATTCCCTTTTCTCTGATTCTTTTTTTTTTATTCGGTGTCCGTCGTGTACGTACTCTACTTAGCTTGTCCTCTTCGTTTTAAGTTATCTCAATTTTGCAATTTTCGGAAAATTTCAGTGTGTCTTACGTAATAAGAGTTTTGTTTGAACGTGTAGTCTAAATTCTAAAAGAGTGAATGCTTGAAATTGCGTATTATGCACATGATGATTTCTCGAAGTAGACGTTATTAAGGAAGAAAATTAGAAAAAGATGAAGATAAGAATAATATCGATGCTTTTTTTTTTTTTTTTCTCGAATGATGCATTTCAAGAACATTCAACCTATGCATATTGCCGAAAGAGCAAGAGGAATGGTCCTTACACTACGGTTCACGGCTTTAACTTATGCACATTGCGGGGAAAAGAAGAAAAGTAAAATGTCGCAACCTTTTTCAGAAGTACAGCATCAGATGCTCAAACGAAAAGAAAACAAATCGCGCTTCGTGGATCAAAAACGTCCTTAAGCGTCAGCAAAAAGCCGAAAAAATAAAAAAAAAAGCTCGAACCACTCTGTAACAGCCCAAGTTAAAAACGCGTAAATGTCGCCATTCGGTTATTTACATTCAAGCCTGAGTTGCTCACGAACTGACGTAATGTAGTTAGTCGCCTTCATGTCGACCCTTTCATCAGCAATCGCGCCAAAATAGTATTTCTCGTACTGACCACCCACAGCCTCGCTGTAGTAGCTGTCGTAGTTAGTGACGTGACCGCCTGAATACACGAACGTACTCACAGGAGACTTCATCACCTTCAGTTTTGCTCTTTCGACAGATTTTGCCAGTTTCGCCTTTATGAAACCTCTGACCTTTCTATTCGACTCCATTTTTGTGTAAGAATGTGTTATTAGTCCTAAAACCGGTGATCTGTTATGTCATTGTTTTTCTAATAAAACGCTTATTTATATCGGATTTAGAGTTCGGAAACTACTTAATCAACTAGCATTTTTATATTGTTATGATTTAGGAATAAGAACATCTAAACCTAACCAAACAATCAGATGCATTCTTGTGTAATTAATTACATTAATCAGGAAAAATAATATTAAATATACTGTTTATAATTCTTGTTAGTGGTCCTAGAGATCAATATTTTAGTGAATCATGTTGTAGAATAAGGGATTAAGTATAATTAATCATCTATTGTAGATAAGGGAGAGAATTAATCATATGCAGACCCCCAAAGCCTAGGAGATTCGCCAAATCTTATACGTATTGCTCGTATAACGTATGTTACGGATGACACAAATGTCAGTTAATTTAGGCGATAAAATTTCAACTAATATACGTGTACGACCAGTCGACCATAAAGTGACCTCAAAACAATGGTAACTAATTGAAGTCTGTAGCTTAGCTAACCGATAAGAAACAACGTTAACATATTATAAAACCGTCTTATTCAATAATGTGTGATTTGATTATCTACACGCAACAACTTGATTAAAATCAAAGGAAAAATTATCCCTAATCTTTGGTCTTCATTAGTTTCAACTGGAGGGCAATCAAGTTCCATATCATAGAACATTAGAACTCCATAACAATTCATACAGTTTCTTCAAACAAACATTATTGAAGGCGTAAAATTGTACTCGTACTGTATAATAAATATGCTGCAAATTAGAAATAATCTTCAGCTATAGCATCCGCAAATCAACAGACAAAACGGAAAGGGATCTGCAACATATCGACAACAACAAAATGTCGATTTCATCAGACACAGGAAATCGACATAGAGCTAATGAAACAATTCTACAGACGACAACCGTCTTACAGAAGACTTACTGTCATGAGAATTAGAATTATTACCCGGTAATTCGAAATTGGTCGTGGGTGAAACAACTATGATCAACAGGAATACCACCAACAGTACTTGACTTACTACCATTTTTATTTGCTCCTCAGCTTAATATTTCTTAAACTCTCAAGAGATTTTCTGGTGAATTGTGTGTGTGTGCCTCGCATGCTTGTTTGATTTTCTTTGAAATAGTCCAATGATCTTGGATTCTTGGTCAACGTTGGCGGGGTTACTGTGAGATGATGTATGTAGCGATTTTTAAATATCGTAATTGCTCAATCACACGCGTTGTTTACTCCAAACTTTCAATTTTTATGAATAGAATAAATGCTGGCAATATAGTAATTTCTGTATGAATTTAGTTTACGTATGTCAATCAAACAATTTTTGTACAATTTTCATGAATCGTCCTATTCAAAGTTTTCGAAATCATGCTAATAATTGATGTTTATTTAAGGTTTTTTTTTTTTTTTTTTTTTTTTTTTTAAATGACGACGAGGGGGTTGAGTCCCTACATGCATTCCCGCACCACTACATGTACCATGTAAGCCACCCCGACGGGGCTGCAGTGGCCAAGTGGTGGGCTTTTGGTTTGGTTTTTAAATATTAGTAATTTGATAGAAAAAAAAATTGCGAAAATTAAAAACAGGGCCATCACTGAACTTTTAGGGGCCCCTGTGTGAACTCATAAATATGGACCCCTAGGCTTGATGAGTTATAAAATTACCATGGCCTTGGGTCGATTGTAGCGACTTACAGTCGGTCTCATCGGTCGGGGACTAAATCTTAGTCTTGCCTCAGATTATGAGTTATGATAAATATAATAAATTAAATACTTGGGCGAAGGTATCCTAACCAATACGAATCACTTTGAAAGTGAGGGCTCTGATACCATATCAAGAACCAACTCAACCAAAAGCTTAAACTGATGGTTGGAGGCTCAAGATCGATTATATACTCTAACATCTCATCTTGGGCCTCAAACCTTGCATCAGCTTAAACTTTTGTTGAGTTGGTTCCTGACATGGTATCAGAGACTTGTAACAAAAGGTTACGGATTCGAATCTCACCACATCTCACTTTCAAAGTAGTATATATATCGCACCAGGTAAGCGAGCCTGTAATTGCATCCACGCTTCAAGCTCAAAGGGCATTTGTGAGGGGGCATGTTAGAGTATATAATCGATCTTGGCCTTTCAACCACCAGCTTAAACTTTTGGTTGAATTGGTTCCTGACAGTCGTGTTGTTAGACTCTTGAACAACAGTGTCGGGCATAACCAAACCTAATTCGATATGTAAACGTGGTTGTCTAAGGTCGAACTGAGTCGATCCACACAAATTAGCCAGCTCCAAGCATATACATATATGATACAAATTAAATGAACAAAAAAAATATATAGCTCTCTTCTTTTTGATTTATTGGAGTTGAACTTCGATGATAAGTTAAATTTGGTAAAGTTGAGCTGGATTAATTAAAGTTGAAATGAACAATTTTTTTTATTTTTAATTTGTGTTTAATAAGAATAACTGAATTTATAACAATTAAACTGAATGTTGATAAAGCATCTAACCGTGGTTGTAGAACCATCAAAGATATTTTAGATAAATTTTGTACCATGTCAGGTCAATTTGTCAATTTTGATAAATCAAGCTTTCAATGCACTAAGAATGTTGATCGTTTGTTATGAGAATCTTTCAAAGGTATCTTAGGTATGAATGAAGCAACACACTTAGGTAAATATCTTGGTTGCCCAATTATTGATGGCCGAGTTACAAAGACCACTTTCAATAATATTGTTGAATCTGCTAGTAGTCAATTATCTAAATGGAAAGCAAATTCCTTATCACAAGCAGGTAGACTTGTTCTTATACATGCTAATTTAGCTTTAAAGGGAACTTTTTCAGATGCAAAATTTCCTTCTCCCTACATCGATTCATAAGCAATTAGACAAAATAAATAGAAATTTTCTTTGGAATAAAGACTCTCCAAATCGTAGTCCAAATTTTGTAAGTTGGGAAAACATTTGCTTACCAAAGAGTATGGGTGGATTAGGAATCAAAATTTCTAATTCAGCTAATAAAGCTCTACTTATGAAATTGTTATGAAGAATTCTTACTCGTAAAAATAATATTTGGGTAAAGTTTGTCACCAAAAATATTTGAAAAACAGTTCTTTATTTGATTATAAACCGTCTGCAAGTTGTTCTTGGCAATGGCGAAAACTCATGTTAATTAGAGACTTATTTAGGAAGGGTTTAAGATAATGGCAAGTGGGGAATGGAAATAATATTAATTTTTGGCATGATAATTGGGTTTTTTCATATCCTCTTTGTAACATTATAAGCGGCGAGGTAAATTATGACAAACATCTCTTGGTAAGTGATTTTATCAATACAAGCAAACAGTGGGATGTTGCGAAATTATCTTCCGCGGTGAATATTGATATTGTTAATCAAATCATCGACATCCCCATTCCACAAAATGAGATTCCAGACAATCTTATTTGGGGGATAAGCTGTAGATGGTAACTTTACCGTTAAAACAGCAACAAGGTTAGTACAAGGCTTGTACGATCGTGATTTTAGTAAGTGCGATTTTTATTGGATTTGGAGTTTGGATATTCCAGCAAAGCACAAATTTTTCTTATGGAAAGCTTGTTCTGATGGTTTGCCAACCAAAGATAGATTAGTGAAAAGTCATATTTTTGTACCAACTCACTGTATTTTATGTAGTCATCACAGTGAAGATAAAGATCTTATTTTCTTTAACTGTCCTTTTATTTGCTCGGTTTCCCAGGCTATGGGTTTTGATAGTTTAAGTTATTTCTCCTCAAGTTACGATAGCAATTCAAACCTTAGTTTTGCAAAAAAATTAACCACATATAAAAATTCCATCTCAAAAGTCGAGTTTATGAAAATCATTTTTATTTGGTGGAATTCATGGTTTAGCAGAAATGAGTTCATTTTTAGTAATGTACATGTCGATTTTCATAAACTTATCCTCAATTGTAATAACGGAATTAAGACATGGAAAGAGACAAACTATAAAGACTTGAATAATCCCGATGACTGGAATTCTTCTCAAAAGGAGAATTCTTCTAGAAATTTTACTACTAGCAATGATAATATCTCTTGGGAGAAACCACCTTGTCATTTTCTTAAACTGAATTTCGATGGATCCAAATTAGCTGACGGTAAAGTGGCTTTAGGGTATTGTTTAAGGGATCACAACGATAACGTTCAGATGTTGGGCGCTAAAGCATGTGATTATAATAGCATTTTAATTGCCGAAACTCTTACTCCCTCCGTCTCGGTGATTTGTTTACGTTTACTTTATACACATTTATCGATGTGAGGAGAGATGTAGACAAAAAAACTAATAAAATAATAATATAAGTACAAAAGGGGTCCCGCTTGCTTAAAATTATGAAATGTAATTGGTTAAGGAAGTAGGGGTCCACCTCTCACATGGGTCACCCATGACCATATATGGAAAGTGTAAACAAATGACCCGTACCCCCTAAAATAGAAAGTGTAAACAAATGACCGGGACGGAGGGAGTACATTAAAAGAAGGTATTTTAGCAGCAAAATCTTTAGGAGTGTCGAAGGTCATTATCGAAGGTGGTAATCTATGTGTTATTAACGCTTTGAGATTCATGGCGCGTTCCATGGGAAATTTCACATATTATTCTAGATGTAAAATATGAAATGGGTTATTTTTCGAACATACATATCAACCATTGTTTTCGGGAGGCGAACAGAGTCGCAGATTTTATGGCAAATTTCGGACACTCTTGTCCGATTATTTCGAGGTGGTATGAAAGTAATTGGTTACCTCTTACCTTTCTCATCCGTAAGAATGAAATAGGTTGGTCCTACTCTCGAGGATCAATCGAGTTTCTTTACCTAATTAAAAAAAAAAAAAAAAAAAAAAAAAAAAAAAAAAAAAAAACAATTAAACTGAATTAAAATTATAAAAATCTGGGATGAATTTATAAAAGCAGAAAATAATTGCAAAATAATTGGGCGATGAAAGCCGTTCTCTACTTCACGAGTGACTCGTCATTTGTGGTCCAAACTCCAAATATCTTTAATTTTGACAACTACTGTACGTGTTAATTTTCATTTCTTTTTTTTCTGTCCTTTTATAGGTGTCCCTTATCATGGTATGTATCTTTATCTGTCGGCCTTGTGTAAGTCAGTACTTACAATAAATTATTGTAAATTCGTCTTATTTGTACCCGATTATATAGCTTTAGTACTATTTAAGTGATACTTATGATTAATTGTTACTAAAAATTTTTTTAGTACCCCTGTTAGTACCTTTAGTAGATTTGTTTCATATTTTTGTACCCTTTTAAGTGCAATTTGTACCTTGGTCTCACATTAACTTAATGTAAGTTCAGCCTTATAGGAGAATTACTGCCATATTAGTGCCCCGTACCTTCATTTATTGTTACTTCGTAATTTGTTACGTAGTACGACATCTTTACAATATGTCAAATAAATAATGTTTCATTGCCTCCAATCCAAACAAATTCAACTGTTCAAATTAATTAATTAAACATGTGCAAAACACCAAATTAGAACTAACAAGTTTGACCTAAATTGAGCGACCCGAACCTGATAAAAATTGAAAAAATTGTGACCCAAACTGATGACACGACCTGACAATAATCTGTAACCAGATCCGTTCCTGAGTTTTCTGGTGCATAGACAAAATAGTAGATTGTGGCCCTTTTAAAATAAATAAAGAATAATAAATTTTACGTAAAGTACGATATTATTTCTATTAAAAAAAAAACCTTTGTTTAAATTACAATCACAAAAAAAAAAAAAAAAAAAAATTGTACGAACTATGAAGGTAATAATCGTTGATGATAATACGGAGTATTAACTAGGGCTGAGCAAAATGATACGATACGGTTTTAAAATACGAATACGATACGATATACGGTTTTAAATATACGAAATTTCGTATCAGGCCGATTTCGTATATACGGATTCCGTATATACGGTTCAAACCGTATCGTATTCGTATCGGTATTTTTTAAAATTCGTATATACGGTTTGATACGGTTTAAAGAAAAAAAAAAAAAAAAGGGAAGTTGGACGCACCTAGACACATTACTCACATTACTCACATACTCACATACTAATCTTTAGATCTACAAAACCCTAAAATTTTCTCTCCCCAATTTTTAGATCTAAAAAAACTTATAATTTTTAGATCTTCTACCATTTTAATCTCTACTAATCTTTCTCCCTTATCAATACTTTAACTAAATCCACCATTTTAATTCAACCATCTCAAATCTCAAGGTAATTGTTTTTTTTTTTTCAAATTTCGTTTTATTTTTCTGTCATAATTCAAATTTTTCATGTTTTATTGTTTTCATAATCGTTTTATAACAATTTTTAGGTTGATTTAGATAATTTTTTGGTTGATTTAGATAACTTGTTCATGTCATAATTCGAATTTGTTCATTTTTTGGTTGATTTAGATAATTCTTTTTTTTTTTTTAATTTCTGTTTTTCTTTCGTTTTTCTATTTTTTTGTATTTACTTTATGTGTTTTTCCGTTTTTTATTTTTTTTTTAATTTCTGGTTTTTTTTTTTTTTATATTTTTGGATTTTTTAATTACTGTTATTTCGTTTTTTTTTTTAATTTCTGTTATTTTTTTTTTTTTAAATATTTTTACATTTTTTTTATGTTTTCTTTTAATTTTTGTTTTTTTATATTTTTGAATTTAATATATGTTATTTTGGTTTTTTAATTAATTTCTGTTATTTTCGTTTTTTAAGTTTATATTGATTTTTTTGTTGTTATTGGCTTATTGTAGATGGCTTCAAGTCTTAATGATAATACTCAAAGAGTGGTCGATTTGGAGGATGATGCTAACGATGAGGAATTAGAAAATGAGAACGGACTCAAAAGGCACAACTAGTCAAAATAAAATAAAAAAAAAAATTAAAAAAAAAATTTGAAAAAAAATTAAACCGTATACCGTATATACGGTTTCGTATATACGAAAAATCCGTATATACGAAAACCGTATATACGGTTTGTTTCGTATCGTATCCGTATCAATTTTTTTTTTTTTTTTTTGAAAACCGTATATACGGAAACCGTATCGTATCCGTATCGTATATACGGTTTTGCTCAGCCCTAGTATTAACTTTTATCTCTTTGAAAAGTTCTTTGTCAAGGAGTTCAAAAAACAAAAGTTATTTGTCGAGTAATAAAATGGTAAACCCATTTAATTGGGTTATGATCATCTAGAGTTTATAAATAACTCTACACCGTAGAGTTTCGGTTATTACACCATAATATCATAATAAAATTATTTAATTCCTTTACTATTTTATTCAAATATCCTCATATGCGGCACCGTGAAATCGTACCCTAAACCCTTTTCGGGATGTTCCAGCGGCTTCGCCGCCGAATCCGAACCAAAAGACACAAAACATGAAATTAGTGAACCCGTTTGGAAAATTAATTAAAAGAATTTTTTTTTATTTTACGCAAGTAAAATGGCGGAAATTAAAAAAATCTACTGATAGAGTTATTTTACAACTCTAGAGGATCTCTACATCATTTAATTGCTCCACTATTTACTCAGCTCCCTCCCATTTACTATTTTCTTTTCATATTCCATTTAGAGAAATACCACTTATTTATTCCCGTTTTCTTTTTTAGTAAGTTTTTGTTAACAAAATTATTTACTTACATTTGGTTTTTGATTTTTATATACTTTTTATTTCCAAAATTATTTTTATGACTTTAGTTTTTGGTGTAAATGTATTATTCTAATCATAAAATCTATTCGCATTTATTTTCGAATTTTAAAAAAAAAATCTTCATCCACATGCGAAATCAAATGAGAATAAAAAAGTGGATGGGAGGGAGTAGTACTTTAATTAGTGTAGGGTGTCTAGGATTGATATTTCTTTAATTCATAAACTTTAAATGTGTGTCTTATCTATTTTAATTTGGCATTCATAATACTTTGATTGGTTATTTTAAACGTGTTCTATATATGGCTATTTTGTTATTTCAATTATTTTTGTAAAAAATTATTTAAATTTACGTTGCGATAATGCGATTCTATTGGACTGGTCTGGGGTAGTGGTGGGTTTAAAAAATCCCCCGTCAGGCGGGTGATGGAGGACGGGTAGTCTCCCGTCATGGATGATGGGGTGGAGGTGGATGTGAGTTTTTGTTGGTGGATGCGGATGTGGATGTGGAGGAACCTTCCCCCGCTCCACCTCAATGACATCCCTATACGTACGAACTACGGAGTACCATCTTTAATTGTGCCATCTAGTGTGCTTTCCATTTTTTATTTCTTTTAATCAGGAGTTCGACTAAGTCTCTTGTGAGATGATCTACTGATACGAATTTAAACCGACTTTTCATAGTAGCAGAAGCAAAACCAATCAAAAGTTCGAGATAGTAATCAGCAACAAGAATAACACCTTTAACGATCAAATATGAGAATAATAACTCGTAAATTAGGGTTGAGCGAAATGAAATCAATCGAACAAGAACGAAAGGATATTTGCTCGAATAAGACCTATTATTCGAACAATGGTGATTGATTCCCAAGACCTATTGAGAACCAATCGAGTTAGAATTCAATCGCGTCGAAAACTAACCTGAGAATTTGATCGAAACGCGTCGATCTGAGAACTCAATTGCTACAACAAAGCAATTAGGGTTTTCTGGTTTTTCTTGATTAAAAATAACGTTCATTCATCAACTGACTTATAGAGTCAGAATACATGATTATATAATGCATTACAATAGAGAAAACATAAGAAAATAAGGGAAAGCCAAAAAAACACTTATTCGTGAGCCCAAATGTAAAGCCGAGATTGTAATGACTAATTTGGGCTGATCGTTCTCGGATCATCCCCTCCCCCTTTAAGAAGAATTGCCCTCAATTCTCATGGTTCGGGAACCATAGGCTGATCAAAACGAATATGATCAACAAAATTCAGGCTCTTACTCAAACAAAAACAAATTTCAGATTTATGATTTTAAGCACCTTCAACGACTTCGAACTGATGCTAATTCTTGCTCAAGTAGGATCCAAAGACCCATGTTATGCCATTGGAAACATATTTGAGTCTTCTTTTCAATGCAACAAGAACCACTGAAAAATATGCTCTAGAACTCAGGTTATGAGTCCCGAAATGCACACATATGAAATCTGGAACTGAACGGACCCATCGAAATTGTGGCTGACTTGCAGACCTCGTATCATCCTATTAAAATTGAATCTCATAGCCCAATATATACCAAATTAAATTTAATTGAGTTATCTACCAAATGCAATTGCTTTCACCCTAATTGGATATGTAAAACGTGAAATATGCGGCTCCAAGCTTTGATAGGTCAAGAATTTAAACCTGGCCAGAAATTTCAGATTATCACCCCTGACTTGCAGACGTCATCTTCTTGCCACTTTTGAACCATATACCCCACCTATATCACTAGAAAGCTTATTGAGGTAGCTTTCATATGCATTTCGTTTCACTAAATTTGGATAAGCGGATTATGAGATATGATTGATTCTTTGCTGACAGGTCAAAATGCGATTCTCTGTTTCTTGTTTGCAATTGTGACAACGTGTAGTCCACAACCTCCTGGATCGAACACTCGGGACTGGTCATTGTCCTTATAACGCTTCTTTCGAGTTTTGTGACGACCATTGTTGCTAAACACGAATAAAATATGCCTTATACCTCCTTTTGAACGCGATGCCCAAACTGTCGTTTGCTCCATTAGTAGTATCAAACACTCATTTTCACATGCCAACAACGACCATCGAGCTTTGCGGTTTAAAACCCAATCGCACCAAAGATACATGCCCTAATAGATTATGCCCAACCCATCCCGTCTTGTACCACCATGAATCTATAGCAATCCCGCCACAAGCACTTACAGAACCCGACCAGAGTTGACTCTCGACAACCTCGACAAATTCCATGTTTACCATCTGTCTGCATGGTGTTTGATTCCTCGTTAGTGGTCGCTAAAAGTCGCGTCATACTCCTCATCATAGATAGGCGGTTTCCTTGGGTCAAATACACCCTCAAACTCGCTGTCATAAATAGGTGGTTTTGTCGGATCAAATGAAGAAGCACCATCATCTTTAGCATCCATAGAACAATTAAACAGATTGCTTGAATTCATTGATTAATAATTATGCACCACCAAAACTGATCAAACAACACAAACGCAGGCCAAGGACCGTCTTAATTTGGGTAAATCAAGAGCCGAAGCTCTGATACCACTTATGATACGAATTCAAACCGACTTTTCATAGTAGCAGAAGCAAAACCAATCAAAAGTTCGAGATAGCAATCAGCAACAAGAATAACACCATTAACGATCAAATATGAGAATAATAACTCGTAAATTAGGGTTGAGCGAAATGAAATCAATCGAACAAGAACGAAAGGATATTTGCTCGAATAAGACCTATTATTCGAACAATGGTGATTGATTCCCAAGACCTATTGAGAACCAATCGAGTTAGAATTCAATCGCGTCGAAAACTAACCTGAGAATTTGATCGAAACGCGTCGATCTGAGAACTCAATTGCTACAACAAAGCAATTAGGGTTTTCTGGTTTTTCTTGATTAAAAATAACGTTCATTCATCAACTGACTTATAGAGTCAGATTGCATGATTATATAATGCATTACAATAGAGAAAACATAAGAAAATAAGGGAAAGCCCAAAAAACACTTATTCGTGAGCCCAAATGTAAAGCCGAGATTGCAATGATTCATTTGGGCTGATCATTCTCGGATCATCTACACTAATTTACGTGAGTTTAATTGTACAAATTACACTTAAACACGTACAAAAACATAAAATAGTTCTACTATGCTTACTAATATAAACTAGTTTTAACTCCCGTGATACTCACGGTTGTCATTGAATTTCTTGTTTGGATATAGTGAGGCTAAACAATGGGTTAATCAAAAATTTAAGATTACAATTGAACTTGTTTTATTTGACATTGATTTCATACATGAAATTAACGACAATATTATTGTATGATTACATACTTTTTTTTACCCGAACAACGCATTATAATCGAAAAATATCTAATAATAAAAAATCAACAAATATGTTAAAAATTAGATATCATAAATAGATTACATAGAAATTGGAATTCCATAATCGTAGGACGGGGTTTGGAATTCTTAGATACATGTCTCATATTTCGTGTACCGCTTGTCGTTTGTCTTTCTTTGAAAAAGGTTTTTCGATACCCCACCTATGAAATGGTTTACACTATGAATACTTTCATCAATGTCTTCATGACAAATTGTTAGATATCGACTTTTGTTTTTAATTTAACTTGGAATTGAATGTTCAGATGAAGAAATCTTATGCGAGTAAACTAATTATTCTCTTCATAACCGAAATAATTAATCTGAATGATGTTTCTTAATAGGTTGTGTAGAGGTGAATTGGAGAATTCGACAAATTCAAGTCTGGCAAACATCTAAAGACAGAAGAATAATCATTTTTGGATTGAAAAAATTGCATACAAAAAGTCAAAAATTAAGCTCGATATACTTAAAGGGAAAGGATTTGAAAAGTTTATCAGAATGCATGGTGTTGGGGTCGAATATCCGACACGCTACGACAACAAGACGACAAACATAATAATAAGAGCCAAAGCCCAAAAGTTTCTATAAATAGGCCCCAGTGGAAAAGGTAAAGGTTGGCTTAAGACCACTCTCCCACTCTCTCTCTATCTATCTCTCTACTTTTATATTTACCACCTAAATACCATATTTATATATTTCAGATCGACTGCGTTTGAGGCCCACGCAGTCTGCCCGGAGTTCACCTTGCAGGCACACATGAGCGGGCCTGCAGACCTGAGCCACCCACGACGCCATCCTCGCGCCCGAGTTCTACACTCCAAACACCGATTACTGCCTCATGACGATAGTAGCCATACCCATTAAACCCACAAAAGTCCCGGCCTTCCCAAAATTTTGAGGGCACTGACCCAAAAAATCTCACAGCCACAATTAACTGACCCATAAGTCAGAGCAACCACATGGATCCAAAGACCTCAAGGTCAAAGCCAAAAACAAGGCTCGCATGAGTTTTACCCAACAAATATTAAGTTATTATTATAATAATAAACAAGCAAGGTCATATGTGGTATGACCACAAGATCCAGCAGTAGACAAGAAAAAATCCCACCATTTTTTATCAAAATCAAAGTCAAGCAAACCCAATAAAGAGCATAATAATGATAGCAGTGATGATATAAAGAAGAAGGGCTGAAAAAAGAAGACAAAGTAAAGACAAAGGAGGAGGAAATAAGAGAAAGAAATAAAGCAGGTGAAAGCAAAGACCACCAAAAGAAAAGAGTAACATCGAAGGAGGGAAGAAAAGCAAAGGTTCAAAGAAACCAATATAAGAGAAATGGTGATAAGACCAAAAAAGAAACCAGAAGACAAGGAAGCAGCCAAAAAAAAAAAAAAAAAAAAAAAAAAAAAAAAAAAAACCAAAAACCGGGAGGATTACCACCATCGGGAGGATTACCCAAGTTCGCAATCTCGGCAGCGAGGGCCGGCCACGACCACCTGCTCCCGGCAACCCCGTGTGTAACAAGGCCGAGAGAGGATGGTCGGGAAGGACTACCATTTTTGACCCAGACACAAAGCAGCCATCACCACAACCCCGTGTGGTACGACCACTGGAAGCACCACCACCGGAGACCGCAGCGGTAAGTTACGCTGTCACTGTCGAGGACCAGACCGACTTCGGTGCCACCGTGAAAGCCTTCGCGAGTACCGACCAACACAAACACCGGCACCGCGACCACCCGCCACCGCCGGCGCTCCCCTGGTCCCGGCCCCACGCAGTCCACGCAATCGCAAGAAGAAAATGAAGGAAGCAGACAACAAAAGTCACGTGCAATGAAGAAAGAGGAGGGGGCCCACGTCATACAAAAACTCACAAAATAATAATAATAAAAGGGCATCGAGCCCCACATTCATGCACTCCCAAGTCTCAAGAGGTGCAACTAATCCAAGTGTGCAAGTGAAATGAAAGCCCAAGCCCCAAGAAAGGAAAAAGAAGAGCAGGGCATTAAAAAAAAAAAAAAAAAAAAAAAAAGTCACGGGAGAAAGCTCCCGGGACACCAGAGAGTCGGCCAACAGTACCAACCCGGCACCGGAGCACTATTTTTTAATGATGGAGAATAACAAAAATTCAACAAAAAGCAAGATGGCCACGAGAATATGAAGAAAAGAAGGAGGGAAGCTCCCGGGACAGTTACCCACGGTCTAGGCCACACTTTTTCAACTCTCCCGGCCACCACGTTCCCGTGACCCACCACTGGGGCACCGGCCACATTGGTCCCGACCTCAACCACCCTAGTCACGGCCTCAACTACCATGAGCCCGCCTCGGTACCGACCTCACGGCCCTGGGACCCCTCACGGCCAACAACCCTCGGCCACCGTGTGTTGACTACCGTGGAATAGTGGCGGCACCAGCCACCCCGGTTCTCAACCACTTCCATGGCCGCTTTGTATCGCCACCTTGGTCCGGGCCTCTATGTTCCCGACCACATCCTCTCGGTCCGGTCATTTTCTCTTCCCGGGAACATCTCGATCCTACGCGGTCTCACCTACTCCGGGACTAACTAGCACCGGGACTACCTTGCACCTAGAACCGATACCTTGAAGTTTGCTACGCCAACCACCTCCTTCCCGGCATCATGAACATCACCGGGAATGTCTAAAACCGTCAAGGCCCAATACCCTTTACTGGGCCGTAGCCGTGAGCCCGGACCATAAACTCGGGCCAGGAGCCAATATTGGTCGGGACCGCCAAACCTCCCCGGCACCGATGACCACATCCCGCCGCCGCATAGTGGGTCATCAACAACAATTCCCGGCACCGCTAGACCACCATGTTTGGTCCCCGTATCAGAATACTTCCGGCGCCGAAAAATTATCTCAGTCCATTAAAAGATGAGTTTTCTCTATTTTTTCATTTATTGCCTTATCTCAATATGCTTACACATGGGGTCAAACATATTAGTTTCCCCTTTTATCTAATGAGTTTATTGAAGCCTCTTTATTAATTGACTCTTGCTTGTGAACATGAGAAAAAAGTAATACCTACAAAGCCCGTGAGCTTATAACCCGTATTTTTTTGATAAGTCTTCTTTGGGCCTTGGACTATACTGATGCTTTTAAATTCACTCTTGTTAAAAGATTATAAGGACATGAGCTTCTATATTAATTCCTATAAATTCATTACACCAAAATTTGTTTATTAATGACAACTAAGATAATAATGTACTCATCATTTGTGTTGATGTTGAATATTTTTCAGGAGTAATGGAGAAAAAGCGGTGATAAAGAAATACGAGCTACACATTTGTGACGCCTAGCCGACCTTTAATCACCCAAGACTCCATGAAAGCTCCACAAGAATCACCTTATACTCAAAAGCCGCCATATTTATATTTGTAAAGCGAGTGATCAGGATTGTTGACACCGCGAGCTTTTCCTTGTAATTTTTGGTAGAATTTTTGCCCAAAGATTTGTGTAGATTCAGATCACACAAAAGTTCGCCAGAGGGCGAGGAGGGACTACCCGACCCCGGCTAATCACGGTAGTCAGGTTCAAAAATAGGAATTTTTGAAAAATTTCACTAACATTTTGCAGGAATGGATACATAAAGACCGGAGGGGGATAAGACCTTCCAGGCACCCGTCTGGTGGGCTCCCATGCCTACGTGTGGATGAACATCGCGCCTTGAGAGTCCATGGCCCTGGGCACTGGCGCTCGCGCCCACGTATGGCACATTACTGCGTAAGGATGAACATCGCGCCTTGAGAGTCCATGGCACGGGGCTGGGCGCTCGCGCCTACGTATGGGCACATCGCTTACGACGGATGAACATCGCGCTCGAGGGCCCATGGCCTGGCCTGGCGCTCGCGCCTGCGTATGGCCTGCGACAATGCTCATCCGTGGGTCGCTGCCCGGATGAGGTGCCTTTATGCAAAAGAGCCGGATGTCTGTGATGGCCCACGTGCTGTTTCGCTCTCACCGCAGTGTCTGATGCCGGCCTTGTAGCCGGTGGCGGCTGCGGACCTCCCATGCCTACGTGAGGATGAACATCGCGCCTTGAGTCCATGGCCTGGGGCCTGGGCGGCTCGCGCTTCACGTATGGCCCATTGCTTACGTGACGGATGAACATCGCGCGCCGAGAGTCCATGGCCTGGGGCACGGGCGCTCGCGCCTACGATGGGCACTTTGCCTACGCCGCGGATGAACATCGCGCTCGAGAGTCCATGGCCTGGGGCACAGGCTCGCGCCTGCGTATGGCACATTACCCACGCGTGGTCGAACATCGCGCCGCGGAGAGTCCACGGCCGGGGCCTGGCGGCTCGGCGCCTGCGCTGCGGCAACACTACTGCGTCGGAGAGTCCATGGCCGGGCCTGGGCGCTCTTGCGCCCTTTATACTACCCGCGTACGGAGAGTCCACGGCCCGGGGCCTGGGCGGCTCCTGCGCCCTTTATACTACCCGCGTACGGAGAGTCCACGGCCCGGGGCCTGGGCGGCTCCTGCGCCCTTTATACTACCTGCGTACGGAGAGTCCACGGCCCGGGGCCTGGGCGGCTCCTGCGCCTTCTACACTACCTGCGTACGGAGAGCCCACGGCCCGGGGCCTGGGCGGCTCCTGCGTCCTTTATACTACAATCAGAAGAGACCACTAATGGCCCCCGCCTAGGTGGCTTGCTCCGGATAAGACCATACTACGGCCCTCGTGCCTAGGTGGCTCCAGTCGTACAAATAGTCCATGGCTACGTGCCTGGGCAGCTCCTATATTCTAGTGACGCAGTTTACTTTGCGTCACCCTAGGCCGCGCCACGTGACCTTGTCCCGCGGCCCACCTCCTTATTCCCGTGACGTAATTCATTTTCCGTCACCTTAGGCCGCCGCGGCGCCTTCATGGCGCTAGCCCTTTATTCGCTGACGCTTTGTACTGATATCACCCTACCGCCATGCGAGACTCGATCACGGCGAAACTCGAAAGGCCGTGAGACTTCGCCAGACCGCATCACCGCCGATCAGATGACGGACCGGTGAGACGAATATGCCCTGCAGACCGGGAGGGTACGGCCTCTGGGTACATGGGATGCTCGGCCATGACCTCCTCAGGTTCGAGGTACTGCAGGCCGAGACGCCACCCCCAACAACTATCGTGTAGCTTTCGATGTCTGTTTTATATTTGGTATGTCACGGCTAGACAACCACTCTCACGCGGTACTTCTACCGCTAAGGACTCGTTTAGCGAGATCTTTTTCACTTATTATCGCCCAAGGTCAACGATTTCGCGCACTCTATTCGACACCGACATCCGACACCGAATCCGCATGACAGCATGCGAATCCGGTGGGGGCAATTGTTGGGGGTCGAATACCCGATTACGCTTACGACAGCAAGACGACAAATAAAAGGCCCAAGAGGCCCAAAGGCCCAAAATCTCTATAAATAGCCCCAGAAGCCGTAAGGGGTTGGTTAATTCACTCTCCCCACTCTCTCTCTCTCTCTCTATCTATCTCTCTACTTTTATATTTACCACCTAAACACCATATTTATATATTTCGGTACTGACTTGGGCGTCGGAGGCTCCGCCGGGGGCAAGCCCCCAGGCGAGTTCACCTTCTGCGAGACACATGGAGCGGGCCCAGACCCTGGAGGCCACCCATGACGTCATCCTCAAGGCCCCGAGTTTACACCCGAAACACATGGAGTCATAGACTCAACCGTAAAAAAGAATGACATGAATGTTTTGAACAGACGAATATGAAGGTGAAAATGCATTTAAATGGGTTTCATTAAATGGTGGAAACAATGAATGTGAATAAATGAAAATGAGTGTGTAGTGGAAGATCAAATGGATAAGCATATCAAGATGAAAACAATTTGACGAAGGTACAATGTAATGCCACGTGGAATTTAGAGTATTAATTAGATATTTAAACAACCCTTTTAATAATATTATATAGATATAGATATAGATACTGAAAAACATTATTACAATTATCAATAAAATGGATACAAATACCATAAACATGATTACAAAAATATGATATCATAAATATCACTAAAATAATACAAAATCTATATAAATTAGTACAAATAAGATGATTTTACAATAAATTATTTCACACAAGAATTAGTAGTAGAGCTCTCCATTTTTTCTCCTCTTTATTTCTTTCAACGATTTTTGAATTAAATTAAAAAACTATCTAATGGTCACGTATAGACCTGTCAAAATTCGACCCGACCCGAAAAACCGACCCGACCCGACCCCTTTTTTTAGGGTCAAGACCCGTAAAATTTGACCCGTGACCCGAAATGACCCGAACCCGAAATGACCCGTTAATTTAGGGTCAAGACCCGCCCGACCCGTTCGACCCGATATGATGGGTCAAGTGTAATTTCGTGTAACAAGACTTTTTGAACCTACAAAATTAATATTTCATGAAAAAAAATAATTTAATATTAATAATTATTACAACCTCAATATTATAAGTTGAAATATCAAAATGATAATGAAAATTATGATTGAAATATTATGAATATATTCATAAATAGACTATTTTAATTTTATAAATTACAAGAATGAATATATATCAACTTTAGTATTACATATGTACAATAAAATATGTACATAATGTAAAATAACAATAAAAGAATTTTTTTAATTAAAAAAATAATAAATAAAAAGGCGCGAAAAACGTATTTTTGACCCGTATATTGACCCGAAACCGACCCGACCCGACCCGTATTTGAGCCGAACCCGTATTAACCCGACCCGTATTTTAACCCGACCCGTATAACCCGAACCCGACCCGCCCGACCCGTTTGACAGGTCTAGTCACGTATATAAGTATTGAAATGTCTATTAATGAAAATAAAATATATATTGGATATACTTCCTCCATTCCATTTGATTCTATACATATTCCTTTTTCGGAAATTCCAATCAATTCTATACATTTCTATTTTAGTCTCTACTTTATTAAACTAAAAGACCAATATACCCTTCACTAATACCCACTCAACCCACTTGCAAACAATAAAGTAGAGGTATTTAAGTAATTCCATTATCTACCCCACTTGATTTTCTTCCACCTTAATTACCGTGTTTTGGTCAAACGTATAGAATCAAACGGAATGGAGGAAGTAATACTTATGTAGTCATGTTTTAAAGGAAATAAACCATCTCTTTTCTTTCTAGGAAAAGAAGAGGATTTCACGATTTTCTCCCTGTCTTACTGGTACCTTTCTTTATTTTGTATTTTTGTTAATACATCTATAAAAACACGTCAAATAAATAAAGTTTCATTCACTCCACAAACAAATTCATCTCGACAAATTTATTAAAAATGAGCAAAACACCGTGTGAGTTAGTATTCGTCCCGATTCCGGCCATGGGTCACATTGTATCGGCGGTTCAACTCGCAAAATTAATTCTTAACTTAAACGATTTAATCTCTGTTTCAATTTATATCATCAACTTTCCCCTTAGCAATTCAAAAGTCGACGACTTCATTGACTCCCAGTTACGTGACAACCCGCATTCGATCTGGCCTCACCTTCGTGGACCCTCCCACCTCCGCCCAACCCGCTGCACTGCCTAACCCCAAAACTCGTCCCCCATTGTTGACCTACAACAGCCGCCATTAAGCAAAGCGGTTGAGGATGTGGTTCGGCCGGTCACGCCAAGCCCGCCGCGTTAGTCCTTGACATGTTATGTAGCAGAATGGTGGGTGTTGCGGACGAGTTGCGTGTACCGGCGTACCTTTACTATGCTTCGGGCGCAAATATTCTGAATTTCTCATTCTTTGCTCAGATGTTTGCGGATGATCATCCTGATATTGATGTTTACCATGAGTTTAGTAGGCCGGAATTTTCTGCGCTCGTGCCCGGGTTTAGGAACCCAGTCACGACCGCTGTTATTCCTGCGGTGATGCATGAGAAGTACGCGTGTGAGATGTTTCTCGACTTTACAAGGACGTTTAGAAAAATGAAGGGCATTTTAATAAACACATATGTGGAACTTGAACCTTTTGGCGTACAAGCGTTGATGAATAGTGATGGTGAAAAAATTCCGCCTATTTATCCGGTGGGCCCCATTTTGGAGCTCGGTGACGCGGGTAGTGGTGGGTCCGTCAACAATTTCAAGGATGTGTCTGTAATTCAGTGGCTTGATGGTCAACCAAAGTCGTCAGTGGTGTTTTTGTGTTTTGGAAGTATAATGGGGTGTTTTGACGAAAAGCAAGTTAAAGAGATCGCGATGGGTCTAGAACGGTCAGGACATCGGTATTTGTGGGCCCTACGAAAGCCGCCTTCACCAGGAAAGATAGGGAACCCTGGTGAGTGCGAGGGGTTCTTAGAGGCCCTTCCTGAGGGGTTCATTGATCGCACGAGCGATAGGGGGAAAATCATAGAGTGGGCCCCACAGGTCGAGGTGTTGGCCCACCCAGCCGTAGGTGGGTTTGTGTCGCACTGTGGGTGGAACTCGATGCTAGAGAGCGTTTGGTTTGGGGTTCCCATAGCAACATGGCCTATATATTCCGAACAGCAACTGAACGCGTTTGTGTTAGTGAAGGAGTTGGAATTAGCGGTCGAAATAAGGATGGATTATAAGAGGGATATTAGAACAAACGAGGCTAGTTTCTTGGTAAAAGCCGATGAGATAGAGAAAGGGATTATGAAGCTGATGGATATGGATGAAGCGATACGTGAACGAGTCAAGAAGATGAGTGACGAAGGCAAAAAGGCTTTGGACGAAGGAGGATCGTCCTATAATTATTTGAAACGTTTCATTGAAGATGTTCTGAGGAACGTTGGTTAAATAAAGGTCCCCAAAACTCCAAAATAACGATAAACCCGTGTACCGGATGGTTTTATAATAACGTAGGATGATGAATGAATAATATTTTAATTTTATTTGTCACTTGTGTTTCTATATGTTGCATGAACAAAACAACATCAAAATTTACAGTTAGAAGTTTAGAACATCGTCGAAATAATTGAACTTTTGCATAGATCATTGGACATTGCTGATAGCATTTTACACATTGGTTCTTCTTTCTTCTTTTCGGATCACATCACCACTCAACACTATTGGAAAACGTTGGTAATTGGCGGTGAAACAACTTATTTTGTTAAACCGCATATAGCTTTATGTCGCGTTCGCTGTGAAATAAGAGAACAGTTCAAAAATTGGAGGAATGTATTATAAAGTATCCAACTCTCTTTAACTTGACCAATTCTAAATTTTTGAACAGACGTCTAGGTTTGCTCTAAGATTAGAGTTTTTGACCGATGCGAAATTTTTGAACAAATATCAAAGCATAGAAAGTAGTAAAATTGACGTTAATTTGAACATTGGTCTAGGTTTGCTCTTAAGATTAGAATTCATCATCGACAATGTTGAATGATAACAAGATGATGAATAAAATCTATCAATCTTAAACATTGTACCCCGTACAAGTGCAAATTATAGAGTGCATATGTTTTCTAAAAACAAGCTAAAAAAAAAAAAAAAACAGATTCTCTAATAATAGCACATGTTAAGAAATTAAATATAAAAATAATCAAGTAACTATTTAATTAAACGCAAATACATGTCACATGTGAGACAATCTCACAATAAGTTTATTGTGATACATAGAGTAGTCATATTTGATTTTATTTTAAATTTTTTGAACTCTGTCCGTTTTTTTTTTTTTTCCCTCTCATTTGAAAATGGAACATAGAATAAAGAATAATACGAAGTATTAGACAAATGGCAATGGATTTGTAGTGGGTCCTACAAATAAATAGGTGTCCATTTTTAGATTATGAAATAATGAAATGGGAGGAAAAAATGGTATTTTTTTTTTTGGTAAATAGGTGAAAAAAAATGAAATGGAGGGAGTAATAACTTTTTATGTGTGTTTGTGTTTTGTCTCATACTAAATTAGCGTGAGACCGTCTTACACAAGACCTATATTTCATTAAAAATGATAACAAATAGTTAATTATCATGACAATATTTCTCTATTTAGCATCTTAAAGTGTGCTCCTAGGATATACGTTAAAAAAATCTTAAAAAAAAGCTTTTAGAACTTTCCAAATTAATACAGCAACACAAATTCTCATATGAAACGGGTAACCCGTTTCTTGTGAGGAACGGGTCAAATATTAAGCAAAAAGACAAAGGACAAGTGGGGGAGAACATCTTTCTTCCCACTTGTCCTTTGTCTTTTTGCTTAATATTTGACCCGTTTCTCACAAGAAACGGGTTACCCGTTTCACACAAGACTTACACATACAGCAAAATGCTAGTTGCGCTTTCAAGTTTCAACCAACTAGAAGCAATTTTGCCCGTAAAAAAAAAATTGTGCGATAAACAGGTTCAAATGTAAGGTCCTATATCGATCAAACTGAAAAACATTGAATATTTTACAAGTCAGGCATACCGTTTTAGCTTTTTAGGTGTATGGCAGGACAAGTTGGTCAATTATCTTGGGACGAGGATCGAGATCAAAACAACTCAACTCGATCCTTCACTCAAGCAAGCCATGTTGTGATATACGGAGTATATGATGTTTGACCCTTGAACAACAGTGACGGGCAGTGGCGGATGCATGGTATGGAGTATGAGATCCCAAGACACCATATTGTAAATTATTTCGGTCTATTTAGTTCACTTTTATTTTAAAAAGAATTATTATTGTTATATGTATATAAGAAAAATGTGAAAATAAATAAATTAGGATACCATAATAAAATGTTGGAAAATTCTCACTTGTACCCCTCAACTTTTTCGTTTTCTCACAAATACCTCTATTTTTCTAAGAAAAAACTTTGACCAACAATAACTTTTTCTTACCACTTTAAAAACGGATAATTTTTGTTTCTCATTGTACATCTTTATGAGATCTTTTATTTGAAAAAAAAAAAAATAGAATTTATGGAATTTTTGTTAGGGAGTTATGACCGGTCAAAGTCGTTTGATAAAATAAAGTTTGACTGGCTAAAACTATCACGTACAAATTTCAAAATCGATGATTTTTTTCCCAAATCAAAGATTTCGTCAAGACTTACGATAGAAAAAAAAAAACATTACACTTTTATGAAATTGTAACTAAGAGTTATCGCCGGTCAAAGTTTTTTTTTCAAAAACAAGAAGGGTATTTGTGAGAAAACAAAAAAGTTTAAGGATTTTCCTTAAAATGTTTTTGGGTCCGCCACTGGTAATGGGTCAAACCAAACCCAACCCTCGATATGTAAACCAAGTTCACACGATTAGCGAGCTCCAAGTATATCCATCCATATACTCCCTCCATTCAACTCCACATTGTATGTTTCTTTTTTGTACACTATTCACATTTCGACCTTTAATTTCAATTATCTCTCGATATAGAAGTGTAAATATATTCATGTGTGATCTTGTTTGATTCGTCTTTACGAGTACATAATTAAAATCTAAATTTCATAATTTTTGAATAAACGTAGTTAAAGATATTTAACGCGCAAAACGCGCGTTGGCAAACGTGAATAAAGCATAAGTGCATTGTGGAGTTGAATGGAGGGAGTATGATCCAAAGGAACAAAGTATGAAGACTTGGTCATTTGTTATCCACATATTTTTTTGACATCTAGTGTGCTCTTCAGCTTCTTTTTCTGTCCTTCTATATGATTCATATATCGTTTTTTTTAGGGAGGTACAAAACATCGCCACGCATATTAAACACCGCCACACATTTATTACCGTTTTACCCTTGGTTTAAATAATGGTTAAAATTTTAATATTTACTTATTTACCAAACTTACTGTTACCCAAAAAAGTGAAATTTAGTAATTTACCAAACTTAAATTTTAAACTCGGTAAATATTTTAAAAACTCAAAAAATGTCGTTTACGGGTGACGGTGAAGACGATTATGGGGAAGATTTTGGGAGCGATGAAGTTTTTGATGATAACGGTTTGGGAAATAATAGTTTTTTGGTAAGTTTTCTACTTCGTATTTTATTGAAACTCGGGTCGAAATTTACGTTTTACGTCGAAAATAAGTTGAAAATTCGAAATTTCATATATTGGAGCAATCTGTTTCATTCGCAAATTTTTGTTGAATGAAACGTTGTGCATTCGAGAGTTGAAGTCAAATGTGGCGGGTTTCATTCGTAGCGTTTTGTCGAATGGGTTGGGTTATTCATGAGTTTTTTGGTCGAATGAAATTTTTTGTTATTGTTGATTTTTTTGGGCCCACTTTACCCTAAACCCCAGACCCATAACCTGTAATGAATTGTTGTTGTTTTTTTTTTTGGGCCCACTTGTTGATTTAGTCCATCTTTGCTTCTATTACATGTAAATATAGGGTCTATATGTGCTCATTTCATACGTGCTCTTATAATTTGGTTTTATTTTTTACTAGTTTATTTTAACTTCTACCAGTATAAATTATGTTATTTCCCAAAAAAATTTACAAAATTAAATAGTCATTTAAGTCCTATAAATTCAATTTAGCTCTTATAAACTTAATTCAACTCTTATAACTTTAACTCAAATAACTTAAATCTAACCTTACAATGGTTCAAAATTACTTTCGCTTAACTCAAATACTCTTATAATTTCAACTCTAGTGTCGTAGAGTATGCGGAAAATTAATAGTCGTCGTGCAAGTTTTCATTTTGTGATGCAATTTGCGCGAAATTTTCATCGTATACAATTTATTGGTGAAGCGAAAGTTAGTCTTTGAACTATCATAATCGATTTTATGTTCTTACAAAATCTCATAATTTTTTTTGAATTTTGTCATATAATGAAATGATGTTTATTAAGTTAAATTGAATAGGATGTTTGTTTCCTAATATCTTAAGTTTTTAATCGTCTCTCTAATAAGAAGAAAATTAATTATATGAAGAGAAATTAGATTTCGACTAATAAATTGAACTTATAGTATTCAAATTTACAGGAGTTAACCTGACAAATTATAATTGAGATAAACTTTTATACTTATATGTTAATGTAATATTTTAACTTGACTGTAATTTGGCGACCGCGCCCAGACATATTAATCTGCAATTTCATAATAAAATTTCAACAAATGTAATATCAATTCTTATAATGACAACAAATTATAACGAAAATATATTGAATTAATATAATATTTTTATTAATACACAAATTATACATTTTGTCATACGAAAAATTAGATAAAATATAACAACCAAATAAAAATAACAATTCATCTCAAATAAATTATAGACCAAAATATAATATAATAAGAAATCAGAAAAAATAATAAAATTAATAAAGCTACCAAATTATATAGGAAATCAGCAAAGAAAGAAAAAAAATATTATAATTGAGTCAACTGGGCAAAACACACAACCCAGAACTCCATAAGAAAAAAACTCAAACATGGCCATTCGCACCAAATATACGCATGGAATACGGTCCATTCGACATTAAAGCTGAGCAAATCTACGGACCATTCGACACAAATACTCGAATGACAATGGTGTCATTCGAAAAAAAATTTCGAATGTACCAAGGGCCATGTGCTGCAAAAGCTCGAATGAATCAATGGCCATTCGACAGCCATTAACGGAGCAGGGGACCTTCATTAACGGAGCAGGGGACCTTCATACACTAATGAAGCAGGGGACCTTCATTAACGACAGCCATTAACGAAGGAAACAGGGGCCAAAATGTTTCGAACAACACAAGATTAACAAGGCTAACAGCAGGTTTTCGACATATAATTTCGACATGGCCATGGATTTGCAAATGGGGAGTGGAAAATTACAACAACTACAACATTACAAAGTCGATTTAAACAAATAAAAATTGAAAACTTACCTTAAGAAGATGAATAAGTTGGATAGATGTTGAGGAATTTGGGTGAAAATAAGAGATGAATTTTCAATTTTTTTGGGAAAAAATGGTTACTGGTTTTTGGGTGACTAAGGGTTTTAGGGTTAATTAAGGGGGGTTTAATTAAAACAAAATTACTTAGGTTAATGGTATAATTACTTCAGTTTTAATCAAGGGCAATTTCGGAAATTCACCCAAAATGTGGCGGTATTTAACGATATAGTGTGGCGATGTTTTGTAGTTGGGTTTTTTTATCAAACAAATTTACGTACTCCGTACCATATCATCAATTTTTAACAGCCACATACGCTATCTTACCTACAAATCTACAATTAATCGTTACTACTTCTATAAAACTCGTCAAATAAATGAAGTTTCATTCACTCTGAACAAATTCATCTCGACAAATTAATTAAACATGAGTGCAACACGGAGTGAGTTAGTGTTCGTCCCAATTCCTGCTATGGGTCACATTATATCGACCGTTCAACTCGCGAAATTAATTCTAAATAAAAACGATGTAATCTCTGTTTCAATTTATATCATCAACTTCCCAATGCACTCTTCCAAAGTCAACCCTTACATTGACTCCCAGTCACGTGACAACCCTTACCCGACCCGTCTGACTTTCGTGATCCTCCCGCCCCTCCCCAATCTGCCTGGCCTGTCTTCTCCCAACAATTTCACCGCCACTGTCGACCTCCACAAGCCGCTCATTAAGCAGGCGGTCGAGGACCGGGTTCGGGCCGGGCTGCCCAAGCCCGCTGGGTTTGTCTTCGACATGTTTTGCGCAAGAATGGTTGACATTGCCAACGAGTTGAGTGTGCCGGCGTACATTTACTTTACTTCGGCTGCAGGTCTTTTGAGTTTCACATTTTACGCTCAGTCGTTCGCAGATGATCATCCTGATATTGATCCTGCGGTGGAATTTACGAAGCCGGAATTTTCAGCGGTCTTACCCGGGTTTAAGACCCCGGTCACGAGCGCAGCTATTCCTGCAGTGATGCGGGAGACCAACGGGTGCAAGCTGCTTCTCGACCTTGCGAGGATGTTTAGAGAAATGAAGGGTATTTTGGTAAATACGTACGAGGAATTGGAACCTTACAGTATACAAGCGTTGGCGAATGGTGACGGTAAAAGAATTCCGCCTATTTATCCTGTGGGCCCGATTTTGGGGCTGAGCGACACGAGTAGTGATGATTCAGTGATTCAGTGGCTTGATGGTCAACCAAAGTCGTCGGTCGTGTTTCTTTGTTTTGGAAGTATGGGATGTTTTGATGAAGAACAAGTGAAAGAGATAGCAATTGGTCTAGAACAGTCGGGACATCGGTTTCTGTGGGCCCTACAAAAGCCGCTTCCACTAGGAAAGGTAGGGACCCCTAGTGAGAACGAGGCGTTCTTGGAGGCTCTTCCTGAGGGGTTCGTTGATCGTACCATTGGTAGGGGTAAAATAATAGGGTGGGCCCCACAGGTCGAGGTATTGGCTCACCCGGCTGTAGGTGGATTCGTGTCGCACTGTGGGTGGAACTCGACGTTGGAGAGCGTGTGGTTTGGGGTTCCTATAGCAACGTGGCCTATATATGCAGAGCAACAGTTGAACGCGCTTGAGTTAGTAAAGGACTTGAAATTAGCAGTCGAAATAAGAATAGATTATAGAAGGGACTTAAAAGCGCAAAAGGCTAATTTTTTGGTGAAGGCCGAGGAGATTGAAAGAGGGATTTCGACGCTGATGAATATGGATGAGACGTTGCGTGGACGAGTTAAGAAGATGAGTGACGACGGCCAAAAAGCTTTGGAGCAAGGAGGATCGTCCTATGGTTATTTGGAACGTTTCTTTGAAGATGTTTTGGGCAATGTTGATTAATCAAAGGTCGCAAATTTTTTTCAAAGTTGACAAATTGTAATTCCATAGATGTATTCGAAAATTTTTTGGTACACACTTGTGTTAATGTATGTTTCATGAAATTAGTTACTGACGTAGTTTTTGGTACACCTTTTTTTTAAAATTATAACTTTTGTTAAATCGACTTAATTAAATCGAGTAATGAATTATTCTTAAAAGTAACTCAAAAAAATTAAACAATCACCTAAACGTAACGATAAAAAAATTAACCGATTTTATGAAAATATCAAAATTTAAAAATTTGTAATTCAAAACATTATAAATAATATTACTAACAAAAATTTAAAAATAATTATGAAATTCACTAAGTATAATTAGTGAAAAGATAAGCCAACTGCGCGGAGTAATTTGCCGACTGCGAAGAGCAAATGGCTAAATTTGACATGAAAAAAAAGAAGAAAATTAAATAATAGAAGATTGATGCAGTTATAAACAAATCAGCAAATCGTGGGTCGGTTAATATCCGCCGATTAGAATTGAATGGCATTACGTGGATTAATATAGGTCGGGTCTGGTTCAATTTCGAGTCATACTTTGTAAGGTCTGTTGGAGTTTAGTACCCACATGTGAGAGTCCCACATTGATTGTGGAAGTGAGTGTAGTGTGGTTTATAAAGTCCAAATGTCATCCTCTCATTACCAATTGGTTTTGAGAAATGTCAAATGTGGATACCCTTGGACTTATAAAACGAACTCGCTATCTTCCACTCGGACTTGGCCAGGCCCGTTACATGATTCGAACAAGGTCGTGGCACTTGTCATTGTCGAACCGGGTTAGATCAATTTTATGTCTCAATTATTTCAAGTCGAATAAAACTTGGCCATTGTAGCACCAAGTATATCCATATATGATCCAACGGTACAAAATACGGCTAGTCATTGTTAGCCATACATCCAGTGCACGCATCATCGTCATTTATCATCCACTACCTGTTTTGACGATTAGTTAATGAATGTAATGTATCTATCTACCAAATTTAGGTACCTTCTGTTTTTAACAGCCACATACATAGGCACGCACTATCGTACCTTCATTAGTTAATAATTACGACCTACGACTATCTATAAAAACACGTCAAGTAAAGTTTCATTCACTCCTTACTATACAAATTCATCTCCACAAATTAATTACCCAATCAATTAAAAAACATGAGCAGAACACCGTGCGAGTTGGTGTTCGTTCCAACACCGGGTATGGGTCACATTGTATCGACCGTTCAACTCGCTAAATTAATTCTTTACAAAAACGATTTTATCTCTATTTCTATTTATATCATCAACATTCCTAAACACACTTCCAATGTTGACGCTTATATTGGCTCTCAATCACGTGATAATCCATACCCGACCCGTCTGACCTTCGTAACCCTTCCGCCGTTGCCAAACCTGTTCAATCCGACTTCTCCCAACGACTTTGTAGCCGTCGTCGACCTCCACAAGCCGCTCATCAAGCAGGCAATGAGGACCGGGTTCGGCCGGCTGCCCAAGCCTAGGGTTTGTCCTCGATATGTTTTGCGCTGGAATGGTGGACATTGCCAACGAGTTGCGTGTTCCGGCGTACATTTACTTTACTTGGTGCAAGTCTTCTATGTTTCATATTCTTTGCTCAGTCGTTCGTGGATGATCATCCCGAAATCGACCCTGGCGAAGTTTAGTAGGTAGGAATTTTCGATGGTCGTTAGGGTTTAAGAACCCGGCCACGAAGCGCGCTATTCGGCTGTGATGCAGAGAAGAACGGGTGCGAGCCGCTTCTCGGCTTTGCGAGGAAGTTCAGAGAAACGAAGGGTATTTTGATAAATACGTGTGTTGAATTGGAATCTTTCGACACAAGCGTTGATGACTACTGGTGACGGTAAAAATTCCGCCTATTTATCCCGTGGGCCCCGTTTTGGAACTTCGGCGATGCGTGTAGTGGTGGGTCCAACAATAACAAGGACGTGTCCGTAATTGATGGGCGATGGTCAACCAAAGTCGTCTGTGGTGTTCCTGTGTTTTGGAAGCATGGGAAGTTTTGAAGAAGAACAAGTCAAAGACATCGCGATTGGTCTAGAACGGTCAGGACATCGGTATTTGTGGGCCCTACGAAAGCCGCCTCCACCACCAGGAAAGGTAGGGGCCCCTAGTGATAGTGAGGGGTTCTTAGAGGCCCTTCCTGAGGGATTCATTGATCGCACGAGCGATAGGGGGAAAATCATAGTGTGGGCCCCACAAGTCAAGGTATTGGCCCACCCTGCCGTAGGAGGGTTTGTATCGCACTGTGGGTGGAACTCGACGCTGGAGAGCGTATGGTTTGGGGTTCCTATAGCAACGTGGCCTATATATTCGGAGCAGCAACTGAACGCATTTGTGTTAGTAAAGGAGTTGGAATTAGCTGTCGAAATAAGGATGGATTATAAAAGGGACATAAAATCTCGAAAGGCTGGTTTTTTGGTGAAGGCAGAGGAGATAGAAAAAGGGATTACGTCGCTTATGAATATGGATGAGACGATGCGTGGACGAGTCAAGAAGATGAGTGATGGCGGGAAAAAAGCTTTGGAGCTAGGAGGATCGTCCTATAATTATTTGGAACGTTTCTTTGAAGATGTTTTAGGGAAAGGTTGTTAAATGGATGTCGACGAAACTCTAAAAAAATCGACTAATTGTTGTAATAGGTTTGATAAATGCATTTACTAAGAATAACGTAAACTTTGTCAAACCGAATCTGTCTATTGTATTCAATATGAGTCGGTATTTATAAGATACAGAGGACTAGGGCATAATAAAGCCCACACAGGACATAAACTATCGGGCCTCGGCCTATTACCCCCCTCAAGACGGAGAGTACAAATTTCGAACACCCATCTTGCCTAGTAAATTGATAAACTGAGTAAGACCGAGCGACTTCGTAAAGACATCCGCAAGCTGATCCGTAGTGTGAACGTAGGAGGGGGTAATAAGGTCGTCTGTAAGAGCATCATGAACAAAATGACAGTCGACTTCAATATGTTTTGTGCGTTCATGGAAAACAGGATTCCGAGCAATATGCAAAGCAGACTGACTGTCACAGGACACAGGGACAGGCGCCATTTGCTCAACCCCTAAACATCGTAACAATCCAACTAGCCACTTGACCTCACTTGTGAGAGCGGCCAGAGCGCGATTCTCAGACTCTGCAGAAGAGCGGGAAACCGTGGGTTGCTTCTTCGTCTTCTACGAGATAGGAGAAGAACCCAAAAACACTAGCCAACCTGTCAGGGAGCGCCGTGTGATAGGATAGGCAGCCCAATCTGCGTCACACCAACCAGACAACGTTAACGCAGGGTCGGACCGTGGAAAAATTCCTTGACCAGGCGTCCTTTTCAAATAGCGAACCGTTCGAAGCGCAGCATCCCAGTGAGACTCACGAGGTGAGTGCATATATTGCGAAAGGATGTGAACCGCATATGTGAGGTCGGGACGCGTAACTGCCAAATAAACCAGTCGACCAACCAGCCGACGATATTTCTCCGGGTCAGAAAGCAGAGGACTATCATCATAACCGAGACGATGGTTATGCTCTAAAGGTGTGGGACTCAGCTTACACGCCAAGTACCCAACCTCGGAAATGACATCAAGTGCGTATTTACGCTGGCATAAGAATATACCTTCCGGGTTGCCTACAACTTCAATACCCAAAAAATACTTTAACACACCAAGATCTTTCATGTGGAAGCAGGAGTTCAAATATCGTTTGAAAATGGTGATCGCAGTCGCATCATTACCAGCAATGATAAGATCATCCACATAGACGAGTACTTTAATCGAATCGGACCCCTCACATAAGTGAATAGAGAGTAATAGGAGTGACTTTGAATAAAACCATAAGCTTTCAAGGATACACCAAGCTTAGCAAACCAATAACGCGGGGCCTGTTTAAGGCCGAATAAGGACTTGCGCAATTTACAAACGAGGCCCGGGACAGGCGGTTGGAAACCAGGAGGAGGACGCATATACACTTCCTCAGTCAGGTCGCCATGAAGAAAAGCATTATGAACATCTATTTGGTGAAGTTACCAACCCTTAGCAGCGGCGACAGAGAGAAAGGCTCGTACCATAGTCATTTTAGCGACGGGAGCAAATGTTTCATCGTAGACGATACCCTCAGTTTGATGATTCCCAAAGACGACAAGACGTGCCTTGAGTCGTTCAATAGACGAGTCTGATTTGTACTTTATTTTATAGAGCCATTTGCTCCCGAGGGCCTTCTTCCCAGGCAGTAGAGGCACTAATGTCCATGTTTCATTGGCGAGTAACGCTCTCATTTCAGCCTCCATGGCCTTACGCCAACCCTCATGCTGAACCGCTTCATTAAAGCTGTGAGGTACGGAATGAGCAGTGACAGCAGCTAAGAATGCACGGTGGTCTGCGGAAAATTTATCATAAGCGATATAGTGTACAAGAGGATAAGGCGTACCTGAGAGAGACGGTGGAACATTGACATGAGTGACCTGTGACGATGTACTATCTTGCGAGGACTCAGTAACATAACCTTGAAGGCGTGTACTAGGAAACTTTTGACGACGTCCGCGGTCCAAGAGAGCAGAAGAAGAAGGCTGATTAGACCCCTCACATGGATCAGTAGCCTTGGCCGAAACAGGGAGATGATTCTCGGCCAGACCTGCAGTAGAGGCCTCGGGTACAACAGCAGCCTCGGGGGAAACGGTGTCAGCAACCATGGGCTCAATCAGAGGAACAGCAGGAGTGTCGTCGGTGAGGACATCAAGTGCAGGGATGAGAGGCGAGGACAACAGAGAAGAGCTCTGCATCGTTTCAGCAAACGGAAAGCAATCCTCATAAAAACGAACGTCATGAGAGACAAAAAAAAACCTCCATGTCAAGATCAAACAAGTACCAGCCCTTCTGAGTCGAGGGATACCCAAGAAAAATACATTTACGGCTTCGACTCGCAAATTTATCTCCCTTCGAACGTTGGTCATGCGCAGAACATAGGCACCCAAAAACACATAACCTGTCAAACGGCGGGGGCGAACCATACAACACTTCATACAGTGTAACACCCCCGAGTAACACTGAAGGTGTCCTGTTGATAATGTATGCGCCTGCAAGAGCGCATTCTCCCCAAAAACGAATGGGTAAGCTGGCTTGAAAGCGCAAGGCGCGAGCGACATTCAAAATATGTTGGTGCTTGCGCTCGACTCGGCCGTTCTGTTGCAGTGTACCGACGCACGAGGTCTGAAACAGGATACCTTGAGTATGAAAATCCGAGCGCAGACAATTAAATTCTGTCCCATTGTCACTACGGACGACTTTTAGCGTAGAAAAAAATTGGCGTTCAATGAGCGCAACAAAGTTCATAAACTTAGCATAGATATCAGTTTTAGCAACCAATAAATACAACCACACGCTACGAGAACAGTCATCCACAATCGTAAGAAAGTATCGTGCACCGGACGAAGCAGGGTGTCATAAGGGCCCCATAAGTCGCAATGAATAGTTTCAAAAATACGAGTACTGTTATTATTGCTCAATGAAAAAATACTACGAACATGTTTTGCTCGGTGAGAAACCTCACACGGTTTTGTCGACCCGGTTTTATTATTACTAAGAAACAGTAGTAATCTAACAAATTTTTCAGAAGGATGCCCTAATCAACTATGCCACAATTTGAAAGACGAATCAAGAGTAACTTTGTGTGCAGCTTCGGACGAAACTTTACAAAGATAGTACAATCCATCATGACGGTCACCCTGCCCAATCACCGCTCTCGTACGTTGGTCCTGAATAAGACACTTAGAAAAATTAGTAACAAATTCACAGTTAAGAGCATCACTTAACTGCGATGCAAAAATCAAATTACAACGCAACTCGGGTACAAAAAAGACGGGATCAAGTGTAATAAAAGGAGTGAGTGCCACACGACCCACTTCGAGTAAATGACACTGCGCTCCATCAAGGTCCCCCACAACGCAACTCAAAGACAAAGACGCACGTCACTAAGTATAGAGAGATTGCCGGTCACATGATGAGAGCACCCTGTGTCAAAGAGCCACTTACCCGAGAAATCAAGATTTGGAGTGCCATACACTGTTACCTCAGACAGGAGAGAGGGGCTGGTATTTGATAAAGTATGTACCGCATTTATTGATTCTGCCTTGGACGAAGTGCTGCCACCGGCCTGTTCTCCCCTCGATGAACCACTTGAACCAGCCCTGGACGAGTAGAACCATTCCCCCCCCCTCTCGAGAGGTAGGGCTGAGCAAAATATCCGAATATCCGAAATCCGAATTTTTCGATCCGATATCCGATCCGTTTTTGCGGATATCCGATCCGATTTTTTTGAAATTTCGGATATCCGTATCCGAAATTTTCGGATATCGGATATCCGTCGGATATTAAAATTTTAAATTTCGGATATCCGATATCCGAAAAATATCCGAAATTTCGGATGCGGATATCAGATATCCGAAACATAATACTCCGTAGTTACTACATGACACACGTGAAAAAGTTCCAAGAACCTAAACAATCCTCATAGGCCCTAAACTAAAGGCCCAAACAACCTCCCTCATTTCCTCAAACCCTAAACAACCCACAGGCCACAGCCATGAACATTGAACAACCCCCTCATTTCCTTTCAATGCCTTCTTCCCTAACCTACTTCATCATCTTCTTCTCCATTACTTATTTACTACAACAATCACAACACTACAAGTTAACACAACGGCACCACCACCACCACCGTATATTCTCCGGTGAACTCCCCTTCATCTCTTTCACTATCTACCTCCGTCGCCGTCAACGTCAACCACCATATATGGCGTCTCCAACCACCGGAATCGTCGCCGCTAACCACCACTCTCCCTCTTTACTTATCTAGTGTTTCCTCTGTTGTGCTCATTAAAGTCCCACCTCCACCTCCGTTCTCCGGTCACCGGAGTTACAACTAGAGGTCCGACATATAAGTGACCGGAGCAACAATTAGGATGACGGTTTTCACCTCCGTCTTGCTGCTCCGTTGTGGTCCTCCCCTCTATTTGATTTGAAAACCACCATTCTAATTGTTTGGATATATGTCGGATATCCGGATATCCGATCCGTAAATTTCGGATATTAAAAATCGGATATCCGAAGCAGTTCGGATCGGATATCGGATACTAAAATACTTGATTTTTGGATTCGGATATCCGATCCGAATTTGCACTTCGGATCGGATATCCGATCCGTGCTCTGCCCTATCGAGAGGTAGGGCCTTTACCCGGTTTAGAAAAACCTTTGAGCTCGTACCACCAGTCCAGAATTTCATCCAATAAATCGAAGCACATGCTACGATCATGACCCTTACGATTACAGTGGGTGAAAAGAAGCTTCTGACGTTCAGATCGAGAGAGAGAGAAGGGGAAGCACGAGGATGGGCACGAGGGATAGTCCGCACCGCGAAACTACCCAACTCCGTAGCAGAGGAAGTAGCCGCCTCATCAGCCCCAAGTATGTGTTCTTCCTGAGACACCATTTGGAAAGCCGAGGAAACAGTGGGCAGAGTTTCTGCCGCAAAGTCGAGGATCGAACAGTGCGAAACCGCAGCGGAAGTAGCCCAAGGAGAAACTGATGGAGACGGTCCTTCTTACGATGCTCTAAATTTTGTTTCGCAAAGTTACAAGTACACTTCTTGCACGTGCAATCGATCACCGGTTCCTGCTTGTCAACATCTTCCCAAATTTGGCACAATTTAGCGTAATACGCCGCAACAGTCATCAAATCAGTTTGACGACAAGTATAAAGTTGGGCTTTGAGTTGATGAACCCGTGAGTCATCAACCACACTGAACCGTTCCGCAAGTTCGTCCCAAAGTTTTTTAGCGTTGTCAAAACGAGGCAGAAGAGCATGTAGCTCGTTACTAATCGTCAAATTCAGCTACGACACTAACATACTCTTGAGTGTCTCCTAATCGTCCTCAGTGCACTGCGATTTGGGTTCAGTATACGTTCCATTAACGAACCCGAACTTGCGACGAGCATGAAGAGCGTGACCAATAGCATGGGCCCACTCATCGTAATTGTCCAAGCGTAGACGAACATTGGTGAGACTCTCCCCCGGCTTGTCTTGAGGACCAATGTAATATGGAGAAGTGGCGTCGAGCTTTGCTCGACCATCGTTGTGACTTCCCGACTTTTCCCCTTATTTAAATAATTCATTTCATTAAAATTCGTATTTTATTTCTAGCGATTTTCTCAATTTTAGCTCGAGAAAGTCATTTCCTTAAGCTTACGTGTCTTGAGCGAGGTCGAGGTTGCGTTTATCGTGGTGTTTGTCGAGTGGGTGTGAGTGTGTGAAGAGTTTGGGGGTTGATTATAGGCTCTTGGGGGAGGTCAGAGGTGTTTTGGCGACTAAGTGGCGACCCAAGCGCGAGCAGGGAAGAAAAAAAAAGTCATCCCAGGAAAACAGAAGAAAATTGGCGAGCAGGGTGCGAGCAACACGCGATCTTATGTTTTCCTTATTTTAATCTGTAATTAATTGGGGCTCGAATCTCCAACCTATTAATACCAATTAAGCCCTAATTACCTCATAATAGCCTAATTCTCTATCTCAACTCCCAAAACCTCTTTTCTCTCTCCTAATTACACATTAATCTCCTCTCTCAAAACTCCATTAAAGTCATTCAGGTTCTCTCCTTTCAAGCCCTAATTTCCTTCCAATCAATTCTCCTTGGTAATCCTTCAATCCTCAATCGTTTTAGTTTTAGTTTTATTCGTTTTTATATTATTTTATGTGTATTATATTGAATGCTTATATAGTATGTGATCTTATGTGTTGTATGTGCCCTAATCTTGGAGGAGGCCAATTCTACGAGGAGGACACGATTCTCATCGACGAGGAGCAATGTTAATCGACTTTGGCTTGGAAAAGGTAACTAGGTGTAGCCCTAGATATATTTTAACTTGTGTGAGACCATATGATTGATTGAGGATGAATTGGTTGTTGTTATGTATGCAAAGTGTGGATACCCATATCCGTACCCTCCCAACAAAAACCCTGTGATGTATCACGGACTTTTATTACGCATGCTTTAACGTTGACTTATACGGTTCTAACTAATGTCGAATTCATTTTGAGTCGTTTTGAAATGTTAAAATGGTTTAGGTCGCTTCACATCACACTTAAATAACGTTCATTTTGTCCATTTGGAGTCTAGCTAGGTCCTCGTCCTACTTCATTTGGCATGAGCTTCGCATTTGCACTACAATTAGCCCTTTTACATTAACAAGGTCTAATTCAGCATTCCTAAATTCCTAAATTTAGGCCCGGTAGCTAAAACCGCTATTTAGCACCCTCTCACACAAAATGCAGCTTCACGTCTTAGCTTATTTCACAAATCTATGCAAATACACCCTTTTTCATTTTTTCTGTCTCGGGCAAACCGAGCCCAAACCCAAGCCTTTGACCCGCTCCAAAGCCACGAACATCATAAAATATCTCGTAAATATCTCACCCTTTTCTTGGCACACACGCATCGAAATTATCAGATCTTTCAAAGATTTTATGCAACCGAAACTTGGAAAGCAGCCGTAGAACCAAGCCATCAAACCGCATGAACTTATGCGGTTTGGTGAGGCAACCGCATAAGGCTATGCGGTTTGCCCAGGCAACCGCATAAGGCTATGCGGTTTCCAGCCTGGTTTTATACCCAGCTTCCTAATTTCTCCGAGGTTTTTAGTATATATACACCCTATACCTCGACCTCAAATCGACTTTCACAACATCTTTCACACACAATTCACAACACACAAATCCCCTTTCACATAAGCCTCAAGCACTCAAATCTTTGAGTTCAACACACCATCCCGTGTTGAATTCATCCTCCTTTTAAGTTCAAGAAGTGAAGCTCTGCCCAGATCTGAAGCATCAGGACAAGGTAGTGCACCGATCCACTTGGATCAAAGCTTTTTCTTATTTTCTATGGACTAACAAAGGGGACTACACTCTAGCGCCCCCGCTTTGCACCCGAGCGCTTGCCTTCCAAGTGTTCTTATTACTTCGGGTGCACTCCATATCCGATGACACGCCAAAGTCGCATAAGCAACCGACCTTATAAAATAAACCAATGGACAATTGAACTTTATTTTATTTGCATGCATCTTGCACCTTCTTATTTTGCATTAAAATCAACTTAAACAATGAATTCGACCTTTAATCAACTGTATTCGTTAACAAGTTAAACATGCTAAATCGAGGGTTTTAATCAATCTTTTTGCATCTGCATCTGCATTCTTTACAAACCTTATCGCACTTGTATGCGTAGCGATAACATTGGTTCAAACATCATCTTACAAGGATTGTTCTAGGTCGATGAGAGGCTATTTTTACATAGGCTTTTCTAAAAGGTTTTCATAAATCATTATTTGAATTAACTCTTTTCTAAAGTACCCTCACCCCAATCCAATCTGGTTTCACAAGCCTTAGATCTAGGGGTGTCGGCGTGTTCAAATCTAAGAACATGTTTTTAACTTAGAACATGGTAGCGAGTTCCTATTTTCCGCGATAAATAGGTGGCGACTCCATAACAGCTTCTAAAGGTTTTTCCAACTTAATCTTTTAACTTTAAAATCCGCCCTTAAGCAAGACGCCGAGTTGGGTCCGATCCCTGTTCCATAGATTTGGCGACTCATTGGGAGATCTTATTTTAAAACCAAAAACTAGCTTTTTTCTTTTTAAAAATAAAGAGGTGAAACTTGAAAGCCTTGAACAATCCAAGTATACATATTTGAGCTATGCACATTCGTTTAGAGTCCATTCCTTTTGGTATCTTGGCACCCTTTGCACCCTCGAGAGGTGGTTCCCACATGCAGGCTTGTCCACTCGATAGAGCACATGTCCGGCTAGGTTTCCTCTCGCCTCCACGACTTGCAGTAACGGCTATCTCGACCGCTTCAAAGGTTCTCTTCAGAAAACCTATCGCCTCGGCGTAAGGAAATGAAGGGGTTAAGTATCTGCCAAAGCGTGCACTGAGGTAGTTGGAGGTGTACCCGACTGACTCATTTTTCACCCTTTTTGAGTCATACGTACAAGTTCGAGGCTATGCACTCCATGGTCTTTTTCAAAACGAGCATTTGCATTCATATCTTCGAAAACTCGCTTAAACGTTTCAAAGATAAATGAACCTAACATCTAACAAACTAACACTTTTCAAACAAAACTATCGCGAATTTTTGAAATAAACTTTTTCAAAATTTCCTTTTTCACTAACAAGCAAAAACCCGAGCAAGGAACAAAACCCGAGCTCGCGGATTTCAAACCTCTAGGTCACACGGCCTAGACTCCACTTTTAACATCCTCGACTCGACTTGTTAACCACTCTCGAGTCGAATCCATTCCCTTTTACACATCCGAACTCGAGCTCACCTCGGCAAATCACCGATATCAGCTCGATGGGTGCAAAGCAAAACCTTTTAACATCGAGACGAGATGTGCGCACACATCCTCGTCTCAAAAGCTTTCCTTTAGCTAAAACTTTTTCGAAAACCTCCTTTTTCAAGCTTAAAAAGAGTTTTCTTAACAAAGAAATGAGCTAGAATGAACACTTAAAATGAACGTTGGTCTAGTCACGTCACTAACGTGCAAATTTAACCCATACAACCTAATCCATTCTCAACACGCTCGACTCGCCTAGCTAATCGCTCTCGAGTCGAATCCTTCTCGCCCATCTAGGCTCGTGCCCTTAACGATGAACCGTTAGGTGGGCTCGACAAAGCTAACACCTTTTAACATCGAGACGAGATGTGCACCCGCATCCTCGTCTCAAAAGCTTCCTATTAGCCAAACCTTGTCTAAAATCTCCTTTTTCAAACTTAAAAGGTCTTCCTAAACAAAAATGAGCTAAAAATGAACGCTTAAAACGAACGTTGAATCTAATAGGACTAACTAGATACACGTCACACAAACCAATCCATTCTCAACATCCTCGACTCGACTAGCTAACCGTTCACGAGTCGAATCCTTTCCATGCATCTAGGCTCGAGCCCTTAACGATGAACCGTTAACATGGGCTCGACGAATGCAAATCAAACACATTTCAACGTCGAGACAAGATCCGCACACGCGTTCTTGCCTCAAAGACTTCTTAGGCACAACATTGCTCCTAAAGCAATACACTCTCATTTTTGAAACAAGCTCTCCTCAAAAATCTCCTCACTTTTACAAAACAAGCAACACACTCTCATTTTTTGAAATAAATTCTTTTCAAAATCTTCTTATTTTTACAAACCAAGCAAAACACACCCGCTTTTGAAATAAGCTCTTTTCAAAAATCTCCTCACTTCTGCAAAACAAATAACGACATTCTCTTTAGGCCAAACGGCCCAAAGTCGACTCGTTTCAGCAAAAATCGTCTTTTTCAAGCAAACAAAACCCGAGAATGGCCAAGCCCAATCTCGCGGACTTTTCATCAGACCAAATGATTCATAACCATCTTGGCCCAAATCCTCTTACAAACTACTTTCATAAAATCCTCATCACGTTTTTTGAAATAACCTTTTTCAAAAATCCTTCCTTCGAACCGAATGGCCTATAGTCATGACGGTTTGACCTAGACAAACAATCTCTTCAAAACACCTGAGAATAATCACTTTATTCTCGTGACCTTTCCAAAACATAAATGAACTACATGACCCGCAGTCATCGCAACCCATTTATCACAAAACATTTTCAAACCCGAGAATGATAATCCATTCTCGTGGACCTCCTTTTGAAAACTAATCGGCCACTACGCTTTTAACACCTCTTTCAAAATAAACATTTTCGAAATCCATGATTCAAAATGGCCTACCGCCATTTTAATCCAAACATCTCTTTTCACAAGACAACAAAACCTAGGAATGAACTAGCATCATCCCGCAAATCCTTCACGGTTAGACCAAGTGGCTCATAGTCGCCTTAATCTAACCCTCTTTCAAACCGAATGTATGAAAACGAGTATAACCGTCTTCATCACATCTTCAAACACCCTTGATTCGGATAGCCTATCGCCACTCCGAATCGATTCACACTTTCACCGACAAGCCACTAACACGAGCTTATCGGATTTGATTTCGAAACGCTTTTTACATCGAGCCAAAATGTGACAACACATTTTGCTCAACAAAACATCCTGCTTTTCGCCGAAAACAAAACTTTTGCAAAATCAAAGACAAATCTAAGTATGCATGAGCCAAGTCCCGACGCTGAAGAAAGAACTCCCATCCGAGACATGCGTCTCGAGCACCCAAATGATTTAATCCATCAAGGCGCCACCGACGATCTCACGGATCTCCTCAAGAAATTTCGAGTCTTTTCAATACGGGTCGAGTTTTTAAGCATCGAGTCAAACTCCGTCAGTCTAGGGCAATCGAGTCTTCGACGTATGACATTTTTAACAAATCGATAAAGGAATAAGTTTGCCTACAAACCAGCTTCCTTTTTACACACTTTTCCCATAAAAAACACAATTCTACACCAACATACATTGCATCCCAGGAACAACTATCCTAGGGAGATCTAGGCCGGGTACGAAGGTCCAAGTCAACAACTAAATCAAGGACACGAAGACAAGAAAGCTTCCGACGACTAAACACCTAAGGTTCACTAGTCTGCTTGTGGTCTACTACTCCGCTGCTTTTGGAGGAGGATCCATTAATTTGGAGCTCCAGAGTGGTCATGAATTTGATCGCGACCAAAAGTACGAGTATTCCTGGATCGTCCTCCGCGTACTCGATCGCGTGCCTAATAAGCAAACGAACTTGTCAGAGGAGCCCGGCGTGATAGACACACGATCACGAGTGACCACCGAGCCGCAGAGTTTAACAAGGTCCGAGCTCAAGCCCAAGCCACATAGGGCGTACGATATTCTCAAACCAAACGGGAATACAAGGTACGAAGGTCAAAAAACCAAAGTCACCAAAAAGCAAAAGTCTCAAAAGCTCCAGAACAAGGGGCAAAACAATCAAGCAAAAGTTTAAGAAGTCAAAAGCTTAAGAAGCAAAAAGCTTACGAAGTCAAAAGCTTAAGAAGTCAACAAGCTTAGGAATCAATAAGCGAGGGGCCGAAACCCCAAAGGCAAGAAGTACCGAAGCCCAGAAACGAGTGGCCAGGTCCTTGAAATTCCAAATTGAAGACACAACAGAAGTAGCAAGCAACCAGCCTAGATCAACCAAGGAGAACTCACCCTTAGGATGCAACGTATCAAGGTCAAACACATAAACACCCTTTGGACCGGCGGGTCCCTAAACACGCACGTTTTCACAAAAACAAACCCACCTCCCAGACCGGTGGATCCTTAAACACGCACCTTTCCACATAAACACCTCATGCACGCCCTTAAACACCCTTTCGGAACTACGCTAGGTTTGATTCCGTACCCACGGATACGTAGGCCGCTCTCCCGAGCTCAACCAACCTTTTACAAAAATCCACAAAATATTCCCCGTCCAAAGCTTTCCATGCTAAGGATGTGTCCACAAAAATTCACAAAACTCAAAGGCAAACTATTTCTTTATCGAGGCGACTAAAACGAATTCGTCAAGGCAAAGTTGTCATAGACTTAGGAGTAGTACTCGCTTTTTGGTCTAACACTGCTTTGCAGAACAATAGCACCCGCGCAGACAAGCAAGCACCACCTGGGCTCCACCAACGCACGTGTTCGAATATGGCATCCATGCAACCGCCGAGTCTCAAATCACGATACGATTCGCCTCTATTTTGCAAACTTTTCGACATTTTAAGCATCGACTCACATGTCGAGTCAATCCTCTTCCAATCAAACAATTTAGCGACATTTAAACCGCTCCTTTCAAAAACTCTCCAGTCTTCTAAACGCTCCCACGGAACGACACGCTTTTTCAAACTTACACGAGGCAATGCACCCTCAAATTAGCTAATCACCTTTCAAAATTAACCCAACACTCGAGTTAATATTAAAGCACTTTGCAATTCACTTTTTGCAAACACACCCTTTCGCAAACAAAATGTACCTTTCGAAAATGCATCTCAAATCCTTGAAATGCATCTCAATCTTCAAGTCTAAACTTTTCCAAAAATTTAACTCGGCACTCGAGTTAATACATTTTGAGAAACAAAGATTCTTCGAATTTAACTCACTCGAGTTAACACATTTTGAGCAAAGCTCTTTCGAACTCTGCGGTTTGATTCCACGCTCGTGGATACGTGGCGACTTTACGCAAAGCACAACCGAACCTAGCACTACACCCCACTCCGTGTTGAGATTCTACCGAATTCTCATCCTCGACAACTGGGGGCTTTTCAACCTTTGCACTCAAATGACCCTCCACGGTCTTCACAACTCTAGCTTAAACCTACAACGTCTAACACCCCTTCATCTTGCATGAAGCCTTACAACAGACATTTTTAGCATTCATTTTTAAAGCTCATTTCGACAACTAAAATGAATCTTTTACAAAAATGATTTCTCAACAAAAGCTTTTTAATCCAAGCATCCCAATCGGGAATCATTTCACTTTCAAATCCAAGCCTACTAACTACGCAGGTACACGGAAGCACAACACAAAGACAGGCGAAAGACGGCGAAAGCAACTACAAAGTTCAAGCCAAGCTACAACAACAAATATGTAAACAAGGGTTCACACAATCCTTATTACACAAGCATACTAATACAACTAAGGGTGAAGACGACGGTACTCGTCAAAGTCTACTGAACCCGAACCATCTCAGACACAAATTGGTCAGCTCGCTTTGCTCTCAAGGCTTACATTCTTTCTCCATTTTACCTTAATTTCAATCAAATTAAGACAAACTTCGGAGGAAATCTCAAAACCAAACACCATACTCTTCACTTTGACTTAGTTTTCATCCAAAACTTAGTCAAACTCGAGGGGGTAATCCAAAAACTCCTCCTCCTAATGCACACCACTTTGACTTAGTTTTCATTCAAAACGTAGTCAAACTCGAGGGGGTAATCCGAAAACTCCTTCTCCTAATACACCTTTATCCTACTGCAACCCATAGCCTTTTACATAGTTTGACTATCGTTATATACCATAACTCAGTCAAACTGGGGGCTGACGCTTCCTATCAAGGATCGAGCCTTTACAACATCAAACCTTTACAACGAAAAATGGGATAATTTTTCGCATTTTTGAAGACACCCTTGCTATGAATACCCACATCAACATAAGCATCTACGGTTTAGCGACACCTCCAGAACCGCTACAAACACGAACATGCACACTAAAAGCATAACACTTTCATGTGTGCATCAGACAAACCACCCGAACGTAGGTCCAAGCACCAAGTACCCTAACATATCCAAGAAACATCCCAAGCACCATGCATTCCAAGTCCAAGAGACATGTATCATACGAATCCAAACGAATCGCAATGATACCACGTTTCATGGTCGAAGCAAGCGAAATTGAAGATCTCGAAAGGAAAATCGCGAGTTCGAATATTTCCGGATTTGAAACCGCGACATGTGCGAATGAGTTCACGCTAGGAGTCGCTTAATTGATAAGGGATTCCCTAAGAGTCACTAGTCTACAGGCAATTTCCAGAGCATGTTTTGTTCCACGTTTTCTCCTCATTTTTCTTCATACACGCAAGCTTTCATGGTTAAGGCGTCACCTACAGTCCGCCACAAGCGCTACCTCAATACATTATGCGCTGCACCTTGGTTAAGGCGTCACCTACAGTCCGCCATACTCGTGTACTAAGCATTTAATACGCGGTACAGAAGCAGAAACACAAGCACTCTTCACGAGCCTCTACACCCTTTTTCACATCCCTGTGGAATATTACCTCCTCCCCATGGAGCCTACACACCTATACAGACATTTCCTACGGAGTCCAAGACATACCCTTCGACTTCCCCAGCAAATCACTAACATAAACACCAAGCGCCTGTGATCAAAGACATTCAAAGACATCCAAGCAATTACACGAAGCCGTACACTTGAGCACATACACCTTCCTCGGACCATAATCCCGGCGAACATACATCTGCACCCCTTACAAGACGAAACACCATCACTCTCCCAAACAACCACAACTACACCTACGCTCCTCGGCGAGACCATACATATACACCCTTCCCTAGCAAACTAGTACTTCTCCAGCAAATACTACACTAAGCACCTGCGCTCCTCGGCGAGACCCAGTTCAACAACGACAACGACACTACCTTCTCCTCAACGAAAGGCAGTCATATGCAACTACGACTACATAGACACTCCTCGGCGAGCCCAAGCACAAGCACTCTGCAATATACACCTAACTCCAAGCATTTCACTCTACATAGACGCTCCTCGGCGAGTTCAAGCATTACACGGACGCTCTTTCACGAGACCTGCACCTACACCTACATAAGCACCCTACACCTACGCCTCGCGCATACCCAAACATCTTACAAAGTACACATGCAATACGAAGACATTACAAGCACCAGCATCAACATTTGACATTACAAGCACACGCAAAAGCACCAACAAACGACAACAAGCACGACGAAGACATCCAGCAGGCCCTTATAGCATGCACGGACCGCCAAGTCCTTAAAATGCGCACGCCCCTCCCCGTTTAGCCCGGTTCGAAGTCCTCGTCTCACCCATGGACACACACTGCTCCACGATCATATCGAGGCTGTAATGGTGGGATATGGTCGTGGAGTTTGACTAGCGCCTAGTCAGAGCTCGATCAAGCGGGGGCTCTGTGGATACCCATATCCGCATTCTCCCAACAAAAACCCTGTGATGTATCACGGACTTTTATTACGCATGCTTTAACGTTGACTTATACGGTTCTAACTAATGTCGAATTCATTTTGAGTCGTTTTGAAATGTTAAAATGGTTTAGGTCGCTTCACATCACACTTAAATAACGTTCATTTTGTCCATTTGGAGTCTAGCTAGGTCCTCGTCCTACTTCATTTGGCATGAGCTTCGCATTTGCACTACAATTAGCCCTTTTACATTAACAAGGTCTAATTCAGCATTCCTAAATTCCTAAATTTAGGCCCGGTAGCTAAAACCGCTATTTAGCACCCTCTCACACAAAATGCAGCTTCACGTCTTAGCTTATTTCACAAATCTATGCAAATACACCCTTTTTCATTTTTCCGGGTCTCGGGCCCGAAACCGAGCCCAAACCCAAGCCTTTGACCCGCACTCCAAAGCCCTGAACATCATAAAATATCTCAGAAATATCTCAGCCCTTTTCTTGGCACACACATACTAAATTATCAGTATCTTTCAAAGATTTTATGCAATCGAAACTGAAAGTTGTTCTAGAACCAAGCCATCAAACCGCATGACCTTATGCGGTTTGGTGAGGCAACCGCATAAGGCTATGCGGTTTGCCCAGGCAACCGCATAAGGCTATGCGGTTTCCAGGCCTGGTTTTATACCCCAGTTTCCTAATTTCTCCGAGGTTTTTAGTATATATACAGCCCTATACCTCGACCTCAAATCAGACTTTCACAACATCTTTCACACACAATTCACAACACACAAATCCCCTTTCACAAAAGCCTCAAGCACTCAAATCTTTGAGTTCAACACACCATCCCGTGTTGAATTCATCCTCCTTTTAAGTTCAAGAAGTGAAGCTCTGCCCAGATCTGAAGCATCAGGACAAGGTAGGTACCGATCCACTTGGATCAAAGCTTTTTCTTATTTTCTATGGACTAACAAAGGGGACTACACTCTAGCGCCCCCCCCGGCTTTGGCACCCGAGCGCGCTTGCCTTCCAAGTGTTCTTATTACTTCGGGTGCACTCCATATCCGATGACACGCCAAAGTCGCATAAGCAACCGACCTTATAAAATAAACCAATGGACAATTGAACTTTATTTTATTTGCATGCATCTTGCACCTTCTTATTTTGCATTAAAATCAACTTAAACAATGAATTCGACCTTTAACTGAACCGTATTCGTTAACAAGTTAAACATGCTAAACTGAGGGTTTTAATCAATCTTTTTGCATCTGCATCTGCATTCTTTTACAAACCTTATCGCACTTGTACGTAGCGATAACATTGGTTCAAACATCATCTTACAAGGATTGTTCTAGGTCAGTAGAGGCTATTTTTACATAGGCTTTTCTAAAAGGTTTTCATAAATCATTATTTGAATTAACTCTTTTTCTAAAGTACCCTCACCCCGAATCCAATCTGGTTTCACAAGCCTTAGATCTAGGGGTGTCGGCGTGCTCCGAAATCTAAGAACATGTTTTTAACTTAGAACATGGTAGCAGGTTCCTATTTTCCGCGATAAATAGGTGGCGACTCCATAACAGTTCTTAAAGGTTTTTCCAACTTAATCTTTTTTAACTTTAAAATCCGCCCTTAAGCAAGACGCCGAGTTGGGTCCGATCCCGGGTTCCACACAAAGCTATGATCTTTGGGTTGGTTGTGTTATGAAATTATGATCTTTGGTCTTAATTGGGATGGTCTCACACTATTGTGTCTAATGGAATGAATTAGGATGTTTGTCATATTGAATTTGAGTTATATTGTTATTAAGTTGAATAAAGATGATCACTTTGGGAATTATATATAATGGTTTATTATGGCTACTCTTGAGTTCTTATGGTTATTACTCCGTATTAAGCTTGTTATTGTATGGTTGATAATAGGTCATGTTGAGGATGAGTATAAATTGGATAATTACGTTGTAATGAGTTTAAGATGGATAATATATTGGTGTGGCGAGTAAAGGATGATTGATATGATATGGATTATGAGTTGGTATATTGTTAAGCATGTCTACCTTTGTTATAATTATGTTTTGTTGAGATATGTTATGAATTGGGGTTACTTGGTTTGCTTTAATGGTTGTAATTGTTGTATTGTTGGTATTGGAGATGGGGTTATTGTAACACCCCGGCCCCAACTAAAGGCCGAAATGTCATTCACGGTAGCTCGCCAGGCTGCGTACATCGCCCACAGACCAACACATGCCCTTTCCAGCGCACTTTGTCCTCACTCGTGCTGTAACACCCGGTGTTGTCCGAGGTTATTCGGGCCGGGTACCCCGTTGAAGAGGTTCATGTGTTGGCTCAAGTGACATAGTGCTTAAAAGGATTGTAAGTACTACTCATATCAACAAGATGCATCTTCTTTTCTGGTGGCTCATCTTAAGAACTCTTGATTAAAGCGTGCTTCTTTGGAGAAGTAGTCTTAGAGATGGGTGACCTCTGGGAAGTTCTCGGGATCGCCGCAGTGAGGACAAAGTCTTGTTGGAAAGGACCGTGTTGGTTTGTGGGCGATGTCTGCGGCTGGCGACTCAGTGAATAACATTTAGGCCTTTAGTTGGGGGTAGGGGTGTTCTGAAATGGTATCGAGCAACCGGCGACCGTGTGGTCGAATCCTAGTGCAGCACCTAGCGGTGTGGTCGAATCCTAGAGTGCACCTAGGTGGGGAGGATTACGGAATGCTATATTGTAAGTAGCTACCAGGCGCAACGAGGGCGTTGCGTTCTTCAAGTGGGGTGTGTAACACCCGGTGTTATCGAGGTTATTGAGTAAGATTGCCGTTGAAGAGGTTCATGTGTTGGCTCAGTGACATAGTGCTTAAAAAGGATTGTAATCTTTACTCATATCAACAAGATGCATCTTCTTTTACGGTGGCTCATCTTAAGAACTCGTGCTTCTTTGGAGAGTAGTCTTAGGATGGGTGACCTCTGGGAAGTTATCGTGACTTGCGCAGTGAGGACAAAGTCTTGCTGGAAAGGACCCGTGTTGGTTTGTGGGCGATGTACGCAGCCTGGCGAGCTACCGTGAATAACATTTCGGCCTTTAGTTGGGGCCGGGGTGTTACACGTGCGCATCCTGAGAACTTCCCAGGAGGTCACCCATCCTAAGACTACTCTCCAGCAAGCACGCTTAACTGAAGAGTTCTTATGATGAGCCACCAGAAAAGAAGATGCATCTTGTTGATATGAGTAGCACTTACAATCCTTTTAAGCACTAGGTCACTTGAGCTCATCACATGGACCATTTCAACGGGAAACCCGGCCCGAATAACCTCGGACAACACCGGGTGTTACACACCCCCACTTGAAGAACGCAACGTCCTCGGTGCGCCTGGTAGCTACTTACAATATAGCATTCCAGAATCCTCCCCAACTAGGTGCGTACCTGGCCAACAAGACACAGGATTCGACCACACGGTCGCCAGGTTGCTCTGATACCATTTGTAACACCCCGGCCCTAACTAAAGGCCGAAATGTCATTCGCATGATAGCTCGCCAGTCAGCGTACATCGCCACACCAACACATGCCTTTTTCCAGTAGACTTTGTCCTCACTGCGTGCCCATCCCGAACCTCCCAGAGGTCACCCATCCTAAGACTACTACTCTCCAAAGAAGCACGCTTAATCAAGAGTTCTTAAGATGAGCCACCAGAAAAGAAGATGCATCTTGTTGATATGAGTAGCACTTACAATCCTTTTAAGTACTAGGTCACTTGAGCTCATCACATGGACCACTTCAACGGGGAACCCGGCCCGAATAACCTCGGACAACACCGGGTGTTACAGTTATGATGTACTGATTGAGATTGTGTTTATGCTTGAGTTAAGTTTGAATGCGTGTACTGTTTGGCACGTGTGTGAGGAGCTATGCCGTCCTAGTTTGGACGGATACCGCCCATAGTCCCCTCGACTATTCTTGTTGCTTAGTTAGAGCTATTATGGGTTCTCAACCTGTTATGGTTAGAGACTATGGTTTGATATATGTCGTCACCGTTCTTGTTGCTCGGTGGAATTTGGCCAAATTTAGACTAATGAGTTTGAGGAACTTCTAGTTGCTGTTCCGCCATAGGGTTTGGAGGTATCACCGGTTAGGGTGAAGTCCGGGGTGATTCTTGTTGCTTCACCCAGTGCTCTGTACTTACTCTTACAGGTTGTTGGTTGTTGTCTGTCATCTTGTTGTTGACAGTTTGAGCTTGTGTATCTAAAGTGGACTAGTTAGTGTTGAGGTGTATGGGTTATATATGTTTACAGGTTGTTGAGTGACAATTGGTTGAGTTGGTTAACTAATGAGTTGGCTTGAGGCTGCGTTATGGTTACTATACCTTTGGGATGTTTGTTGTATTGTTGTCTATTTTGGATATGTTGAAATATGACTGAGGAGCACCTGGTTACTCCTCACTGATTGTGGCTGTTACATGTCTTTGTGGCAGGTATGCTAGCAGGGTTGGGCGAAGAGTGAGGATTTCCGCGAGAATAGCTCATTTATTATAGTCATACCGTTTTTGTGGTTTGTATCAGTTCGGAGCTCATTTGTACTTTGGTTTAGTTGTTTTTTTGTTGACATTTTACGTTTTTTGAGCGCGCGAGGATGAGGGTATTATTATTTGTGATTTTAGTGTGCAGGTACTTAAGGACTTTTGATCCTTAGTATTTTTGAGATTGCTCGCATGAGGCATCAATGCGTTAAGCCATTTCTGAGACCAGGCCGTGTAGCTCAATTGAAGCGAGAGGAAAAAACGCAAAAAATAAAAAAGTGCATGGGAGCCGTGCGTTAGTCTGGACCGGCCCCAGCGCCTTCTTTGCTTTGTTTCGTTTTCCTTTCTTTACCAGAAGTACTCATGCATTTGGGTGATTTGGACGCATATTCGTGGATTTATTAGCCGCACTCCATGTTTCGCTTCGGTTTGGGGGAGCTCCAATTTGATAATGTGAGCTTTCATTACCCTCTTTTCCTCGTTTCATTTTCCTTACCCTGTTTATTATTTGTCCTTTTCTGCTACTTGTGGTTGTGCTGTTTTCCACATTGCGAACAATGTGCGATTCTGGTTTTGGGGGGGGGGGGGGGGGGGGGGGGGAAGCACTTTCGCGCTTATTAGTTGCATTTTTCATTTTGTTTGCATTTATTCGAAAATCCAAAAAAATTAAAAAAATTCGAAAATCCCAAAAATACGAGTCTTTTTGGTTCTTTTTTGTCGTCTTAGAAACCTTTTGTGCAGGATTAGCTTTAGTGTCTTTTGAGATACGCTCTCAGTCGCTATGTTGAGTCTCTTGATTGTGTTGAATTGATATGCTTTGCTTACCCTTTCCTTTCATCCTTGAGGTGATTTGAGTAGACTGACCTATAATTTGACATAGGGACATATGACGTAGACGAGGCGCGTTTCTTAGACTACCCATCCACTTGACATTGTATATACTCGTGCTAGTGAACTGAAAACTTGAATTTATGTCATTGTTTGAGCCTATTTGTTCTTAATTGATCAAGCATTGCACGAAGAGGTACTTGTTTTTTGTTACGATTTTATATTAACTCCACATAGCCAAATGGCCTACTTTTCTGTCCCTTTAGACTTAGGTCCCGCATTTGTAACCCGTCCTAGCCTTTGTAGCCTGCTTTTCTTGAGCCACATTATATATATATATTGAGCTACATTCCAGAATTATCCTTCCCAGGCTGATCAGTTGCATTAGGGATCCTGAGTTATCACGGAGTATTCGGTTGGGAAGGAAGTGGGTTAAGTCCGTGATTGTTTACCATGTGAGTTGGAGTTAGAGTTGATGTTTTGCGAGTATTCCCGTATATATTGCGCTTCCCTACGTGTTTCAAATTCCACCCGTTCTCATTTCATTTCAGTTCAAAAGAAAAAAGAAAAAAAAAATCCAAAAAAGAAAGAAAAAAAAAAGAAAAGAGGAAAGAAACGAAAACGAAAAGAAAGAGTTGGTTGTAAATATGTTGTTGTTTTATTTCAATAAAAAGATCGGAAGTGTTGAGTAGGAAGCGATGTTTTATCATTCTTATGCGGGAGTCGTGGTTTATTTTGATTGGTGAGTTGAGGAGGAGCTGTGTTTGGATGTTGGTGTTGATTTTAGATGTAGCTGTTAAGCCGTTGAGCTCCACATTTCGAAATACATTTACCACCTTTTTACCCTCGTGACCCGAGCCTAACATTATAACCCTTGGAAACCTCGCTCGACGTGATTTTGAGACATTTTGGGCAACGACATGCTTAGTTCTAGTAGTTTTCCTAGCTATCGATGTTTGTGAGATTATTTATAGTCTCAGCGTTTTTGTGGATGCATACGGTCAAAAGTCTTTGCATGGAGTTTGCGTCATTATGTTCCGCCGTCTCCTATTTGTTCAGTTTGCTCCCTAACTCTTCAATTTATTGAAGAGGAAGCAGGTGTTGATTTGATTCATTTTTGTATGAGGCGACGATACTTGAGACTTTGAGTTGCATTTTACTGTACTAGTTTGTCCTCGTGATTATGTGCTATGTTTGGGTAGTTTGCTTGAGGACAAGCAAAGGTTTGGTTTGGGGGAGTTTGATCAGTGTTATTTTTATAGATTATATGCTCCCGGTTTAGTCGCATTTAGCTCACGTTTAGTTGAGCTTTTTATGACTTTATGAGCTATTTGTTATATTTTTCGATACTGCTGCCTTTTATTTATATTTGGCAGGTTTTGATGGTTTTGAGCCAAAATCCGAGACATTTGGAGCAAATACGAGATTTGAGACTACGAGACCAAACTCGAGCTCGCGCAGAGGCTCGCGATGCGAAACAAAGAACAAAAGACCAAAGGGCCAAACGAATAATCAAGGCCCAAAGTAAAGGAAGAGCCGGCCCAGCAAAGGAAGGACCGGCCGATCTGGTGAACCGGCAGCCGGCCGGCCGGCTCCCATGCGTTTTTCGTCGGGTTTTGTTTTAATCCGAATTGTTTTAGTTGGGGGATATATATAAACTCTTAGGTCGAGATTTTTAGTTTATGCTTTCTTTTATATTTTAAAATTAGGTTTGAGTTTTACTGCTTTATTTTCCTCTCTTTTACAAACTCTCAAGTTTTAGTTTAGTTTCAAGATCAACTCGTTTGTAATCGTCGGTACTCCGTATTAAATCAAGATTAATCTCAGGTTTATTTCTATTGATAGTTCTTTTATCATGTTTAATTATTATTATTGCTTTGCTTTAGTTTTAATTATGAGTAGCTAATTTCCTATTAGGGTTTAGGGCGATTTGTGAGATTGATTCAGGAACATGTTTTAATTGCTTATATTGATTGAACTTGTGCAAGTTGACTTCTTCCTGCGCGTTTTATTATCAATTGAATTTAGGGACGCCTTTATTGAATTGAACTTAGGTTGTTTCAGTTTAAGATCGAAAGCCGAATTAAAACTAGACTCACGCGTATTTGATAAGTTAAGTTTAGTAAGTTGCGAGAGCCCGCTAAATTTGCTTAAGGTAATATTGACTCGAGAGAGCGTATTCTTAAACCTAGTCACTTGCATAGCTTCAATTGATTGTTATTTCCTTTTGAGTTGAGTTCCTGAATTAGTGTCACATTGATCCCGATGCCCTAATCTCCCTTTTATATACTTTTATACCATCTTATTTACCGTTCTTAGTTTAGACCTTTTCCTACACACCCGACTTGTTACCTTGAGATTGACCTAGATTAGCTGAGCATCCTTTTGACTACACCTGTCTCTTTGTGGATTCGACCCTACTGCCACTAGCTACCCAGTTAGTTGACTTTAGGTTTATTTTGACTTAGGCGACTACGACTTAGCCTTGTCAGACACCCTAAACTTAACTAGATTATTCTTGAAAAGTAACCTAAAATTCAAATTGAAAAGTAACTCCGTTTAGTTCAAAAGTAACTTTATTATATTACAAAGGTAACTATTTATGTGAGCAAAGATTAAAAAAATATATATAATTCTTCGTACAAAATCATCTACCTTGACCTCGTTATCATTAACCTTACCCTCAACCACCAAATCATAACCTTCCATCACCTTCCATTTGTGATATTGTCACAGTCATCAAATCAAAACTCATATCGAACAATCGCAGACCCCATATCAATGAAGGACGGTCATCGATCGTGATCTTAGGAACGTGAATGGTTTGACTTGCGGACTTGCAGTGGTGGGATCCACCTTGGTTGTGAACTTCGACTTGTGGTGGTGGTGGTTGTGGAATTCAACTAGTGGAGATCGATTGGTTGTGGTGGTTGCGGTGGACTACGACGGTGGCGGTGTAAATGGAGTATGACTAGTGGCGGTTGATGTGGTGTTCGACTGGTGGCGGTGATTGTGGTGTCCGACGAGTGGTGGTAGTGGTTGGGGGGTGGAATTCAACTGGTGGAGTAGTTATGGGGGTATATGAGGAGTTTACTGTGAATGAGATATTTAAAGTAAGAAAGGGTATAATAAATTAATAATAATTGTGATTGAGGGGTTGTCTTATTGTATAAGACGGCCTCATATTAGAATTACTCATTTCTCATTAGCAATGTATGTCCCATTTATTAATTTTTCTTTTATTTTTTTTTCAACTTTAAAGTTAATATAAATGTTACCCCGTATGTATTTAGAGATTAGTATCTCCATTAACATAGTTGTTTTCGAAGATGAAGAAAATGTTGGAACTTTTTACGCAGACGAATGGAAATCGACAATAATTAACCACACCGAATCGACTTACTCTTTCCTAATAAAACAATTCGACCCTATATTAGTGCCAGGGTTATACCGAATTTCCTATTGAGATAAGACGGTGTCCTCTGTTTTCAAGCACAAGAGAACAGAGATGTAATTCAGAAGTTTTCATATGTATTTTGTTATGCATTCATTGATGTAGGGGATGAACGTGATCTTTTTCACTATATACCCCATCTTCTAATCCAACTTCTATATAAATAGAAGTAAAGTGAAACAATGAAACCTTTTCCTAAAGAGTTACTCCCTCCATTCAACTCCATTGACATCATAGAGAAATTTTGCACTATTCATTCAAGTGAAGCGTTTTTGAAATATCTTGTTATCTATAAATGAAAACATAGTCATGTGTGATCTTATATGATACGTCTTCACGAGTACGACAACAATACGAATTTTCCATAATTTTTCGTAAAGCGAAACTATAGTTATTTCCATCCCGACATGTGTCTTGGCAAACGTGAAAAAGGTAAATGATGTGAATGGAGTTGAATGGAGGGAGTATAACTCTTCACTATAATCTGTCACATTTACACACGTCATAGTCATCCAAAACGATAAACTATACCATAAACTCGTAAATAATTATATATAATTGTACACTCCGTACTTCCCAAACTTACATTATATTTTATCGAATTTACCCATCAATGAACCAAATCCGAGTTACGCTAAATGAACCGGTAATTATACTTAAATTACCAACATTCCTCCCTCATTTAAGCGTAATTCAAATTTAAAAAACAACTAACAAACATATCAATTTATGCATAAATGGCACTACTATAAATCTGAGCAAAAACAACGGAGCAAAAACAACACAAATTGCTATGTTCGTTGTTTATAATATTATAAACAACGACCTAAAAATTTCCGTTGTTAAAGGTTAAGGCGCCAAATCAAACTCATCACTAAAAACAACAAAAAAATCATTATAAACAACGGGTGAAATATAAAAAACGGTTTAAGGATAAAATGTGTTGTTTTTGTGTAGACTTTAAATAACGGTTTCGTAGTTAACAACCGTTATTTTTGATAGAAAATTGAAAAAAACGGTTTATTGGAATAAACCGTTATTTTTGGTACCATTTTAAATAACGGTTATTTGAATATAACCGTTATTTTTGGCTAAAATTAAAAAAAACGGTTAGTCGACCAAAATATACGGTAAGGAGAGAGGGGAGCTCGACCTTGCCTCCCTCATTCTTCATCTTCTTCTTTTTACTTCTATAACCACTGCTCCTCACCATGAAACCATCACAACGACCACTGTCGCCGCCCTGAAACGCCGCCACCACGGCGCCTTCGCCACTGCCTCTCTACATCAACCACCGGTGGTCAGACCCTTCTCTCTCTTGATCTCCATCGCCACCTTTGCTGCCGCATGCACCGCCATCCTCCACCAACGGTGGTCACCCCCATCGGCATCAATCCCTCCGCTCGCCCTCACCAGAAATCCTCATATCTTCTCTTCCTTTTCCGTCTTCTTTCTCTTCTTCTTTTCGGTCTCTCACTCTGCCTCTTCTCTCCCTCACCGGACCACCGCCACCACGAGCCGTGCGCAAGCCCGGACCACTGCATGGAGATTCCACTTCTTTATACCTTCTCATTTTTCTGTTTGAGCGCTGTTGGGGATAATTTTTGGGCTTAGGTTCGTCGGTTTTGGCGAGTACTAATCCTATTCTTCGAATAATCGAAGGTATTATTCGTCTTCATCGTTCAATTCGATTTTCGTTGTGGTCCTAACCCTAAAGATTGGGGCTTTTCGTTATAGATGCGATTGTCGCGTATAGGATGTCGATTAGTGAGTTTTAGAGTAATATTTGATAATAATGTGGTTGTTTGTAGGGTATGGCCTTGTAAACGATCGATTTTGACGTTATTGAGTTCGAGTTCGCGGTTTCCCTCGCAAGGTAAGGGCGTACCCTTAATTAGTTTTTATGTGTACTTGTGTATGAATTATTGAATGGATGAATGTATGTGTTGTTGTAACCGAGTATGAATGTTTGTGTTTGAAGTATGAATGTATGTGTGTGTATTGTGCCGAGGAGTAGTTGATGTGGTACCGAGTTTTGGTGGCATTTGAGGGCTGTTCATATGATCTTCTGATTTTCTTCGTTTGTTCATTATGACCTTCATGTCTGAGTTAAATCGGCGTATATTTTTTTTGCTACTCTTCCCACATCTTTTGATACAACTCACCACGCTTAGACCCTACTTAAGCTATATAGCTCTGAAGTTTTTAATTTGTGATAATTTACGTACTCTGAGGATGAAGATGAAGCGGAATCTGATTGGTTGTTGTACCTTTGAAGGTGGAAAATGTGAAAACCATACCACCAAACATATTGGAGGTAAGATGATGTCTGTGTGTCTCCTCTCCCCGCCTCTTTTCTACTTCCACATTGTTCCCTTACATTTATGCTTTGTCTTATTGTGGATGAGGGTAGAATGAGATCATTGTCAAGATGTCAAAAATGCAGGAATGTTATGCGTGGCGATGGCGAAGCGTAATTATTTTATACTCCCTCCATCAATCCATCCACTCTACCACTTTGCTTTTCACGTTTGCTAACGTGGGTTTCACGCGCTAGATATCTTAGCTACATATTTGCAGAAAAATATAAAAGTTAGATATTTTTAATGTTCTCGTAAAGACGAATCAAACAAGATCTCACTTTTGTATCGAGAGAAAATTGAAACCGAATGCTCACTTATGAATAATGTACAAAAAAGAAAGTGGTAGCGTGGAGTTGAAATGAAGGGAGTATAAATTTTTTATCCCATTCTCAGTAAATTATTTTTTTTGACAGTTCTAGTTGATGATTCATGTTAACCTACCCTAAAGATTTTTGGGACCAAGGCTTTGTTGCTCTGCACTCCGAATAAATTAATTATTAATTGATTAAATTCTGCTGCTTGCTAGTTTGATTTCCTTGGTAAGGATTCGATCAAGTTTTACAAGCAATTTGAAGCCGAGCCTCTTGCATACAAAGCTGTTGAACAGTTTAGACAAGGTATGGACTACTTTCACAGTCCTGAGACGCTTTGTGTGTTTGGTCATTGATTAATGACACTTTTAAAAACAGGAAAAAGAGATAATGATGATCTCTTCGATAAGCTGGATACTAGCAAACTGAATGCGCATCTTAAAGAGCTTATGCCTGGTCTCACTGCCAAAGTATTTCGTACGTTTAACGCATCTTACACCCTGGATGACATGGTAAGTCATTGGACAATTGTTTCTTCACCTTTTAAGCTTCTTATACTCCGTAATTGATTGATTATGGATCTCCCCCTTGTGACTATGTAATCCTTGTCCACTTAACGGTGAATTAGAACCTCTTTCAGAACTTGTAGATATTTTGTCAAACCTCTACACTTCGTCTGATTGTAAAGTGGGTCACTATGATGTTTTCCTTCCATTCTTTCGTATTTGAAAATTTTTGATTGGCTTGGAGGGCTTTGTTTTCATTCAACCTATTATTCAATTCAATTAAGGAATTTTGTTTTCCTCTCGTACCTCTTAATTCTTCGAAGCAATGAAGAGGTTACTCAGATAAGCAGATCGTTTTGTAATTTGTATTGATAGATTGCCGAAGGGGCGGGAAATGGAGAGGTGCCAGAGAAGATTGCCATTTATCAGCATGCAAAGGAGGTAATTTGAGTAAATTGCATTCCTGGAAATGTTTTGTAATTTTTAATGTCTTTCGAAGACATGCACATGGTTTGTTTCATGGAACATGTGTTCTCTTGTTGCAGGTGGCAATCATTTGTAACCATCAACGTACCGTTTCGAAAACCCATAGTGCACAAATGGAAAGACTTACTACCAAAATAAATGACTTAAAGGTATCTCTTCATGCTCAAAAAATGATCTTTTTGAACTGTTTATCATATCTGAAATAGTGCTAGAAATTGGAATTTTGTTTCGTAGGGTATGTGTCAAATAACCTGCTGTTTTACGATATTACTTGCTTAAATTTGCCTTAGATGTATATGTACTTTACGTTATTGCGGAGAGGAGAATTTTTTGTCCTCATATATTATAGTATATGACAGTATATCCCTTTGTGACGATGAAATGGTGCTTTCTTTTCATCCCTTTGTTTGTAAATTTAGTGAGTACATCTTCTGGTTATTGTTTTCGAGGCTAATGGTACGTGCTGTGTAGTCCGAGTTGAGTGAGCTCGAGACGGATTTAGCACGCAAAGAAGAAACCACCATCAAGGATCGTGATGGAAAGCAAAAGAGAAACTGAGCTCGAGCGTAAAGGACCTTGTGCCTTTTCTTTATCATTTCTGCGATTGTTATGTTATGTTTTTTGGCTGATTGTATTTTTTGAAGTATGAATGTATGTGTTTGAAGTATGAAAATCAGTAGTTGATGTAAGTCCTTGAGCCTAAATGGGGGTGTTACAAATTGTATTTGGATAATTATATAAATTGTATTTGGATAATTTATATAAATTGTATTTGGAGAATTGTCGTGTAATTATAGCAATTTCGTATTTTTTTTTTTTTTAAAACATTGAGTGATCAAAAACAAGGGTTTTTTCAAAAAAAAACGTTGTATTTGATGATCAAAAACAAGTGTTTTTTCAAAAAAACACTTGTTTTTGATCATCAAATACAACGGTACAATAAACCGTTTTTTTTTAAATATAATAAACAACGGTTTTTTTAAAAAACCATTTTTTAAAATATTAAAAACAACGGTTTTTTCAAAAAAAACCGTTGTATTTGATGATGATCCACAATAAACCGTTTTTTTTTAAAATATAATAAACAACGGTTTTTTTAAAAAACCGTTTTTTAAAATATTAAAAACAACGGTTTTTTAATAAAAACCGTTTTTTTTAATTACTTTAAAAAACGGTTTTTTGTTAAAAACCGTTGTATTTAATTAAAAGCGCCAAATTTTTAGCTGACGATATTTTTGATATATAAAACGGTTTCGTATATTTTTTTTGCGTTGTTTTTGATTATAAGCAACGGCCATGGAAACAACGGTTGGATTTTTTATATAAAACGGGTTTCTTGCGTTTTTTTTGCTTAATTTTGTGCTAGTGTGGAAATGTCACGAAGATTGAATTCCCACTTAGTGAAGTTACACATTTCAAATATTCGAGTATTAGGGTGTGACTTAGCATTGAACCTCTCTACACATCTTGAATACATGAAGATAACTCACACATAAATTTAGTTTACTTTCAAAATTACAAACCGACACTTATTTACAGCCTAATGTCCCATATCTATTCATGAACATTTCAGGAGTCAATCCTAACTCTTTTGAAACGACTATACTTCATGTTCACATAGGTTGATTCTTTTTATCGTGTCCTTGCAAACACACTTTTTCAAACGATAAATTAAGAAGATAAACTTCAACCTTACAACATGCAAGTCTAAGCACACACCTTCGGGATAAATACACTTGTGTGCTTCAATCGTTAATAATTGGCCTTCCACATTGAATTAAGCCTCTAACGTTGTATTAGAGGGGAATTGGGTATCCAATCATTAAAGATTTGTTCGGGTTTTCTTCTCATCTCGCCAACCAACATTATAAGAAGTCCCTAATTGATCCTTATGCAAAGTAATCAACTAGAACTAAGATCTCACAAAACAACCAATATCATCTCAATTGGATAACTATTTTATATAACACGTTTCAATAACGTCATGGTGCGGCCGTCACCATAATTCCCTTGACTATATAAACTTAGCCAAAATAACATTCCTATCAAAATGTGAGTGCAATATGAGCTTGGTCTCATTCATAATGAAAACATGTCGGTCAATTTCTTTTACCACTTAGCCTTTTAACCAGCTATAGTTAACACAATTTTCACTCTAATGTCGACTTTGTAATGCAAAATTAGTTTCTTGAGAACTCAACTCATATATTAAATATTCCCCAAGTAATAATAAATTACCTCTTGTAAAAATAACCATGATAATACAATTTGCACATACTGCTATTTCCTTCTCATATCCAAGAAAACTCGACATAAGACACACCAATATTGTTTGGTTTTTATACTTTCACACATTTTAAATTGTTAGTCAAGATGGGTACTAGTATTTCTAGTTTCCCAACCCAATTTTAAAATTACACAAACAATACAAGTCTTGTAAAAATTCGAATTGCTATACCACCTTACCATAATTGGTATAGGTTACATACACACTCAGACTATTATGGGAGTATTTTGCCAAAGAATAAATATTATACTCTTAGACTTGATCCATGTACCAAGGATCGTATATACCTCCCCCCATGTCTAAAATTAAATGACAAAATTTTAATCAATAAAAGTTCAGAGTAGAATTAACGTTACTCTCAGCATGATCAAGTACTTTGTAATGACTTAAATATTCAATCATGACTATCACAATTCACATAACATGATAGTTTAATCCGACAAATACTCCACAAATTAATCAAGTTGCATATTATACAAAATCCTCTAAGTTCATATAATCAAAAACTTAGATAAAACTTAAATTAATGTCACGATGATAACTTTAACATAAAAAATATAATCGTATAAATATACCCCACTTATGAATTCCTCGAAAATGAGAAAATACATGCAGAACCAAAAACAAAAAAAATAACCAGTGCATTACAACAATACATCAATGCCTAACCTTTTTGTTAAAGAAAAGACAAATCACATAGATCAAAACAAATGATGATAAACTTCACAACAATCTATGCATACATAATACATACACCTCGCTGATGAAATTCATAACAAGATTAATAACAATAAGAGAGACATGCTTAATGAATGATTATCCACAACTTAAGGCCATGGTAATGTAAAATCTAGAGAAAAACATGAAAATATTAAGTGCCACCACACAAGATCATATATACGTAAATAATTAATTAAGTACATAGATTAATAAATCCATGGAATAAATCAGTTTCACTAATCTCACGAGGATGCCTAACCGCCATATATAGGCATACTTTTCATATTCAATGATGTTTTTGAACATTTTTTCCCCAATTTCGTCTTTCATCATAAGCCACATTGTACGAGCACTGAGCCCATCCTCATCCAAAAATAAATACTAAGATGTCATTTCATGGTATCCAAGTACACAATTTGTCATTATATAAACATTGTTATAGAAGTCAGATCATTGTGCACATTGATCTACTTCACAGTATATCCATACAAATACCATCCTTTATGAAAAAATAATAATAGGATTTTTCTATAAGGTAACCCTGAACTTTTTCAAATCCCACAAGGTAACCCTGTAAATTAAAAAACATCTTTGGTAACCCTATACTTAATTAATAACTATCAGTGTGACCCTGAACTTGTATTCCGTTAATTTTTCCGTTAAATAGTTAACGGAAAGTGCTGTGCTGGATTTAATATGTCGAATTTTCTTACTTTTGTTTTAAAATCACCCCCAATGTCGAATTTTCTTACTTAAAATAGAAATTAAAAACATTATAGCGTATGTCCCTTCCTAGTTACAACCACCAATGTCTAAAATATGTCGACACCTCTTAAGAAATTCTCATTTAAGGGTGTGAATATTCCATTTTTAAGTAGCATTTTTCGACGTTGGGAGTGATTTAGAAACAAAAATGTCTTTAAATGGGTTATGTTATAAAAATAACATATAAGGGAGTTATTTATCTATCAAATGTAAGGATAAGCGTTTTTTCTTATTTTTAAATGTTAAATTATGTTTATTTATTATGATTTTGTGTTTTTTATGGTTTAATTTACGAAAGTTACAATCTTTTTTGCTTTTCTGGGGTTACTTGCGGACCCATAAGTTTTGATGACCACGTTATATACAAATATAAGGTTATTATGTAGAATTTTTTTAAATCACAGGGTTACCATATAGAAAAAACACAAAATTAAATCCAGCACAACACTTTCCGTTAACTATTTAACGGAAAAATTGACTAATACTGAAGTTCAGTCACTGATAGGTATTAATTAAGTACAGGGTTACCAAAGATGTTTTTTAATTTGCAGGGTTACCTTGTGGGATTTAAAAAAGTTCAGGGTTACCTTATAGAAAAACCCATAACAACAACAACAACAACAACAACAACAACAACAATAATAATAATAATAATAAAATAACTTTCCCCATGTCCGTTATAAATGGACATGATAATTAATGTCTTTTACGATAACTATTATTAGTGTATACAAATTCTTACTTGCAACGGTTGCAAACAACCCATTTAAGCAATCTTGTGAAACGGATTCAAATATAACTCATTTTTAACCCAATTAAATTAATTAATCTAATTACAACTTCTATTCTCTCTAATAAAAGTTGTTAACCACTAAATAACATTTTTGTTACTAGGATTATACTTTTTGTTACCACTGTAATTTCATATATACTAATAAAAATGTTTATATTTGTAGTATTTATTTTGTTACCACATCTCATTTTTTTTATATCTAAATACTAATTTATCATTACATCAAACATTATATGTTATGATTTTGTTAACTGTGTATCACTCCATCAGATAGATTTGTCATATTGTTAGTACTATAAGGTCATTTTGTTACCATCAGATGCCATTTTTTAACCATTGTCACAACAATTTTTATTGTAACCATTTTGTTACCAAATAAAGCTATATTTGCTACCATGTATTTGACTTTTGTAACCACGTTAAAGTCATTTGGATAGTGTAAATTTGTATCATCTAATACATCAAAGTCTTTAATAAAGAGAATTTTTCTGTTTATTTAACATACTCCCTCCGTCCCGGTCATTTGTTTATACTTTCCATTTATGGGTGTACGGGTCATTTGTTTACACTTTCCATAAATGTCTAGGGTGACCCACTTGTGGAGGTGGATCCAACTTCCTTAACCAATCACATTGTTTTATTTTACCCACTTTGTTCTTATATTATTATTTTTATATTTTTTTATTTACCTCTCCCCTCACATCGATAAATGTGTATAAAGTAAATGTAAACAAATCACCAAAACGGAGGGAGTATATAACTTGATCATCTAGTTCCTCCATGCATGTCCTTCGCTTGATCTTTTCTTTCTTCGACCCCTCTTTGGGAGGGCAAGTTTCATCTCAATCCTTCCTGATACGGAAAACAAATACATCACACAACCAAATTAATTTAATCGTAACACTTTTGTATTTTGTTACCACAATCATACATTTTGTTATCACGATAAATATTTTTGTCACCACTTTAAGTTGGTGACCAAAAATTATGAAATTATAGTTTACATATTCCAAAACCAACTTATAGTCACATTGAATATAAACTTTTTTTTTATCACAACTATTTATTTTGTTATCACAACTATTCATTTTGTAACCTTTAAAAAATAAAATCAATTTATTTCCAATAAAACCTTTTTGTTACCACATATATTCATTTTGTTACCACAGTTATTAATTATGTTGCTTGTTTAAGTAAATTTTCTCTGATACAGAAAACAAATACATTACACAACCAAATCAATTTAATCGTATCACTTTTGTATTTTGTTACCACAATCATACATTTTGTTATCACGATAACTATTTTTGTCACCACTTTAAGTCGGTAACCAAAATTTATGAAATTATAGTTTACATATTCCAAAACCAAATTACAATCACATTGAATATAAACTTTTTTTTATCACATATATTCATTTTGTTACCATAACTATTCATTTTATAGCCTTTGAAAAATAAAATCAATTTATTATCAATAAAACCTTTTTTATTACCACATATATTAATTTTGTTACCACGGTAATTAATTATGTTGCCTGTTTAAGTTAATCTACAAAAATTACAAAGTCACAATTAGAACTGATATATTAAACTATCAAATTACAAACACCAAATTGCCCTAGATCAGATGTTACCTTCAATAATGAGTTTGCTGTGAAATAACATGTTAAATATACAATAAAATGACTATTCAAACCTGAATCGGCGTCGTCACTCTCGCAGACGACTCTTTGATTTCGCCGGCGTTGTTTAGATACATATCTTTTGTTTAAAAACACCATTCTTTTACTTACCTTTCACCATCTTCTACAAAACTTGATAACAAATACAAATTGATGACAACTTTTTAGAGATAATGAACAAACTAGCCTAAAATTAAAATTTTAGGTTGAAGGAATTAACTGCATAAAAATTAGGGTTTTAGTTTTTGAAAATTGGGAACAATGTTTACTGCAAAAAAAAAAAAAAAAAAAAAAAAAGGTGGAAAGAGGGTTTGAAAAGGTAAAAAGGAATATTTATAAGGTATCCATTTATTATAATACGGTAGATTTACTATCCGTTTTAATAATGAAACGGATATAACCCGTTTTAAGGAAGACTAACTAGTTCCTCACAATGATCCTACAACAAAAAAACTCCTTCATAACAAAAATTTATTATATAATTTTACAAACAATGCTTATTAAAAATTATCTCCTCCATGGATAAATCCATTATAAATCAATAATCTCCCAATGGTTATCACAAACCATCAAAACCAAGAGTATCATAGATAGATTAATTCCAAGCATTCAAATAAAATATGACATTCTAATATGTCCCTTTATGAAAGAATCAACTTTGAATTAACCAAAGTAAAAAGTGTCTCAAACCTTGAAATCACCGTATGTTAGACACTAATCCAAACCGATATACCATGTTATTGATTGAGCCATAAGAGAACTTATATGACACCACTCAATCTCGTTTCACCGTACAAATTATAACTTGCATAGATGACGATATTCACATCCATTCCATAGAATCTCATGACAAAATCGTTACATCACACAAAAGTCACACAAGTAGGATTTACTCAAAATTGATCATAACATATAAACAACACAGTTATATACAACAAAATAAAAATAAAAACATGTTAGATCTCAAACAATTTCCAGTATGATGATTAAAAGATTCCTCTCTCTCTCTCTCTCTCTCTCTAAAGTCTAAACAAAACCCCACAAAAAACAACTCAACCCTACTTTTCCTGTGATACCACCGGCGCCGCCAGCCCTCCACCACCTCCCCCCTCCACCACCCTAGCCTATTCCACCGGAGATGTGGCCGGTTTTGGCCCATCTCCGGTGGATAATCATCAAAAGCTCAAACACCCTTCCTTTCAGATCTTGGCTTGCATGCACTGCTTCCGGTATGCCGATCGTGGTCCCCGCCGTAGTCAACTGACCCGATCTCTACCCGCCGTTACCGTCATGTAATGTTTGGTCCATGAGTCGCCCCACCCTCTGGTTTATATGGGTCTTGTTCCCCCGCCCCCTTTTCCGGCACCTCTGCCGGCAGTCGGCTTGCGGTTGGTCCATTTGTTGATCCGTCGAAGGGCTGGTGGAGGTGTTCCCCTCCCCCTCGCCCCCCTCCCCCACCTCCACTAGCCCAGGCCCGAGAATGGGCCTTGTATTCGGGTTGTTTTTGGTTGGTTAAACGGGTCAAAATCTGACATGGTGTTCCCCTCCCCCTCGCCCCCCTCCCCCACCTGTCAGATTTTTGGGTTGTTATGTTAGAGGTCGTTGTCGGTTCCGTTATGGGTCAGGGTTTGTTAAGGTTCCTGGTGGCTTTCGCGAGTCTTAGGGTGGGCTTGAATGGTCTGTTTGTCGGGTTAAGGTTAAGAGTTGTAGGGATTCGATGTGTCGGGGTCTATAGGTTTGAAGGGAGCCGATCTGGCTTTATGGTTCTCTGTCTGTTTATGTTTATAAATCTTTAATGCATGCTTCTTAGGGTGTTTTTTGAGCTATCTTCGGCGGCTTGGGTTATCGGTTTGGGGGGCTGGTCGTTAGGGTCGGTTTGGTTATGGTGGTTTGTCCTCCAATCAATGCATCCCTGTCCTCTTCTCTTTATCAGTATTTTATTACTTTGTAAGAATAAAGCGTTCATGGCTTTTTCTAACGCGTTAAGTGGTAATAATTGTCCTACTGAGGCAATGTCGTTACTATTTCGTCCGGTTTGGGTTGTATTAGCCATAGAATCTTTGTTCTATGGTGGTAGCCGTGAGATTGGTCGAGGGGAGTTCTATTTCTATGCCATTTTGCTTGCTGGTTTTCTTGGTACTTTGGTTCCGTGACTGTAGAGTTCGATCACCACGGTGTAGGAGTTTTATCTCCGCCGGAGGCAGAACTTTGTTGTCTGCATTCCATCTTTCTCTTCTACGCTCTAGTAGCGTAAGTACACTCTGTTCTTGTCACTTTGCAGCTCACTTCGATCGCTGGTATTGGGGAGATTCAAGCTTTGCAGATGAGGAAGAAAAGGACGCTCGTGCCCAGTCATCCGTACTCCGACAACCCGGCCTCTATGCCCGACGTTTTAGTAGCTCTTTTTAGTTGTAGTCAATAATGGATGTAATCTGGGTCTAAAGTACCCTAACTTGTAATCCAACTTCCTTTCCAATTGGGCAAAAAAAAAAAAAAAAAAAAAAAAAACATGTTGTAAGTAGCATTGCATTATGCCCACTTGCAGCGTTTATATCATAGTACTCCGTATCAATATTATTTGCATCTATTAACAAAAACACTACATGCACCATTAACAAATCAGGGAAGCAGTAATAAAGAACATCACTCTTACTCTACAAATTAAATATGTAGAATACAACATGGCACATAGCATGAGAATATATCACGAATCTTATGACGTCTCATGTTATAAGCAACAAAAAGTTTTCGAAAGAAAACCGCAAACGCACTCGCAAAGTTCTTTAACTTTGTCGCTTCGGGAATTTCTTTTCATGCCATGTTGCCATTGCATACCGATACGATTGTTGTCACTGAACAAAACTACACTAAAGAGAGTTGGAAAAATATGTTTGGTTCAACACTCTGTCCAACACCAAAATATAAGGTACTCCGTACTTGGATAACAATCGAACCATGACGAGTATGCTTTCCTTAATTAAGAGTAGTATTTCAACTCAATTTTAAGAGTAGTATTTCAACTCCACATAAAAACGCTAATGATAAACGGTGATCAACTCAACGAAATCATACAGAATAGTATTGATATTAACTACATATACCACACAATCGGACATTCCACTACAAGAACACATATCAGGGCCGTCTTTAAGGGTGTTCAACTAGGGGAGAGCAAATTTTGGACCGGACCGGTCTATTTGGTCCAGACCGAACCCGGACCGACGATTTTTCGGTCCGGTCCTCGGTCCACTTTTTCTCTTCGATTTGGTCTTTGGTCCATTTGGTCCGGGTTTTGAACTGGACCAAATCTATTTGGTCCGGGTTTGGTCCGGACCAAGAAGTTTTTGGTCCGGTCCTCGGTCCACATAAAAAAAATATTTGGTCCTCGGTCCGGTCCCGTTCGGTCCGGTTTGGTCCGGTCTTGGACCGATGCTCAGCCCTATGTTCAACCCGTGCAAATGAACACGGCCCCTGAATTTTAGGGCCCCAATTTAACTGAGTGCAGTTAGTTGTGTACATATATCTATAATAACGCTTAATTTAACATCAAGAATACTCAAGTGGTGTAGTAGTCTTAACTAATTTAGTTATCTATTAGAAGTTCAATGTGCATGGACTACATTTTTTAGTGGCAAAATGTTACAAATGGGATTTGAACTTTGGTCTTTGACTATATGTTGCATTTAAAACCATTGCTCCTTTTGAAATTTATTGTTTTATTGTTGAAAGAATTAATTAATTTAATTTCATCTCTTTTTATATTTTTAAAATAAATTTGACAATTTTATTTTTTTGATGCTAGAAAAACATGAGCCTCATATATATTCTTGTTTAAAACGAGTATACCCGTTACATACTTGAAACGGATTGAATACTTAAATTAAAACGGATGACCCTGGTGAAAAATGACTATATATATAAGAGGGGCCCTTATATTAAATGTTTTCACAGGGCCCCAAAAATTCAGAGACAGCCCTGACACATATATGCATGATAATGTAAGAAAACATAAGCTAATTTTAACCATGCCTAAACCTTTTCTACCAAATTAAATTAGGCAAACCATTGGAAACAATTAATGATAATTGAATGAATTAATCCTGAAAATATTCATGCATACACGTCATGTATTTAAATAAAGAATTGCACTTATTTGTTAAATTTTCCAACGAAGGTTATTGTCACCGACTTATTCAATGATCAGGCCCATAAAGTGACTAAAATAATAATAATAATAATAATAATAATAATACTACGGAGTAACAGTTATAACACCATGCGTGACCCTCGTCCTCAAGTACCGAATCATCATCCAAAACTAGAAAAACTCTACGATTATATTGTATCCTTGGCAGATATTCATCATCATCAATTCCTTAACATTCGTCATCACAAAATAGGGTCGAATTGTTCTATTAGATTGTTGGAACTTTGTACGCAGACGAATGGAAATCGACAATAATTAACCACACCGAATCGACTTACGCTTTCTTAATAGAATAATTCGACCCTATATTAGTGCCAGAGTTATACCGAATTTCCTATTAAGATAACACGGTGTCCTGTGTTTTCGGGCACAAGAGAACAGAGATGTAATTCAGAAGTTTTCATATGTATTTTATTATGCATTCATTGATGCAGGGGATGAACGTGATTATTTTCACTGTATACCCCATCTTCTAATCCCACTTCTATATAAATAAAAGTAAAGTGAAACAATAAAACCTTTTTCTGAAGAGTTATGACTTATGACTCTTCACTATATTCTGTCACATTTACTCACGTCATAGAACCCGTTCTTTCGGACTTTTTAAGTGAGTTGAATCAACTCAATCAAATGAAATGAATCAATCGAATCAATCGAATTGAATGAAGTTCAATTAAATAACATAGCTATGTTGAATCGAATCAAGGCGAATCGAATCGAATTGACCGAATCGAATCGAAATGAGCTAAATCGAATCGAAATGTCTTTGAAAATAAGCTGAAAAGAACATGTCCATAGTCATCCAAAACGATAAACTATACCGTAAACTTGTAAATAATTATATATAAGCGTACACTCCGTACTTCCCAAACTTACATTATATTATATCGAATTTACCCATTAATGAACCAAATCCAAGTTATGCTAGATGAACCGGTAATTTTACTTAAATTACCAATAGAAAATTGAATAGAGAGTTTTACGAACTGAGGTTCGAGCCCCACCATGAAGAAAAAAAACTACTCCCCCCCCGTCCCGGTCAGTTGTTACAATTTCAATTTATGGGTGTACGGGTCATTTGTTTACACTTTCCACAAAAATCTTTGGTGACCAATGTGTGGAGTGGGACCAAGTTTCTTAACTAATCATATTGTTTAATTTTACCTATTTTAAAGCAAGTTAGACCTTATTTATACTTATATTATTATTTTTATCGTTTTTTACTTTAGCTCTCCACATCGATAACTGTGTATAAAGTATACGTAAATAAATTACCGTAACGGAGGGAATATATAGATGCTCTAAAGAACTCATGAACGAGTTATTTATTTATTTTTATTTTTTCAAATATTAACTACGGTGTATTTAATTATTTAATAAAACAAAAGAAACTGTAATAACGTGGTGGAAAGGAGCAAGACTTATGACTGAAAGGTCTATGATTCAAGGGTTATCCTCTCCATTTCTTGAAAATAGATGGACATTCATTTCTTATAAACGGTTGAGATCGATTCTTGTGAAAATCTAAGGGTGGTAGTTGTTTGATAAAAATAATGTTTTAATGAAGGAGAGAGAAAATATATTAAAATATTAGTGTATTAGAGAGAAAATGGAGAGAAAGAAATTGAGAGGATCCAAATTGATGATTCAATTGCCATTTCCAACAAATTTTTATATTTACATGTATTTAATATTTTCTCGTTCTTTCTACGTAGCAAAAAGTTACATTTTTTTTTTTAATTTCATATAAGTTTTAAATAAAATTTCAAAGTTTTAAAAAACCGTCAAATTAATATATATATTTTAGTTCTTATTTTATATAATTTTTTTAATTTCAAATGAACTAAAATATCATCAAAAATGAAAAATGAATTTAAGATTAAAAATGTTAATTATACTTTGGAAAAATATAAACGCCAACTGCGTGAAGTAATATGCCGACTGCATAGTCTGTATTTACCAATTGTAAAAATTGTAATATTCTTTATATCCTTAGAAATAATTGGAATTTCCAATTTTAAATCTTTTTTAGTTTAATATTTTAGGTCAATTTGGGTTACAGGTCATCTCGAGTCGGTTTAGCTAACGGGTTGATTCTATAACAACCCAACCCCACCACCGTTGTAAAATGGGGTTATAGGGATTATTTTAGGTCCCTTCTATCTCATTACATGATAAATTCATTGGACTGAAATGTTGATGATAATCAATATAAATGAATGACAAAAAAAACACGGTAGTTTCTTAATAGATGAAAATTGAACTTTTGAAGGAAAATATGAATGTTACTATAAGTTTTTTTTTGTCGTAAAACTTTGTTTAGAGAAGTTGAGGTCGTTTTTGTAAAATCTGTCAGGTTATTTCTAGAAAATCTGTCAAACATTGTGAGTATTATTTTCATAAAATTTGTCAAAAGAAAAAAGAAAAGGGAAATTTAACAGAAATAATCCAAACTATACCTCTTCTTCTCCCAATAATCCAAACTATCATTAATCCCGTAATAATCCCAACTATTATACTTACTTTCTCAAAATGATCATTGCGGGATTATTTTGAGAAGATAAGTATAATAATTTGGATTATTGTAAGAAGATAAGTATAATAGTTTGAATTACTGCGGATTAATAAAAATTTGGATTATTAGGAGAAGAAAAAACATAGTTTGCATTATTCCCGTCAAATTTCCCAAAAGAAAAAAGCTACTTTAACTTTTAATACGTGTGATCCAGTCATGGAGAGGAACAAAATATAAGCCGTTCATCCACTTGACGAGTGATCCACACATCTTTTACACATGCGGAGGATGAGTAGATTTAAATAGTCTTCTACTCTCCAGTCTCCACCTTCCTTTAATCCTTTTTGTGATTTTGTCGTTTCTATCTACTTACCAGTATTTATCAACCAAATTTAAGTTCCTTACTTTTTTTGTTACGACATCTATAAAACTCGTCAAATTAAATAAAGTTTCATTCTCTCTACACAAAATTAAACTCGTCTAATAAACTCGAAAAGTTTATTAAGCGAGTTCAAACATGAGCAAAGCACCGTTCGAGTTGGTATTCATCCCAACTCCGGCTGTAGGTCACATTATATCGACCGTTCAACTCGCTAAATTAATTCTTAATAAAAACGATTTAATCTTTGTTTCTATTTACGTCATCAACTTTTCTATGCACTCTTCTAAAGTCAACGCCTACATTGACTCCCAGTCACGTGATAACCCGTACCCGACCCGTCTGACTTTCGTATCCCTTCCGCTCCTGCCAGACATGTTCGACCCGTTTTCTCCCACTCAATTTACTGCTGCCATCGACCTCCACAAGCCGTTCGTTAAGCAGGCGGTTGAGGACCGAGTTCGGGACGGGCTTCCCAAGCCCGTCGGGTTCGTCCTCGACATGTTTTGCACCTCAATGGCGGATATTGCCAACGAGTTGAGTGTACCGTCGTACGTTTACTTTACTTCGGGTGCAAATCTTCTGAATTTCACATTCTTTGCTCAGTCGTTCGCAGACGATCATCAAGAAATCGATCCTGCGGTTGAGTTTAGTAGGCCGGAATTTTCAGCGGTTGTGCCCGGGTTTAAGAACCCGGTCACAAGCGCCGCTATTCCTGCGGTGTTTCAAGAGAAAAACGGGTGCGAGTTGCTCCTCGGCTTTGCGAGGAAGTTTAGAGAAATGAAAGGTATTTTGATGAATACCTATGTGGAATTAGAAAACTTCGGTATACATGCGTTAATGAATGGTGATGGTAAGAAAATTCCGCCTATTTATCCCGTGGGCCCCATTTTGGAGCTCGGCAACACGAGTACTGGTGGGTCTGACAATAGTAAGGACGTGTCCGTAATTCAGTGGCTTGATGGTCAACCGAAGTCATCAGTGGTGTTTCTGTGTTTTGGAAGTATGGGAAGTTTTGATGAAGAACAAATTAAAGAGATAGCGATCGGTCTAGAACGGTCGGGACAACGGTATTTATGGGCCTTACGGAAACCGCCTTCTTCAGGAAAGGTAGGGGTCCCTAGTGAGAGTGAGGCGTTCTTAGAGGCCCTTCCTGAGGGGTTCATTGATCGTACGATCAGTGGTAAGGGGAAAATCATAGCGTGGGCCCCGCAGGTTGAGGTATTAGCCCACCCTGCCGTAGGAGGGTTCGTGTTACACTGTGGGTGGAACTCGACGTTGGAGAGCATATGGTTTGGGGTTCCCATGGCAACTTGGCCTATTTATGCGGAACAGCAGCTGAACGCGTTTGAGTTAGTAAAGGAGTTGGAATTGGCAATTGAAATAAGGATGGATTACAAAACGGATATAGAAACTCAAAAGGCGGGCTTCATGGTAAAGGCCGAGGAGATAGAAGAAGGAATTAGGGCATTAATGAATGTGGATGAGACGATGCGTGAACGAGTCAAGACGATGAGTGACTATGGCAAAAAGGCTTTGGAACGAGGAGGATCGTCCTATAATTATTTGGAATTCTTCATTGGGGATGTTTTGAGCAATATTAGTTAAATTAAATTCCAAGAGAGTGGATGAAAATTTAAAAAAAAAATGATAAGTTATTGCTCTCTGCAATCATGTACGGAGTAATTTTTAACATTTACTATTGAATCGGTTTTTTTTAATTAAAGCATAGTGTTAAATTTACTTAGGTACCTCTATATTGTAAATGAAGAAGTTGATGACGATTTGATGTCAGATATAAAATAAATGAATGGAGTAAAAGAATAAATAGTATGTGATGAAAATTAGAAAGTTGAGAAAAAGTATGTGAGATTAATAGAATTCGATTATAAATTGTACTCCGTACTCAGTAAGAAGAGATAAAGACTTGCCTTAATATGGAAGCTATTAGATAATTGTATTCACGAATTACCCACGTCTATGTCATTGTACCATTGGGATTAATAGAGTTCCATTATATTGACCACGGCCAAAATCTTATGCTATCAATGGTTTAAAAAGAATAAAAAATATTATAAACTTCTTTAGGGGGCGTTGCATTTCGTTTTAAAATTTGGATTCAAAACTCAACATTTAGAATAGATAATTTTGAAATGACATGGTATGGGGGTGTCATTTGAAATGACCAAATGTTGTGAATAATTTAATTATCTTTGGATTTGAATCAAATCCAAATCCAAATCCAAATACTTGAGTTTGCTAAACAAGTCATTTCGTTCAAATCCGAATTTCAAAATGAAATCATGGTTCCCAAACGCACTCTCAATAAATTTTCAAATAGTAACTTTTTAAAATTTCTTTTAGAAAATTAATAATCTGTATTCTTTATATCCGTTTAAATCATTGTTTTTTCTATAAATGCATCATGATAATTTTCAGGCTGATTCGATTCGTGCCTCATCTCGGGTATGTTCAACAACCTGGTCAACTCAAATTGAAAAGGATTACGTGGGTTAGTCATCTAAGGTCGAGTCAGGTTCGGTTTTTGGTCAAACTTTGTTGAGTCATAATTGATTGCAGGTCATCAACGAGTCGGGTCAAATCAATTTCAAGTCAAAATAATTTCAGGCCGGTAAAATATATATACATCTGTGGGTTAGATGAGGTCACGGTAGTAGGACAAACGATTAGTGGTGACTGTGGCGGATGTGCAGTCGATGATCAGGTGTCCAAGAGGTGAGCAGGAGTGGGGAGGGTTGTTAGGTGGTTTGATAGATGGTTGTTTTGTTTTTATTTACTCATTATTTCTCTTTATTTTCATTGATAATTTTTAAAAATTATTGATTTAGTTACACTTTTCTATCTTGTTAATTATTAAATTTATTTATAAAATAATTTTAACTCAAAAAGTAAAATAATACTTTGTAACTAATAACATTCATATGTAATAATGAATTTTAAAAAAAATTAATTACAAAATTATTAAGTTAAGTTTATTATATGAAGTGGATTATAAGAAGAAGAAAATACTCCGTAAGAAAGATGCAAAGTTAGAGGTAAGGGTAATATTAAAAATAACGATTTTTTTTTCAATTGCTACCTAAATTTTAAGTCATTTATCATACAAATCCCTAACATTTCTAAATTAATTTATTACTAATAATTTTGGACTTTTTGTTAACAACCCCTAAAACAAAATTTCTAAAAAATTTGGTGAAACTCCGACATTAACTTTCGCCTATGCACGTGACTCTATATATTTTTTTTTTCCTTTTAATTCTTTCACAAATTCTTGTTTGAGTCGGCGAAACCCGTTTCTAGCTTAAAACGATTTGGGTATGACCCGTTTTTCTCTTTTTTCTTTTTTTTTTTTTTTTTTTTTTTTTTGAAAATTTTTTTAAGACCAAAATTTTGTTTTTTTTTTAATCTTTTATCGAAAATCGTTTTTATAGGGTAATTAAAAATGGTAACAAAGTAGACAAAAATGGTAACATATTATATTATATTGGTAACATATTATGAAACCTCAGTTTTCATGGGTTTGTTTTCCTTAAAAGATAATGTTGTCCTTTTTTACAAACAGGTAACCATTTAGTATAATAATGTTACCATGTTAGCTTTCAGGGTTTGTATTCCTTAAAGATCTTTGTTGTCTATTATATATACAGTCACCTTTACCACAACAATGTTACCATCTCATTTTTCGGTTTGATGGGTTTGTTTTCCTTGAAAGAAAATGTTGCCCTTTTATACAAACAGGTCACCCTTTAGAAAAACAATGTTACCATCTTATTTCTCAGCTAAACTAATGTTTCAATGGGTTTTTTGTCCTGCAAATATAATGTTGTCCTTTATTACAAACAGGTCACCATTTAGTACAACAATGTTACCGTCTTTCCATGGGTTTGTTTTACTTGAAAGAAAATGTTACCCATTTATGCAAACAGGTCACCATTTACAACAATAATGTTACCATCAAATTTTACCACTTTCTTCTTCCCCAAATCCCAGCAAAAAAAAATAAAAAAAAATAAAAAAAACCCCAAATTTAATTTAATCTCCCCCATTTCAAATCACAAATTAAATCCATCAGATCTTCAGATCAAATCACTTCATATAATAATAATAATAATAATAATAATAATAATAATAATAATAATAATAATAATAATAATAATAATAATAAAACAAATACAACAACAACAATGGCACGACAACAACCACAAAAATGGCGACATCAACAACACAAAAATGGCGACAACAACCAGCACCGTCGTGGACAACCTGCTCATTCTTTCGTCTTTTGATGCTTTTTTTTGGTAGGAAAACTTTGATGAACATAGAGTGATTAACTTCTGTGTTTTTTGTTTTTTTAATGAAGAAGAGAGAAATTTTTGGGGAGTTTTTTTTGGAGTTTTTGAGCTGGGTTTGTATGTGATTGGAGCATTGTTGTGGATTTTGTATTCAAGAGAGAGAGAGGGAAAAAAAAATGAAATGAGAGAGAGGGAAAGACGGCAGGAGAGGAGAGGAGAGGAGGGTACTCTATTTTATACAACCCTAATTTAGATCCGACCCGTTTCTCTTGTAAGACGGGTTGACCCGTCTTACAAGAAACTAACTGTAATTCATTTACCTCTCAACCCAATTATCAATTCATTTACCTAACTTCACCCATTTCTCTAAATACCACCTAAAACCCCTCTTCCAACTAAATCAAAGCATATAAGTTAATCCTTACTCCATTACTTGTCTTGTACTCGAAAAAAAGGTTAAAAATGTTTTTAACATGTTACATCGTATTAAACGGAGTGTTGGAGTCTTGGAGATGTTGGTCCAAACTTGTAAAAACAAGGAGTCCCATATTGATGGAGACAAAGCATTTTGTTGGGGTTTATATATGGAGCTCTTATTTAATTTATTTGGTAAGAACAACTATGTGGAGAGTATACAAGGCCTCCTACGCACGCCCCGCCGTCCGTCTCGTGCCACGTGCGTGGCGTGCTTATATTTTTGCTCCTCGGACTAATTAAGTGATCGGATACTACACTCATTCAAATCAACGAAGTTAATGCGCATTATTTCCGATTAATTGCACATCATAATTCTATGATTAATAGCCATATATATTCAATCTCGGTTTTAATGGCCATATTAACTCCGTTTTTGATTGTTGTATTTTCCAACAGTCATATTTTTCGAGCCCTATAAATACCGAGCTTCTTCATTCACATAATACACAACAAAACATTTCATCTTCTCCTCTTCTCTACATACACACTTCACAAAATATAAGAACAGCTCCGACTTCTCTCTTTGTAGTGCACCAAAGCTAGAGAAAGAGGCGTTAACCCTGGAGTCGGTGACCACGAGCCCATACGCACCATATATAGTAGGGGTGTAACTGACTTAGAACAGTGTACCACAGGACGTCTCGAATATTACCGTAGAATCCAACACGGAGTATTTCATTATGTTTAAATTCTTTAAATTATACTCGTATATCTATATCTATATATCTATATATATTATTAAAAGAGAATCATTGAAACAATAACTTGCAAAACCAACTTACTTTTGAAGTCTTGGGCTGCCACGTCAGCGTACCTTGCCACGTCAACAAAGCACAAAACCGCCTTCTTTGGAGAAAACAAAAAGCTCCTCCATTCAATTTTTTTGCAATCAATTCTCATTATATGTAAAGTTTTGTTAAAATTAATTCCACTCGAAACAAATCAAATTTAATAATATTGTATCAACTAAAAAAAACCCCAAATATTTATATTTTTAGTCCTAAGTGTGAAATAAAATAAAATGACGAATCCAAATAAGAGTAACATAAAACGAGCATATATAAGACGAGCATATATTTCGGATGCAGTAAAAAATTGCATAAAAATAACTCCATCTGATTCAGTCGTTTCTTTATCTTTTTAACCAACAATAGTCGATATCATATCGTGTCCAACAAGTGTAACCGAGTCTACGAAACATATATGAGTAGGACTCTTGTGCTTAAACTTTGAATCTTTGGATTGATGGGCACATTTCATAATTATATGCTATTCGAAATTGCCTTAGGTGTGTAAAATCTATGATCAAAAGTTTTCATTTGTTTCGTTGATTTACATTTTTCTTGATTGCTCTCAATAGTTGTGGAAATGGTAATTCCAATATGATCCGCGGTTGAGTCGTTTGATTAATGGGTTTTGGTTGCAATAATGTGGGGGATAGTGTGGAAAATAGAATTGGTATGTCCCATTGGTTCAGGAAATCTTCAAATTGCGTAAAAAAAACCTCCAAAATCGTCACGACCTCAATGTTGATTAATACAATATTGCAACTCACTCAATGCTGCTGCTATCCCTGTTCCACTGAAATCATGATGGTATAACTATTTTCATCTTTGTATAATCTTGTATTTCTTTTGAATGTCATAGTTGAGTTCTCCATTTAATTTTTGGTATGTCTTCGACTTTTTATCGTTTACTCATTGATGTGTCATCAAAATTACTTCAGTATAATTACTTTCATGACTTTATCCAACTTATATGCTACTCCGTGTTCTGTTAACTCGCCGTGCTTTCATGCTTCTTGATAGAGTATAATATAAGTAGTCACTTTTAAGTTGTTGTCCAATCCATGGACTTTGTTTAAACCGTCACTATAGGACTCAGAATTAGATAATTGATTGTCCAACTTAGATAGGTCATGTAATTTAGTGTGTTTTAATGGTATGATATTGTGACTTGATACTCAAAAGTAGCAGGTTTACAAATAATGTCCTCCCAAGTTTGAATAAGTAAGTTAGGTGGTAAGGAAAATGAATATATTGTCCACTTTAATATGATTAAGCCAATGACAGTATAATAAGTAGCGCTATGTTTTAAGAGTGTCTAATGAAAATAGTACTTAAAAATATGTGTACAAGTAACCAAAAAACCAAGAAAATATATAAATATTCGCAGACTAATTACCATGCGTTGTAGGATGAAAAACGATGATGTGAGCGGCAAAGAAAGAGTAGAAAACCAGAAGAAAGGCTAACAAAACAAAACCAGAATCAAGCAAATGAAGGAAAACAAAGTACAAAGAAAGACATACCAAAAGCTAGAAAACTCACGAGAAAATGTGTGCAACGTTTCTAAATAATAGAAATATACGCTGAAGGATTTTAACAAATTGAATATTTAAAACTTCTGCAAAAGAAATCAATCCATGAATATCAAAATAGAAAATATTAACTGTTATAGATTTATGTATTAGTCATCATGGTTTGTATGTCAGAGTAAAATGTACCGGCATTTCTATTTTTTAGTTTGTTTTGTTTTTGGGTTTTTCTACTGCAGTACTCCAAGTTTTGGTTTTTCATCGTGTACCCTATTTTTTCCTTATACCTGTATCTTGAACTTCATTACTCATTCTATAAGATGACCTAAAGTTACTAAACTGTTAACTAAATACTAACACCGTTAGAATAAACTCCTATTTTTTCTATTTTGTATGTTTTCCCTTCAAAATTATGAAATATCCCCTTCTTTTTTCTAATTTTCCACTATTTTTCATCCTTATTCATTTTTTTTCTATAGTATATAATTTTTTTTTAAAATTATTGTTAAAAGTCATAAACTTTATTGATTTACTTTATCGTAAAATAATCATGAATATTTGAAATTCATAAATTTAGAAGGAAATATTAAAAAGAGGGAGAAATGAGAGCTTAATGTAACGGTGTTAGTGTTTAATTAATGGTTAAGTAACTTTAGGTCACGGTTGAGAATGGATAATGAAGTTTGAGGGTACACCATGTAACTGAAAAAAAAACAGGGGTATACGATAGAAAATAAAAAAGTTGGAGGGTACACCGTAGAAAAACCCTTTGTTTTTAATGTATATCACTTTGTTGAATGAATTTCAATAAGAGATCAAACAAGTTTTTCACCAACTTTTTCTTACAATTAGTTTAATTAGGATATGTCAAATGTAAGACGATTTCATGCATACAACGGGATATTTGTGACTAAAATGTAATACTGTAATGATCAAAGTGTAAATGTCCATGGTGATAAGATTGTGTTGCTTAGTACTTATGGTGTAAATGTGATGTGGTGATGATTGTATGCTGTGATTTATGTAGTACATACATAGAATCAAATTTTTTATGTTTAGGTTATGTAAATTTTTAAGTATACAAATGCAAAGAGATTGATTGGTAGGATTTAGGAGATTCAACGACGCCTATTCAAAGTATCTTCGCTAAATAAATATGACACTCAATGTGTAAACAAGACCAATAATATCATAAATTACACGTTAAATGAACACTTTATGTAACAAAGCAAAGAAATACAAACCCCAAAATATAAAACAAAAATTAAAGCCGCCCCGTGAAAATCACGGGTCGCACCACTAGTTAAGAGTTTAAATAGAAAATTTAAATGGTATATATTATATTATGCATCATTTTCTCAAACATTTGACACTAGTAACATTAATCTCAGAATATATCTAACTAATATACCTTTGGGAAAGTTTTCATTAACTTTTACCTTTAATGAAAAGTGACATACATATATTTTCAGAAATATGTTCCAATAGTTGAATATATAACGGAGTATAAGATTAATGTTAGTTTGAAATATTTTCGAAAGATGAAGAAGAGTATTGTATCTTTACATGAAATTTATCTCTAAAATAGTACTCAGATTACTCTGTAAAATCTACGAGTAATAAAAATGAAAATGAAGGTTTATACGGAGTAATATAGTTGAATTCTACTATTCCCCCTATCTCAATTATAATTTGTTTACACTTCTTCCAAATTCCCTTAACAAAAAAGTCAAATTGTAAACAAATCTTTAGAACGGATGAAGTAGTTAAAACGCACCAATAATTAACTTTTATAATGTTGATTGACTTCATGAAAAATACACTTACAATAATTTAATAGAGTAAGTGGCTGTGTATAATAATATACACCATCCCAATTGTAATTAAACCTAACCGTATGCTTATTATTTTACACTAACATCTACATTTTACGTTGCAATCGCGCACACGTATGCCTACATTGTCTCAAACTCTCAATGCGTGTATATAATCACTCACCATGAACACAAGATCAACCATCCATTACAAAGAAACCTGTAATTCATTATTTAACATTACCATTAAATTTAAAAGTAAAACAATAGAAATTTAAAAAAAAAAAAAAAAAAAAAAAGCAAATTAAAAATCATGAGTAAGGTTGCGGAGTTAGTATTTGTTCCGACACCGGGTATGGGTCACTTGGTACCGGCTATCGAACTTGCCAAATTGGTACTCCGTGCAAACGATTTCATTTCCGTAGTTATTTTTATTCTCGACATCCCTAGTCACACTCCCAAGATTACCGCCTTTGTCGAGTCTGAGTCACGTGACAACCCGTACCTGACTCGTCTGACCTTTGTCACGCTACCACCCCTGTCAAACCAACCTGAGTTCTCGAGTACCCACCCTTTCGCCTCTGTCATCCACCTCCACAAGCCGCTCCTTAAGCAGGCGGTGGAGGACCGGGTTACATACGGATTTTTTAAACCTGTCGGGTTTGTTGTCGACATCTTTTGTGCTGATATGGTGGATCTTGCCAATGAGATGCACGTTCCGACCTACCTTTTCTGTATTACTGGGGCAAGTTTTCTAAACTTGCTATTTTATGCTCAGTCGTTGGCGGATGGTCATCCAAATGTTGATGTTGCGAGGGAGTTTAGTAGGCCGGAATTTTCTGCGGTCGTGCCTGGGTTTAAGAACCCGGTCACGAGCAATGTTATTCCCGCCCTATTCCAGGAGAAAAGTGGGTGTGAATTGCTTCTCAACTTTGCTAGAAAGTTCAAAGAAATGAAGGGTATTTTGGTAAACACATTTACTGAACTAGAAACTTCCAATATCCAAGCGTTGGCGAGTGCTTACACTGGGGAAATAATTCCACCTATTTATCCCGTGGGCCCCATCTTAAAGCTAGGTAAAAAGAGCGGTCGTGGAACGACTGACAACGTAGACGAGCCTTCTGGGATTCAGTGGCTTGATGCTCAACCGGTATCGTCGGTTGTGTTTCTATGTTTTGGAGGTTGGGGGACCTTCGACGAGGAGCAAGTCAAAGAGATTGCTAATGGTTTAGATAGGTTAGGATATCGATTTTTTTGGGCACTACGAAAGCCGCCTCCCAAGGAAAAGTTTGGGGCTCCTAGCGATAACGAGCCATTCTTAGAGGCCCTTCCCGAGGGTTTTATTGAGCGCACAAGGGGTCGAGGGAAAATTGTAGCATGGGCGCAACAAGTTGAGATACTGGCCCACCCAGCGGTAGGTGGATTTGTATCGCATTGTGGTTGGAATTCGATACTCGAAAGTTTTTGGTTTGGAGTTCCTTTGGCAACATGGCCTATATATGCTGAGCAGCAGTTATATGCGTTCAAATTAGTGAAAGAGTTGAAATTGACAGTAAATATAAGAATGGATTATAAAAGAGACTTGATAAATGGAAAAAGTAATTTTTTAGTGACCGCTGAGGAGATTGAAAAGGGGGTTAAAACATTGATGAATACGGATGAGGAGTTTAGAGTAAGAGTAAAGAAGATGGGTGACCAAGGGAAAAAAGCGTTGGCAGAAGGAGGGTCGTCCTTTAAATGTTTAGAACGTTTTATCGAAGATATTTTGAACAATATTGCTTAAATAAGATGTGGAGTAGACTTATATATTTTGGGATAAATGCAATTGACTAAGGAGCCTCCTATATATAAGTGTACGATGCCCAAACTTTTAGTCCTTCACCGATGTGGAACTTTCTTACTCCGTAATATTTATATAATGCATAATGACCACAATTATTTGCACCATCAATGTGGGACAAACCATATTCTAATGACTAGTTTACAATTCACAATTTAACTCAAATCTCAAATATGAACAATTGCTAGTCATTATTCCCAACATATTATTAATTCTACTCACGTGACTTACATATTGTTTCTTCATTTTACTTCGAGCACCCGCTTGGGTTTTTACTCCACACTGTTTCGGCCAAATTTAGTCGGGTTTGATAATTTGGCTCGTGAGAAGGGGTATAGTGATCTACTCGATTAACAACTTGGTTTATGTTACGATCGAATGAACGAAAAATAGCGCAAAAAGATAAAGTGCAAGAAAATAAAGGACACAAGGGATTTGGTGACGCGGAAAAACCCGTAAATGGGAAACGACCGCGGGGGGATCTGAGTCCCGCCTAATGTGCTCCACTTAATAGGTGAAGCCTATCAATAGATTTCTCGATGGTAAGCCTCATAATTGATTAATTTCTTCAATGTAAGTATGTTATTTCATTGTTTTTGCAATAAAAATCTCCCTTTAGGTAAGATGGTTCATTCCCTTTCATAGGGGTTTTTCAGTACTCTTTATTAGAGTTAATTCGGTCCTTTATTTCATGTTTTTTAAGTTTGTGTGTTAGAAATGATTGGTTCTTTAATTCGTTGCACGTCTCTTCAATTGATACAAGTTAATCGTCAACCGTCATTAAAATCAATTCAGGGTAATTTTCAAATTAGTTTGATCCAAGCAAATGATTCCCTCAAAAGGTATATAGAGATAGCAATATAATTTATAGTGGTTGGTGCGAGAATGAGTAGGTTTAAGAAGTAAATCGCCAGTTAACTAGCGATTAGGTGTGTTAATCGCAGATTAAATTGAGACAGACAAGTAAATCGCCAGTTAGTTCCAGACAACAGAACAAATCGCCAGTTAATGTTAGACAGGCAATGAAATCGCCATTTCACAGGCGATTTGGTGTGTGGTCTGTGCTCCTGTGAAGTGACTTCGGCCGTAGGCTAGTGGGCTAGGTCATGAATGTATTTTGTTGTTGGGTTATTTTGATGAGTGACGGGTTGTTTTGGTCAGCTTTTGTCGTTTCATGTTTCGTGTTTCGTTCTTTTTCAGGTCTCGGGTCGAAAAATGTTTTTGTCTTGAATTGAATTATTTTTGTAAGGTGTGTTTTGACGTGAGCTTGGCTTGAGCGTATGACGTCTTAGGAATTGTTTTTTTGGGTTGTTTATGGGCTTTTTGTGCGGAAAAAGACTTGTTTTGTGTTGGGTCGACTTGAATAAAATGAGTGAACGAATACTCATTTTACACGACATGCAAGTAAATCATTTTATGCATTAAATGACTTAAAATGCGTTTGACAAAATGTACCGTTTTGACATTACGTTAAAAACATGTTTTTTTTGTGAAAAGTTCATTTCATCACAGGGTGTGTGTTTGGGGGGTACGGATACGGGTATCTAAAACCGCTCATAGATACCTCGGCTGTTCCAGTTGCTTAGTTAGAGCTTCTATGAGTACTCGGTCGTTCTAGTTATTCGGTTAGAGTCTATGGTTTTGTTACTATGTCGTCATCGTTCCAGTTGTTTAGTGGGATTTGGCCAAATTGAGACAATTGTTTAGAACTTCCAGTTGTTGTCCTACCATATGGTTTGGTTGATTCTAGTTGTTTCACCCAGTGTTCTGCTTTGATTCTTGTAATCCTTCATTGTTTGTTGTTATTCCATCCAGTTGTTGACGGTAATTGAGTTTAAATAATTAAGAATGGTATACCGTATGATTGCAGGTATGGCTTGTGTGTTTGTCTAGTTGTTAGTACTCTGACTATATGTCGTAGGCCAGGTAAGCTTGTTGTGGTGGTTGCTATATAGATTATGTTGAAGTATGACTGGGGAGCACCTGTTACTCCCCACTGATTGTGGTTGTTGCTGTCTTTAGTACAGGTAAGCTTGGGTTGGAATGTAACAACCCAGATTATTTTAAATAAACAAAATACGAAAAATAAGATTTAATGAAAGAAAAATAAAATAAAGGTGAGCCACTGCGGTAGAATCACCTCGGAATCCAGGTCATCACGGAACTCAAACGGTCTAGTGAACAAAATGTAGACAACCAGGAATAAATACCCGTACATAAAAACCAACATGAGTCTAATCAAAATTAAACAAGTCTAATAAATCCAAATGCTAGCTAGGGGTTCTTTTCACACGACATCCTCAAACTTTACCCATCCCCGCGTATACCTAAAAACATTTTCAGAATACCACAGTCAGTGGGGGCTCCCCAGTCATACTTCAAAATAACCAACATAGCAATCACCACAAAAAGCTTACCTGGCCTACGACCTATACTCATAGTAACAAACAACCAGACAAACACACAAGCCATACGGGCAATCATACTTGTGGAACCCGGGATCGGACCCAACTCGGCGTCTTGCTTAAGGGCGGATTTTAAAGTTAAAAAAGATTAAGTTGGAAAAACCTTTAAGAACTGTTATGGAGTCGCCACCTATTTATCGCGGAAAATAGGAACCTGCTACCATGTTCTAAGCTAAAAACATGTTCTTAGATTTTGGAGCACGCCGACACCCCTAGATCTAAGGCTTATGAAACCAGATTGGATTCGGGGTGAGGGTACTTTAGAAAAGAGTTATTCAAGTAATGATTTATGAAAACCTTTTAGAAAAGCCTATGTAAAAATAGCCTCTACTGACCTAGAACAATCCTTGTAAGATGATATTTGAGCTGATGTTATCGCTACGTACAAGTGCGATAAGGATGTAAAAGAATGCAGATCTGAGATGCAAAAGATTGATTAAAACCCTCGATTTAGCATGTTTAACTTGTTAACGAATACGGTTCAGTTAAAGGTCGAATTCATTGTTTAAGTTGATTTTAATGCAAGACAGAAAGGGTGCAAGATGCATGCAAATAAAATAAAATTCAATTGTCCATTGGTTTATTTTATAAGGTCGATTCTTATGCGACTTTGGCGAGTCAACGGATATGGAGTGTACCCGAAGTAATAAGAAGACTTGGAATGCAAGCCTGCTCGGTGCCAAAGCCGGGGGGGGCGCTAAAGTGTAGACCCCTTTGTTAGTCCATAGAAAATAAGAAAAAGCTTTGATCCAAGTGGATCGGTACCTACCTTGTCCCCGACGCTCGGATCTGGGCGAGCTTCGCTTCTTGAACTAGAAAGGAGGATGAATTCAACACGGGATGGTGTGTTGAACTCAAGGATTTGAGTCTTTGGAGGCTTTTGTGGATGCAAAGGGGATTTGTGTGAGAGAGAGGTGTATTGTGGTTGTAAATTGTGAAAAGATGTCTTCCGAGGTTGGGTATAGGGGTGTATATATACTAAAAACCTCGGAGAAATTAGAAGCTGGGGATAAAACCAGGCACAGGAACCGCATAGGCTTATGCGGTTGGTTGGGCAAACCGCATAGCCTTATGCGGTTGCCTACCCAAACCGCATAGGGTTATGCGGTTTGAGGGTCCTGTTTTGTGTAATTTCAAGTTTGGTTGCATAAAATCTTTGAAAGATCTGATATAATTTCGTGCGTGAAGCTCAAGAAAAGTGCTAGGATATTTACGAGATATTTTGTGGTGTTCAGGGCTTTGGAGTGCGGGCCAAAGGCTTGGGTTTTAGGCTTCGATTTGGGCAGAGACCGAGAAAAAATGAAAAAGGGTGTATTTGCATAGATTTGTGAAATAAGCTAAGGCGTGAAGTTGTATTTTGTGTGAGAGGGTGCTAAATAAGCGGTTTTAGCTACAGGGCCTAAATTTAGGGATTTAGGAATGCTGAATTAGACCTTGTTAATGTAAAAGGGGCTAATTGTAGTGCAAATGCGAAGCTCATGCCAAATGAAGCAGGACGAGGACCTAGCTAGACTCCAAATGGACAAAATGAACGTTTATTTAAGTGCGATGTGACGCGACCTAAACCATTTTAACATTTCAAACGACTCAAAAAATGAATTCGACATTAGTTAGAACCGTATAAGTCAACGTTAAAGCATGCGTAATAAAAGTCCGTGATACATCACAGGGTTTTTGCTGGGAGGGTACGGATATGGGTATCCAGAGCCCCCGGTTTGGTGAGCTCGGACTAGAGCGCTAGTCAAACTCCACGACCATATCCCACCATTACGGTCTCGATATAGTCGTGCCAGCGAAGCATGTGTCCATGGGTGAGGCGAGGACTTGAACCAAGCTAAGCGGGGGAGGCGTGCGCATTTTAAGGACTTGGCGGTCGTGCATGCTATAAGAACTGCGACTGCCAGTCTTTGTCGTCGTGCTTATTCTTAATGCCTTTCTTGATGTTGATGTCGCCGTCTTGTATATGTTGGGTATCGTATAGTGCTGCTGCTTGTAGCGTCTTCGGATGGTCTCGTGAAAGAGCGCATGTACTGCAACGCGTGGTGGCTAAAGTGCAAGGTGCATTTGCTTGTAAGATGTTTGGATAAGTGCTAGTGTAGGTCTCGTGAAAGAGCGCCTGGTAATGCTTATGCTTGAACTTGCCGAGGAGCCGTCTATGTAGAGTGAAATGCTTGGAGTTAGGTGTATATCGCGGAGTACTTGTGCTTGGGCTTGCCGAGGAGTGTCTGTAGTTGTAGTTGCATATGATTGCCTTCTGTTGAGGAGAAAATGACGTAGTGCTCGTGAAGAGCGTTCGTGCTTCTGCTTCTGTACCGTATATTAAATGCTTAATATACGCGTATGGCGAGTTGTGAGCGATGCCTTGACCCAAATGCGAACGTGCTTGGAGTTACATAGGGGCTAGGATGAATTAGGAATCGAAAAGTAGGCATAAAGCGAGAAAAACCGAAAAACCACAGGACCAAACCGCATAGCCTTATGCGGTTCATGGGGCAAACCGCATAAGGTTATGCGGTTTGCCTTAATGCGATTGGGGCTTATATAAGGCACGAGCACCGTGAGCATGCTTCATAACTCATTTTCGGTTTCTATCTCATAAAAACGTCATTTTTCGATTTCTCAACCGTTTTTGCTCGTTTTTCTTGCGTTGCTTTGCTATGGAACGAGGTAATGCTCCATTTCAACTTGCTTTTACGTTATTTATCGTTGTAATTAGCTAGTTTTGCCTTGTAATGTTGAAAAGACGGGTTTTGAATGAAAACCCGAGTTTTGCTGAAATTTGCCGTTTGAATGCTTGAAATTGACGTCATTGTGTTGCATTATGCCTTGTGAACGTGTATGTGTGAATTGATTGTGATTTAGACCGTCTTTGTGTGAAAACGCCCAATTAGGTTTCGGCCCCGAAAACGAACCCGGATTTACCGACCCGGAATTTCAATTAAACTTCGGTGTAGGATGCCCATAACGAGTATAGCATGCCTATGACGTTAGTTTTGCGAAAATGTCGAGTTAAGGCTTTCAAATCGCCGTCTTAAGTCGTAGTTATACGAGTAATTAAGGCGACCGGGGTTTTTGATCTGGTGACCAAAATGCAATTGCTTGTAATGGTTTGTTGTTGGGGACTATTATGGAGCGCAGATACCATAAAGTTGTGATTTGAAAAAGTAGAGAAAGGTTTTCGGCTTATTTGTGAATTAGGCCTAAAATTGCTCCGTAGGGGTATAGTGTAATGTATTAAGGGAATGTACGTGTATTATGTGAGTATTATTTGTGTGTATTTGCGTGTATGAGTATGCCAGGTTGTATGCTTGCGTGTATTATAGCTGTATGTATTGGTTGTGTTTGGTTGCGAGAAGGTTCTAGTCGTATTACGAGATCGAGATCCCGTAAGAGTGCTAGTTCGAGACGCAGGAGCCTCTAGCTCGGCGGCTTAAGGCGTGCGTGGTGAGAGGAAGCCGACCTCGTGACCGCCCACGAGGCGTGGTCACCACGAGGTAGGGTCGTGGGAGAAATGTTCTGTGCGTGATCCCGAGGGCGAGCTTGCTCAAGAGGTGGTGGATGGTGGAAGGCGAGATGGAAGTTCTTGAGGAGGAGGTCGAGGAGGTTGCGGAGGTTGCGCCAGGGCGAGTAGCTCTAGGTCAGCGAAAGTCACGCTACGAACAGGGCTTTCGCGAAGGGTTGGGATGGTCACAACCTTCGCTGTCTCGGAGAGACACGCTTTCTATCGAGCGGCGATGGGTTGGGACAAGGGCCCGATGAGGACTTTCTCGGGCGTCTCGTCCGCGATGTGTGTTTTTGAGGAGAAGCTTGCGCGCGCAAGCTTGGGTGTTGCGTAGTGCTTTTGGCGGATTGGTTGGCCATTGGAGGGAGATTGCGAAGAAGAAGCAGACGGCGAACCTGATGTTGATCAGGGCCTTCATGGATAGGTATTGGGACACCACGACGACGTTCCATATGCCCGGCTTTGAGGCCGGCGTTACCTTGTCTGGGAGCACGCGGTCATAGCCGGGTCTGCCGTTTGGGGATCGCGACATGGATTTTGAGTTCGCGCCGTCCGTTGTGGGCGAGGTTGTGACCGCCGGTTGGCGGTGGTTTGGAGGTGATTTGTGGTCGCCACCCTATACCTTCAAGACAAGCTATATCTTGGAGTATTTTGAGGAAGACCGAGTATGGCCCTCTGGAAGCGAGCGACGAGCGTAATGCTCGTATGTGGTTGTGGTGGTTTGTGAGAGTCACCGTGTACTTCTGGCGACAAGGCGGCGAAGGCATCGACATCGGCCCTTATGCATCTCACGGATTGGAATGCAATTGGGACGTTGGTAGGTGCCGTCTCTGGGCTTGTGCATTCGCCTGCATGGATCTTTGTGAGACCGCGGGTCATGGATCGAGGGTCGCGATCGCCCTTAGTCGCTACCGCTTGATGGAGGTACGTATTGATTTTGTTTTGTTTTAGGTGCATTGTTGCTTTGTTTTTGTTGTCTTTTGCCCTTGTAACATGTTTTTGTCTCTTGTGTGCAGTCGTGGATTCTTAGCCACTTTCCTTTTCTGCTTCCCCAGCGTCTTTGTGCGGATCGTGAGGAGTACCCGTGATGCGTGACTTGGGAATGCGATGTAATCGTCTTTGCGTTTAATCGGGTCGTATGACGAGGTTCGGGATCGTCTGAACCGGATGCGATTTGATGAGGTTTGTGCTTGAACCATTTTAAATAGAGTGTACTTAAAATGATTGTAATGTATCTGCATTTGTGAGCGTGTTTGTCTTGTCTTTGTTTGTAGTTCGTGCCGTTCCGTGGGGCGCATCTGAGGATATTCTGAGGGCATTGGGGCTAGGTTTGCGGTGCGAGAGACCCAGCGTCTATACATAGCGACGCCTTATGGATCGGTTTGGTATCTTGGAGAGCGCTTGGTCTTTCAGCGGTGGCGACTCACGGTGGTGCACTGGGGATCCGTAGGGTCCTGTTTGAGCGAGGGTTTCTTTCGGGATCGTGTGGCGTTGTATGGAGAGGAGAGTCGGTGAGCCTCCTGCATCTGAGGAAGACTATGCCCATTTTGCTGAGTCTCGGCTTGCTTGTGGGCCTATTGAGGTATGTATGCTTTGGTGTTTGGGGGTGCGTAAGGTAATTTTTGCGAAAAATTTCCCTGACGTTTGCGTTTTGTATTTGTTTTGCAGGAGTTTGATCCCGAGATGGCAGAGCAGCCTGATGACTTCCCTACTACCATCGAGTATGATGACTCGGGCGTCCGTCGTACCTTTGTTCTGCCGACGTACTTGCCGGTGACTCTTGTGTGGGCATGGCGGTGGGACGAGCAAGGTGAAGAAGGTATGTACTTGTGTGATTGTATGTATGTGTGTAAGCCCCCAGTTTGATCGAGGTATGAAGTATATCGATGATCAAACTTGTGAGAGTCGTTTTTTGTGTTATCCCCTCCAGTTTGGCTTGATTTGGGTGAAATTAAGGTAAACTGGGGTGGGCTGCGTTTGTTTTGAAATTTCCCCCCTAAGTTTGACTTAATTTGAGTGAAATTAAGGCAAAATGGAGAAAAGTGTGAACTGTGTTTGTGTTGTGTTTCACAGGTGGCTAAGGCGCGATAAGAAGCTATGGCGTATAGCCAACAGTGGAGGATGGCTTGAAAGCAGACAAATGATTGTGTCGAGCCGTGAGGCAGCTCGGTCGGCGTGAGTTTGAGTATCAGTGCCGCCACCCGAGTGAATTTGTGTATTTAAAGATTGTATGAACCTTTATGTACATGTTGTTGTAGCTTGAACTTTGAACTTGTTGTAGCTTGAACCGTGGGTAAACTGTTTGGGGCGCTTGGTTGAAAAAATGATATGATTCAGTGGGATGCGTTGATGTTCATTTTAGATTGTGCAAATGTTTTGCAAAAATTTCATTTTAAATGCGAAATGAGCTCGTGTGAATGCAAAAAAAAAAAAATGTTATGGTTGACTCGTGGTAAGAATCGTGTCGCTAAAGTGAGCGTGATGTTGGTGTATGGGAACAACGAAAGAAATGTCGTAGCCAAAGTAGGTTGTAGTGTTTTAGGAAGGGCGGAATTAGGAAAATTTTGAGAAAAACCGGCCCTTGAAACCGCGTAGGCTTATGCGGTTGCAGAAGGTAAACCGCATAAACTTATGCGGTTTGGTGTCTCAAACCGCATAGAGCCATGCGGTTTGTTGGCCTGGCTGTTAGTGCCGTATTTCCATATTTCGGACATTGTTTTCCTATATAAGGAGAGGGGGTGCGTGCCATAATCTTCATTCACAAACACTTCTCTTTCTAGGATTTTGCTCTCATAAATATATTAGGTATATTTATAAAAGTTTTTTTTTTTTTTGTTTTTGTTTTTGTTTTTGTGTCCAAGAAAATGGAGGTGCATTTTGATGCTCTTTTGAAGAGGTGGACGTCTTCCTTGAGTTCGGGGATGAAGAAGGCGGTGTATGATGATGGTGCGGGTGTATTTATTGGCTTTCGTCAAATGAAAGTCGATGTAGACTTCCTTGATTCGTGTTTGGATTATTGGGATCCTAATTTGCATGTTTTTAGGTTTCCCGGGGGAGAGGTGTGCCCTTTGATGGAGGAGTTCTCGGCCATTGCTGGATGGTCGAAACGGACTACTCCTGTGGTCGTGAGGAGTGAGCTTTATTCTGATAGGATGTTCAGAAACTTCCTTGGGATGACAAATGCTCATCTTTGCGGAGTTTGTTCGAGGAGGTAGGGTGAATATGCTTTTGTTGTGTCAACGATATATGAATAAGGCTGATACTAGTATTTCGGACCGTTCTCGGCGGAGGGCCCTTGCTTTTTGTTTGGTTCATCGTTATGCTTTTGCGGGGTCCATGCCAGATGGTGTGTTCGGGAACGCGAGGTATGCTCGTGTTGTCGAAGAGATGGAGAGGGGACATGATCCTTCTGCGTTGATCCTGGCGGAGACTATACTGGGTTTAGACGGCCGTTATCGCCGATCGTCTGAGCTCGTCACAGGTAGCGCAAGGATTCTCAACGTTTGGCTCATGGAGAGGCTGAGTGTGTATAGAGCTCTTCCCCTTGGAAGTGTCTTCAAGGCGGCGGGGACGACGTCTCGGAAGATGGATTGGGCTGATCCTCGGGAGCGTTCGCTAAACTACTACCGGTGGTTTGTAAGGAAGGCGGCGTTCGTTGGTATGTTTCGTGGTGGGGTATTACGGAGGTAACGGCACCGTCGGTGGCGGCAGCGGCTCGCGGGTTGATCTTTGTCTTGGGTTTGAGCGGGGTGTATGGATTAAATCCTCTTGCCCGGCGAAGAAGCGCAAATCGAACTTCTTGTGGACTATCCGGGATCGAGGATCTGCGAGGTTGGAGGGGTTGTTGTCCTAAACAACCGGATGATTGATGCTTGGATCCGAGGGTGGTCGGATCGTGTTCACGTGGTCTGTCTTGCCGAGCATATAGAGTCTAGCCGTGTTCACGGACTTCTACACGCGCGGTGGTATCGTTCAATGATCCTAAGGAGCGAGAATCAAAGGAGGAGGGAAAAGAATGGGCCAAGGCCTCGCCAGTGTATGGCGGTCTTGGCGAAAGCGAGGGACTATGGTGATCTTTGTGTTGTTGATGCAGTGCTTCTTCTTGAGACCGCAAGACGGAAAGGCTTGGGACCGAAGGTGGCCAGATTAAAAGATCGCCTAGGGCCAAGGATCGAGAGCCCCAGTTGAAGCGGGGATGAGGATCCGTCAGGCCCCCAGGCCTTGAGAGATCTACTCCTGTCCTCAGGTCGAAAGTTGTGGCGGATCGGCCCCTCGAAGATGAAGAGGTCAACCCGAAGCGTCAGAAAAAGACTTGAGAAGTTTGTTTTGTTTAGCTTAGAAAGATTCCTTTATTTAAATACATGTTTTAGATTTGAATAAAGGGCTAAGGAGGCTTGTTCCTAGTTCCTTTCTGAACTTTGAAGAATTCTAAATAAAGTAATAAAATAGAATTTATTTGCTTTTGCCTTGTCTCGTTGCTTTCTTTGTTTTGTTTTCAAATGTTCTCGACCTTTTTAAGCTTCGAACACTCGTATTTTGTCTCAAATCCTCGACCTTTTTAAGCTTTGGACTTGTTTGTTTTGAATTGTTTTTTCCTAAATCCTCGACCTTTTTAAGCTTTGGACTTGGATTTGTGTTTTGTTTTTGTGTTGACTGTGCTCTTGACCTTTTTAAGCTTTGAGCGTGTCATTTTGTGAGTGCAACGCCCTTGACCTTTTTGAGCTTTGGGCATGCGTGCTAGAAAAAGTTCGGTTGTGCTTTTGACAAGCTGCCTACGTATCTGCGTTTTGAATACAGAATCAAACCGGCGTAGTTCGTGTGATTCGGTTGAGCTCTTTGCAAAGCTGCCTACGTATCCACAGTGCGTGGAATCAAACCGAGCGTAGTTCACTCATGCGTGCGAAGCTTTGTGAAGTACATTGCAAATGTGTTTAAGGGTAGTATTTCTTGAGTTGATCAAGATTTGTTGGTAGTCGGAAGTCTTGACCGTCAAGGTCAGTTAGTGTTACTGCTCCTCCGGGAAGGATGTCTTTGACCAAGTACGGTCCGGCCCAATTGGGTTTGAATTTCCCCCTTGGGTCGACTGGTAATGGTGCTCGGACTGATTTGAGTACTAGGTCACCCACTTTAATGTTTCGTGGTTTGACCCGTTTGTTGTAGGCGCGTTGCAGGCGAGATTGATACATTCGGACTGTACTTAGTGAATGTAGTCGTCTTTCGTCTAAGAGAATGAGTTGCTCGTAGCGTTCGCGTGCCCATTCGGCTTCAGGAATGTCTGCTTCCATGAGGATCCGAAGGGATTGCATTTCGATTTCTACGGGTTGAACGGCTTCCATTCCGTAGGTTAGGGAATAGGGTGTCATGCCTGTGGGTGTGCGGATTGTGGTGCGATATCCCCATAATGCAAATGGGATTTTGTGGGGCGATCGTGGCGGTGTCGATCATCTTTTTAAGGATTGATCTGACGGTTTGTTCTTTGCCTCAACCTTGGCGGATTGGTTTGCGGTCGATAGGGTGATGACTTGTGTCGTTGTATTTTGTATTTGAGAAGAAGTGGCTCGACCTCATCTTGAAAGTGCGTGCCTTGGTCACTAAAGAACACGTGTGGTATGCCATAGCGACAAATGATGTTGTTTTGTATGAATTTTGCGACTTCTTTTGTGCCTAGCTTGCAGATGCGATGCGGCCGACCCGTTTGGTGAAATAGTCGATGGCCACGAGGATGAAGCGGTGTCCTCCTGCTCCTACGGGTTGTACTTTGCCGATGGCGTCGATGCCCCATGTGGAGAAGGGCCATGGCGAGGTTAAAGCGTATAGTGGTGAAGGAGGGGTGTGTTGTCGTTTGCAAAGATTTGACAATTATGGCAATGCTTGACATATTTTCTTGATCGGCTTCCATGGTAGTCCAATACCATCCTAGCCTTATGATTTGTTTGCACATGGCTCGTGCGTTCATGTGTGGTCCGCACTCACCATCGTGTACTTGGGACATGATTTCGTGTCCTTTTTTGTGATCGACACACAAGAGGAGTGTGCCTTGGGGTGTCTTTTTGAGTAGGTTGCCCATTTCGGCCACAATTGTGATGATAATAGGCGTAGGGCTCGCTTGGCCCGTTTGTCGGTGTTTGGTGGGTATTCACCATTTGTTTTGTAGTTGATGATTGCTTGGTACCAAGGGTCGGTATGTTCTTCCTCGGCTTCAATGTCACAGATGTATGCGGGTTCGTTTCGTCTTTCCACGACAATGGGTAGAGTTTCCATCCCCGGGGGTATGTTGATTAGGGACGCGAGTTTGGATAGCGCGTCGGCGAATTGGTTTTCTTCGCGTGGGAGGTGTATGAATTCTACGTGATAGAATTCGTTTATGAGTTCTTGTATTTTGCTTTGGTATAGTGCTAGGTTTTGGTTAAGTATCTTCCATGCTCCGGACACTTGGTTGATTATGAGGGAGGAGTCCCCATAGACTCTTATATTCGGCGTTGAGTCAAGCGCCGCTTGAGACCGTGCAAGCATGCTTCGTGATTCTGTTGCATTGTTTGTTACGTCGAAGTCGGTTTGATGGATAAGGGTGTGTGTTCGCCATTCGGGGATATGAGAAGTATTCTACTCGCAACCTCGGTAGTTGGATGAGCCGTCAAGTATAATTCCCATTGTTCTTGGTCGATGTTGTAAATCCCATCGTGCGGAAGGGATGTGGTGTCTATGATTGGTTGCTCGGTGATTGCATTTTCGGCTAGGAAATCGGAGACCGCTCGATCCTTAATTGCTTTGAGTGCGTGCTTAAGGTCGGTCGGCTAGGAGCAACGTCCATCGGCCATTCGTCAGATTAGTCTGAGTTTCTCGAAGAGGTACTTTCTGAGGTCCATTGTGGAATATACCCTTGTTTGGTGTGCTAGCATATAGTGACGGAGTTTTTGGATGACCATACTAAGGCTAGGCAACTCTTCTCGACGGGTGAGTATCGAGTTTCGTGTCGAGAAACTTCTTGGCGATGTAATAGATTGCGGCGTTCTTCGCGTTTACTTCTTGGCGAGCATGGCGCCCATGGCGGTGGGTGTTGTTGTAAGGTATAAGGATAAGGGTAAACCTTCTTGGGGTGGTTGTAGAACCGCGGGTTAGTTAGCGATTCTTTGACTTTGTCAAATGCTTTTTGACATTCCTCGTCCCATTCAACGTGGTCGGTTTTCTTGAGCTTCTTGAAAAGCCGGTTCACATATCATGGTGAGTTCTTTGATGAAGCGAGATGTATTGGATTTGGCCTAAGAAACTTGAATCTCGTCGAGGTTCTTCTGGGGTTGCGTTCGAGGATTGCTTTGACTTTCGAGGGTCGACCTCGATGCCTCTTTGGCTCACTTCGTGTCCTAGTAGTTTCTGGATTTGACTCAAAAGTACATTTTTGGGGATTTAAGCGCATTTTGTATTGCGTAGGCGGTGAAGAACTTGCGGAGGTTAGTGATGTGACCAACCTGCTCCTTTGATTTTCACGATCATATCGTCGACGTAAACTTCGACTTCTTTGTGCATCATGTCGTGTAAAGGGTTGTAGCGGTGCGTTGGTATGTAGCGCCCGGCATTGATTAGGCGAAGGGCATAAGCGTATGCGATATGTCCCCGCGGTGTAATGAAGGCGGTTTTGCCATGTCTTCAAGTGACATTTTGATTTGATTGTAACTGCGTGGCCGTCCTTGAGGGATAGGAGGGCGGGGTCGGCGGTGTTGTCGACTAGGACGTCCACATGGGGTAATGGAAAGTCATCTTTAGGACTAGCTTTGTTCAAGTCGCGAAAGTCAACGCATACTCGAATTTTGCCATTCTTTTTTCAGGACTGGGACCATGTTTGAGACCCATTCAGGATATTCGATGACTTGGATGAAACCGGCTTGTAGTTGTTTCTCGATTTCTTCCTTGACCACGGGAGACCATACGGGACGTAGTCTTGTTAGCTTTTGCTTGATGGGGTTGTTAACGGGTTTGATGGGGATGCGGTGCCCGGCGATGCTTCGCTCGATCTGGGCATGTCTTTGTATGACCAAGCGAATCGTCCTTGAATTCGCTCGGGAGTTGTGTAAATTGGAGTGCGCTCGTGTTAAATCTAGTGAGGCTCCTAGTTGTAGTTCCCTTGGTTCTTCGGGGGTTCCCACGTTTATGGTTATGGTTTCCTCGATGATTGGGTCTTGTGTTTTGGGAGGAACAATGTTTGCAATGTATTTGTTTAGAGATTGTTCATTTTTATCGCATGAGTTAGTGTCTTTTGATTTGTTTGTTGTTTGTTGATTGTTAGATGTTGGTGCTTTGTTGTTTGTTTTAGCTTGAGACAAGGCGTAAGCAAATTTATTCATTTCATTATTTTGAGAAGAATTATTCGACAATTCAGAAAATTGCTTGGAGCTAGCCTCCGTAAAAAGAAAGTCTAAACTAAAGCTAGAGTCTAGGATAGATGGGTCGACAGGTGACCCGACACTTAGAGCATTAGAAGTTAAAAGAATTTCTTCTTCTTCTTCTTCGCCTTCGCTGCTTGAGGAGCTACTTGAGCTGCTTGAGTTGCTTGAGGTGCTTGAGTTGCTTGGGGTGCTTGAGTTGTTTGAGGTGCTTGAGTTGCTTGTGTTGTGATGTAAATTGCGTCGTTGCTGGAGGAAGTGTGGTTTTCCTCCGAGGTTTCTTGATCTTTCCTTGATCGATGAGGTCTTGGATAGCGTGTTTGAGTCTTAGGCAACTTTGAGTGCTATGCCCCATGCCACGGTGGTATGCACAGAAGGCGTTGGGGTCCCATGACTTTGATTTCTTGTTCATGGGCGGCTCAATGATAGGTCCGATTGGTGTAAGATAATCTTTTGCGATTAGTTTACGTAGCGCTACGGCGTAAGGCATGTAGAGTTTGTCAAAGATCCTTGTAGGGCCGTGTTTGTTGTGTCTTTTTCGTCCCTAAGTGCGTTCTTGAAGAAGTCTTTGCGGTAGGCGGGATCTTCATAGCTTGATGTGAGGTCCTTTTCAATGCGGTGCCAATTTCGATGAGATGCTCAAAATTACGAGCGTTGCAGTGAAAGTAATATCGCCCGGAGCGCATCTTTGAAGAGGAAAGTGTTGATGAGTTCGTTTTCATGGGGATGATTTGGGATTCGGAGAAGCGGTTTCCTCCATTGGATGAGGTGTTTAGCGAATCCTTCGCCCTCGCTTTGATGGAAGGCCTCGAGGTCGTCAGTGAAGGCGGGTTGGCGAGTTCCTTTTCAATGCGCCTTTCCAGGCCGCTCATTGCGGTTCGATGTAAAGCCTTAGTGATTGATGTCTCTTGCAAGTTGATTGGCGTGTTGTATTACCTCGTCGGTGGGAACCAATGTTCGTCGTCCTCACTCGTCACTAGACCGATGAAGCTGCATTGATTTGGTCATCGAGGCGTGATGAGGTAGGAACGATCTAGAATAGGACCGATCCCACGAAGATTGCATGATTACAGCGGGTTCTCGTTGTTCAAGGCTTGGTAAGGTGAGATGGTTTGCTAAGCTTTCCTTGATCAATGAGATCTTGGATAGCGTTCTTAAGCCTAAAGCGATTCGGTGTCATGCCCTTGCCTCGGTGGTATGCACGAAGGCATTGGAGTTCCAAGATTTAGGCTTCTTGTCTTGGGTGGCTCGCTAGTAGGCCCGATTGGTTGCGAATAGTTCTTTTCGACCAACCTTTGAAATGCCTTGGTGTAAGACATAAAGAGAGGGTCAAAGTTCCTCTTGGCTTTGGGAGGTGGAGAGAAAGTAGTTGCGAATCGTCGAGGGTGTCATCATCAAGGTTCACCGACGATGCGATTTTAAATGCGTTCTTGACCGCACGGGAGGACTTAGAGGAGCTCCCTTGATATGCATGGCGGTGTATTTAGCCATGGTGCGATCCTAAGGTCATCTTCGATTTGAGTGCCGAGCCTTAGTTAGTTCTTTGAAGTTCGAATGTTCTTTGTACCTCATGTAGAATTGATACGGGTCGCAGTTATTTATGAACTTGGGAACAAGTTCGTCCTCGCGAGGGCGGTTAGGGATTTGAGCGCTTAGCTTCTTCCAACGGGTGAGGTAGTCGGTGAAGCCTTCGTTGTCCTTTTGAGATAGGACTTAGGGTGCGGATCGAGACTTGGGTGTCTTCGTTGTCTCGATGCTGTCGATCGAATTCAGCGTGAGTTCTTGAAAGTAGGGATACGTTGCGGGTCGAGTGAGTAGAACCATGTCTTCGGCACTGCTGCTAGAGAGTGCGGGAAAAGAGTTAGCCAGTGTTTGGCATCTACTCCTTTTATAGCCATTTGGGACTTGAAAGCTCGGATGTGAATGATCGGGCTCTCATGTCCTTGAAAGATAGGAAGATCACTAAGGGCGAGCTTGTTAGGGAGCTCATCCTTAATGCTGGCGGGTACGATTTCATTCTCCTTGTGGATGGAGTAGGTGCTCGAGACATAGAGCCTTTCCTCCATGGCTTGGAGCTTCTTAGCGTGTCTATCAGCTTCTTCCTTAATCTTGGTTTCCATGCGTTCAACTTCGGTGGTGTGGGTAGTCAAAAGGCGTTCGAGGTCGGTCAGCTTTGCAACTTGGTCACGCAGTGCGGTGGCGTCTTATTTGTTCTTTGGCCATTTCTTGCGGGTGTAGGTGCGTTTTTGTATGGGATTACTAGCGGTTCTTGGTGCGGCCAGTATCCGGTGAGAACTGCATTTCACTTTGCATTAGTGACACGATTCGACCCACTAGACTTACATTCATTTTAGGCATTCATTTTAGCTCATTTCTTTGTTTAGAAAGACCTTTTAAGCTTGAAAAAGGAGGTTTTGAAAGGTTTTGCTAAGGGAAGCTTTTGAGGCGAGGATGTGTGCGCACATCTCGTCTCGATGTTAAAGCGTTTTGCTTTGCATCCGTCGAGCTGATATCGGTGATTTCTTAGGTGAGCTCGAGTCGGATGTGTAAAGAGGAAGGATTCGGCTCGAGAGCGGTTAGCAAGTCGAGCGAGGATGTTAAATGTAGAGACTAGGCCGTATGACCTAGGGGATTGAAATCTCTGAGCTCGGGTTTTAATCCTTGCTCGGGTTTTGCTTGTTAGTGAAAAAGGAAGTTTTGAAAAAGCTTGTTTCAAAAATTCGCGATAGTTTTGTTTGAAAAGGTGTTAGATGTTAGGTTCATTTATCTTTGAAAGCGTTTGGCGAGTTTTCGAAGATATGAATGCATATGCTCGTTTTGAAAAAGACCATGGAGTGCATGGCCTCGAACTTGTACGTATGACTCAAAAAGGGTGAAAAATGAGTCAGTCGGGTACACCTCCAACTATCTCGATGCACGCTTTGGCAGATACTTAACCCTCTATTTCCTTTACGCCGGGCGATAGGTTTTCTAGAGAACCTTTGAGGCGGTCGAGATAATCGTTCTACGGCCAGTGGAGGGAGAGAGGAAAGTTAGTCCTGCGTGCTTTATCGAGTGGACAAGCCTGCGTGTTGGAACCACCTCTCAAGGGTGTAAAGGGTGCCTAGATTCCAAAAGGAATGGACTCTAAACGAATGTGCATAGCTCAAATATGTATACTTGGATTGTTCAAGGCTTTCAAGTTTCACCTCTTTATTTTTAAAAAGAAAAAGCTAGTTCTTGGTTTTAAAAATATGATGTCCCCAGCTGAGTCGCCAAACCGTGGAACCCGGATCGGACCCAACTCAGCGTCTTGCTTAAGGGCGGATTTTAAAGTTAAAAAGATTAAGTTGGAAAAACCTTTAAGAAGTGATGGAGTCGCCACCTATTTATCGCGGAAAATAGGAACTCGCTACCATGTTCTAAGCTAAAAACATGTTCTTAGATTTTGGAGCACGCCGACACCCCTAGATCTAAGGCTTATGAAACCAGTTGGATTCAAGTGAGGGTACATTAGAAAAGAGTTATTCAAGTAATGATTTATGAAAACCTTTTAGAAAAGCCTATGTAAAAATAGCCTCTACTGACCTAGAACAATCCTTGTAAGAAGATATTTGAGCTGATGTTAACGCTACGTACAAGTGCGATAAGGATGTAAAAGAATGCAGATCTGGATGCAAAAAGATTGATTAAAACCCTCGGTTTAGCATGTTTAACTTGTTAACGAATACGGTTCGATTAAAGGTCGAATTCATTGTTTAAGTTGATTTTAATGCAAGATGAAAGGGTGCAAGATGCATGCAAATAAAATAAAATTCAATTGTCCATTGGTTTATTTTATAAGGTCGGTTGCTTATGCGACTTTGGCGTGTCATCGGATATGGAGTGTACCCGAAGTAATAAGAAGACTTGGAATGCAAGCCCGCTCGGTGCCAAAGCCGGGGCGCTAAAGTGTAGACCCTTTGTTAGTCCATAGAAAATAAGAAAAAGCTTTGATCCAGTGGATCGGTACCTACCTTGTCCTCGACGCTTCAGATCTGAGGCAGAGCTTCGCTTGAACTAGAAAGGAGGATGAATTCAACACGGGATGGTGTGTTGAACTCAAGGATTTGAGTCTTTGGAGGCTTTTGTGGATGCAAAGGGATTTGTGTGAGAGAGAGGTGTATTGTGGTTGTAAATTGTGAAAAAGATGTCTTAGAGGTTGGGTATAGGGGTGTATATATCCAAAAAACCTCGGAGAATTTAGGAACCGGGGGGATAAAACCAGGCCGGGGAACCGCATAGGCTTATGCGGTTGGTTGGGCAAACCGCATAGCCTTATGCGTTTGCCTACCCAAACCGCATAGGGTTATGCGGTTTGAGGGTCCAGTTTTGTGTAATTTCAAGTTTCGGTTGCATAAAATCTTTGAAAGATACAAGATAATTTAGTGCGTGAAGCTCAAGAAAAGTGCTAGGATATTTCGAGATATTTTGTGGTGTTGAGGGCTTTGGAGTGCGGGCCAAAGGCTTGGGTTTAGGCTTTCAGTTTGAACGAGACCGAAAAAATGAAAAAGGGTGTATTTGCATAGATTTGTGAAATAAGCTAAGACGTGAAGCTGTATTTTGTGTGAGAGGGTGCTAAATAGCGGTTTTAGCTACCGGGCCTAAATTTAGGGATTTAGGAATGCTGAATTAGACCTTGTTAATGTAAAAGGGGCTAATTGTAGTGCAAATGCGAAGCTCATGCCAAATGAAGCAGGACGAGGACCTAGCTAGACTCCAAATGGACAAAATGAACGTTTATTTAAGTGCGATGTGACGCGACCTAAACCATTTTAACATTTCAAACGACTCAAAAAATGAATTCGACATTAGTTAGAACCGTATAAGTCAACGTTAAAGCATGCGTAATAAAAGTCCGTGATACATCACAGGGTTTTTGCTGGGAGGGTACGGATATGGGTATCCACAATACTGTATCCTATTTTTTAATTATTTAAACTCAACAGCTCTCAACAACTGGATGACGTAACAACAAACAAGGATCACAAGAGTAAGAGCAGAGCACTGGGTAAAACAACTAGAATCATCCCGAATAAAACAACTAGAAATTCCACCGAACAACTGGAACAATGACGACATAATAACAAACCATAGATTCTAACCGCACAATTAGAACGGCCGAGTACCCATAAAAGGAAGGATGAGAAGAAAGAATGAATCTTTGGTGTTTGGATAATAATTCTCCAAATCTTGCCTATTGAGGAAAAAATTTGATTAGGCATGAAGGGGGAAAATGGATCGCTACAAATCTCTCCACGTCCTTTTTTTCCTTCTACATATCATAACCAAACGAAGGGAATTTGATTTTACCATTTCCCTCTCTTTCTTTTTCCTACAATCCTCTCAATCCAAACACAACTTTATTGTTGGAGTATTGCTACATACGAAATTAGTTTAACGTGGTTCATATTTTTCATTTTATGTTGTCATAATGCTTGTTATAGTAGGCGTCAACAAAACTGGTTACTTTCTCAGGTTTTCAAATTCGGTTCAGTTACTCGGTTAAAAATTAGGCAGATCATAAATCTATAACCGACCCGGTTATTTCGGTTATCCGGTTATTTAGTGACCGGAAACATCAATTTCAAAATTTGGTTATCCATATTCACCTTGTTGTCAAAATTTTAATTTTAATTTTTTATTTTTTTTTAAAGAGTCAAAACTTAAATTTTTTTTGGGTAGGTTTATAAAATATATTCTGCGATCTCTTATCTTCTTATAAATTGTTCACAACACATAAAAACCATTAATTGTAATATGAAAATAATGGTCCATAATATACGTTGCTAATAACGTCCTCCCTCTATTCAAAAATATAAGTCATTTCGTTTTTCGATATAAGTCTTTGTTTTTTGTTTTCATAAAAAGTTACTTGTTGAAAAATATAAAAATTATATCATTAAATTCATCATGAAAAATATTTTCATATTTGTACCATTTTCATTATGTAATTTTTATGTATTTTCGGAGAAAGTTATTGCCTCAAAAAGTGAGAATGAAATATATTTTAAAAAGGGGGATTAAAGGGTAAAGCTTCTACACTGCTCCGTGTAAGTTAGGTGTTATATGTGACGACGCAATTCTTGTTATTCTTCTCCCTGGTCCAGACCACCCCCACATCGTAGCCAGACTCACTGTTGTCCTAGGCCTACTACACCGCCACGTTGCACCGCCCAAGTCTTACTGCGCGGCTACCAGTACACAATAGGGGTCTTCTTCTCTCACTTTCCCGATTATTTCTTCCTCTTTTGTAGTCAATGCAGCAATATAGCTTCCATCTTAAAATTGAAATTTACTTTTTTCATTAAAACCTCAATCTTTACAAGTATGAAATCTTTGTCGTAATAGAAATTAACTTTTTCATTATTCCTTGAGCATAACATATTTTACAAGTTGCATAAGACTTGTTTGGATCTTCTAGTATGAAATCTTTGTCGTAATAGAAATGAAAGAAGTATTTGTACCAGCACCACCGAGAGCACCGGCAGGTCCGACACCACCACCACCACCACCACTACCGGGAGCACTAGAACTTGAACCACCAATTTTCATTTGTAAACAACTACAAATTATTATTGATGTTTTGTTACTGAAGAGCCCAAAGTGGTGCTCGACAACAACACCACAACCCACAAGGATCAAACTTCAAGACAATCAACCACCAAGGAACTAATAAAACCCGAATCACCAACAATAAATCAAGCAAACAAACAAGCTAAAATAGGGCAGCAATAATAAGCAAATGCGGAAGCGTAAAATCGCAAACAACACACACGATTTATGCATGGGAAAAACTCCTTCGATGTGAAGGGTAAAACCATGGGACTTGTAAGGAGTCCACCCTCTTCTTCTCTTCTTATTATGAATAAATTTTGGGCAAAAGAAACTCAAATCGGTCTACAAAGGTATCACAAACCCACCAAAAACATCAACAATAAAAAACTACAATCGAGAGACAAAAGTGAAGAAGTCACCAAAACGTAGCTCCTCTGTCCAGACGCAATAACAGACGATCCAGATCTCCAAATGAAAAACTGAACGGTCAAAAGTTAGCCCCAAGAGTCACGAACAGGCTGACAAAATTTCAGAAAAGTCGAACGGTGGGATCTTTGGCGATCTTCAGTTTAGTGAAGCTGTGTCTGAAAAATCCGAACTTAACTACTCTTCTCTCAACTCTCTATTTTGTGTTTATATGTTTTATGAGTTCTTGCTCGCTAAGGCAGAAAATTTACAATATTTTTCCTCTAATATACTCAACTCCAAATCTTATAAAATAAGCCACACATACCCATAATATTTGGGCATTTTCATAAGCACAAATAGTGAAATAACCCAATACTTGTGCAACAAGTGGGCTGAACCCACAACAGTTACTTATTTAATTAGTATTTTTTTTTAATATTTATTATTTAATAAGAAATAAGTAATAAACTAATAATTATTAAGTAGGTTAGATAAGTATTTATAGAAAATTAGAGAGAAATTTGAAAAAAAAAAAAAAAAAAAAAAAAAAAAATTAGTGTGTGAAGTAGCCGTTGTCACCAACGGCCAGCTAGACCCGCGTACCGGGCCATGGGTGTGTTGGCGGGCCAGGCCTAATAAGGGTCGGGCTAAATTTTCGAGGCCCTGGCCCTTACGGGCCGGGCCTATTTTGTGCGGGCTAAAGCGGGCTCAAATTATTAGGGGTCTAAAGGCGGGTCGGACCAGGTCAAAGACATATGTATAGAGTTCAATGGAACGATAATATTTTTTTAAAAAATGAGTATTTTGTCAAAATAAAACTACCTTATTTGTACCTTTCTTTTAGAAATACCACCTTAATTTTAAAAAATTGAGAAATACTACTTTGATTGTGTTTTTATTTTGGAAAAAACTAACAAAAGTCATTTTCCGACAAATTTGGTCAACTATTCTGACTCTTATGCCTACGTGGCTGTTTTCATGGACTCGTAATAACCTTTATGTTTTTAAAGAACTATTAAAAAGAGGAAGAAGAACAAATAATTCTGAGAAAAAAAGTTTATAGAAATTTAATTGAGACTAAAGGGTGTGTAAGTCGGAGAGTAATCTGATATTTGTTAAAGGAAACAAAATAAAAAAAAATTAGGGATATTCTACTTGGTTCCCCTACAGTTTTTAAAACATACATGGTACCCCTAGTTGTAATCATTATCACTAAGTGTACCTCTAAACTTTATTTCTGTTAAATAAACTCAGTTTTAAGCATTAAGTTATTACTTGGACGCGTAACCAAGTTTGTTTTTTTGGTCGTATTTTCATCCTAATAATAATAATAATAATAATAATAATAATAATAATAATAATAATAATAATAATAATAATAATAATAATATTAATATTAATATTAATATTAATATTAATATTAATATTAATATTAATATTAATATTGTGTGTTGAACTTACTATAGTAAATTAATGAATGAATTAAATCAAGTGAGATCAGCTGAGATTGAAGTGATCAATCAAGTGAATCAATCGAATGGAACTGAAGTGAGCTGAACTAAATTGAAATGAGCTGAAAATAAGTTGGAAAGAACAGTTTAAGTGTACCATGTTGAATATTCCTCCAAATCTTTCCAATTGTGAAGAGATTTTGATTAAACTTGAAGGAGAGAAAATGGATCTCTCCAAATCCCCCCCTCCATTTTCCTCCTTCAATTTATTGTAACCAAACAACGGAAACTAAATTTCTCCCTATCCCTCTCTTCATTTCCCTCAATCCAAACACACCCTTAAAATCACAATTTTGTGTGTGAGCCGATGACTCTTTAGTCTTTACAATTGACATAATTTAAGAACACAAGAACTATTTCTTGCCCCTTTTTACCATTTCACCCTTTTCTATTTACTTCTTTTTTGTTTTTACTAAATTTGATTTAATGAATTTTTTTATTTAATTAATTAATTTTATCTAATGTTATAATTTAGAATTTTTTGTCAGATAGTACCTTTTATTTAGGGTCATTTGTGAGATAGTACTTTTTATTTTTGTTTTTGTTTCTGGTACCTTTTATTTGTTATTTTTGTTAAAAGGTACCAAATAACGGAATCCGGTGACTAAAGTCAACATTCCGATGGTTGACCATCATTTTCTTTGCTTATATTTGTTAAACCATACCTTTAATTTGTTTATTTTTGTTAACATAAACTTAATTCTTTTTCTTATAATTTGTCAAATATTCCTCCATCAATTCTATATTTTTCATAAACACAAAACAAAACCACCATTAAACTAACCTAAATTGAGTAATTTCATCTTCTTCTTCTTCTTCTTCAATTTTACCAATTTTCCATTACTCCGTAAAAATTTCTTAAAACTTCAATTTTGAGGCTTCCATTTTCACTTCTTTTTCTTCAATTTAACCAAATCTTTCACTACATTTTTAAACTTTTCCTCATCATTCTTATTTGATGTCTTTTCAAAGTTTTCGTTTAGTTGGCACCTTTAATTTCAAGTCATTCAATTTCAATCATCGAGTTGGGTTCTTTTGGTACTCCGTCTTACCTTCATCAACCAAATTAACAAAAAAAAAACTCACACTCGGGCATTTTTCGAATCATAGTCGAAGAAATTAAAAGTTACAATTTTTTCCCTTATATTTTGTGAGGTCCAAAAATTCGATTTGCAAAGGTAAGTCACATTTGCGTTTTATTCCCATGTAAGATGTATTCAATGACGAAAACATATTTTAAAATTTGTAGGGAAATGTTAAAGTACTACTTCCTCCATTTATTTCAATTCTATACATTTGCTTTTTGCACGTACGTCGATGCACGTTTTCTTTTGTTTATATCTTTAGTTCCATAATTCTGAAAAATATGAAATTTGAATATTAATAATGCTCTCGAAAAGACAATTAAAACAAGATCTCACATGACTATTTTTTTATTTCATATATAAGACGATATATCGAAGATTCTCCTCACTTTTGAATAGTGTACAAAAAGTAAATATATAGAATTGAATGAAATGGAGGAAGTAGAAAATTTATGTGGAAATGTTTGAATTTAGGTTTTAGAGAAAAAATTAAGTATATATTTTGGAAAGAGTAAATTTAGAGAGAAATTTTTAAGGTAGAGTATGTTTTAGAGGGAAAATAGAATAAGATAGTATTTAACAAATATAGTTAAATTTTATCCACTCTACTAGCCAAATAAGTGTTCTCGCCAGAAAGTTTGTCTTCCGTCACCGTAATTCATAATTTGGTACCTTTTAACAAAAATAACAAATAAAAGGTACTAGAAAAAAAAATTAAAAGGTATTATCTCACAAATGACTCCAAATAAAAGGTACCATCTGACAAAAAACCCTATAATTTATTTTTAAAAATAATAATCTTGAAAAAAAAAAAGAAGTGAAAGTCGTGGTAGAAATATAACTTACCACATGCCAAGTAGGGTGGAAAACCTGACTTAATATTAGGCGAGACATATTTCTCCCCTTACTTGCCTCAAGGTTAATCAGATTTTCAACTTGACTCCACGAAAGACCAGTCAGATTTTTACTCTGACTCTCCATGTGGCCAATCAAATTACTCCCCTAACTCCCTTTCACTACAAGAATATCTTTAACGGGCGACTGGAAAAGACTACCCACATCAGTCGCTAAAACAGGCGGGCGACTGACTATAGTCGCCAGACAGCGGTAACGAGGCTCAGTCGCCATTTTTTGAGGTCGGGCGACCGAAATCGGTTGCCACATATTGGCGACTGCTTAATCAGTCGCAAACAAGGGGGCGGGCGACCAACTTCAGTCGCCACATGATCTCCTTTTTTTTTAACATTTTTGGGGGCGGGCGACCGACTTCGGTCGCCAGGTTTTGAGCCTGGCGACCGCAAGTCGCCCGCCAACCGCCTCGCTTTTTTTGGGTGTTTAGCGACCGCATTGGCCGCCACGTAGTCGCCTCGCCGCTTTTTTAGTGTTTGGCGACCGCACTGATCGCCACGTAGTCGCTTAGCTTCGCTTTTTAATTTTTAGGATTCTAGACCGATATTCAGTCGCCACCTTAATATTTCAGTCGCCAAGCTACTGCAAATTTACAATACGCTGCAAGTTTTCACGTTTTGCCCGTATTAATTTCACAACCAAATTCAGCAAACCTGCAAATTCAACGGTATAACCAACCCATACAATTTCAACGTCATAAACAACCATACAAATTCAACATTTTCAAACAAGCATCAAGTTTAGTACTGCAACACATAATTCATGTAAACATGTTCAACATCACTAACAGTTTGCATAAACGGAAAAAGAGATACTCTACACTTGAAACCCAACAGATGCTCCACTACTCGGGCCACCACCATGAGGGTCTCTAGGGTCAGGAAACTGCGGACCAATCCCCGGATTACACTGCTCAAAGTAGGTCTGCATCCGCTACAATTGTTCCCTCATCAACCTGAGCTCCTCGTCTTGAGCAGAAAGGCGTTCGTCTTGATTGGCGACGCGATCTTCTAATTTCCTTACAATACCCGGCGTGTACATGGAGTTGCTCACTGTCGATAATCTGCGGTTTCTCTTCTCGTAAATATACTCGGCTGCGTTGCCGACTCCATAAACCGCCCATTTTTTAAACCCTTCGTTCACTTCCATCCAAATTTGATCGGGTGGGGTTTCAGGCTCCTCCTCGACTCGCTTCATATACGCCTCCTACCAAAGAGCAAATCATCTATGCTATTTAATTACAACAAATTAAAAAGATTATAAATCTCATTACGACCAACAATTCCTTACATATTTTTCCGAGTCTTTCTTTCTCGCGAAATGCAAGTTGCCTTCCTCGTCTGTTTTGGCGTGCGTGTCCAAAAAAATGTCAAACGCGGTCGCCGCTTGTCCTTTGTTTCCTTTGGAAGAAAGCCGTTAGAGATAAGATGTTCTTCAACGGAGTATTCATCAACGTATTTTAGATTTTTTACATTTGGTACAAGGACACCTAATGTTATTTTTTCCAAGCTGATATTCTTCTTGTTATTTAGCAAATTCAATAAATTCTGTGACTCCTTTAACATATTTTTCAATAGGTCGTTTTCTCTTATCAAATCTTTCCTCATACATCCATTCGCGCTCCAATCTCTTCATTATTATAAGCTAACCAATATAAGAGAAATAATTCAATATCCAAAAGTTCAAACAAGTAATTTAACCAACTTAATATTTGAGAACTAATTTCAACTCAAATAATTAACTTAACAAAAAAACCCCAAACTCACAATCCCTAAATTTTATTGAAATCAATCCCACATTAATAGAAAATAATAACACAAATCCTAATCAATAAATATTCTAACATAAAAATAATAATCTAGCATTATCTAATTAATCTTAAACAACATTTAAACATTCTCTAATGTTAAACTATCATTCAAACATTCTCTAATATATTCAATACCTAAGAGTTCAAACAAGTAATTCAACCAATTTAATATTTGAGTATTACTAAACACCCCCAATTCAACATCATTAAAGAAATTCAACATCATTAAACAAGTAATTCAACATCATTAAACTAGCAAAAACCCCCAATTCAACATCATTACACAAGTAATTCAACCAATTCAACAAATTCTCTAATATTAAAGAAATTAACTTCCCAAACAATAACTAAACATCATTCAAACATAACTCAAACAATACTAAAAACCCCCAATTTCAAGCTTAAAAAAACCCCCAATTTCACAAACCCTAATTTCAATTGAAATCAATCATTCTCTAATCTTAAACAAATTCAACACCTATTATACTTCACAAACAATAACCAAACATCATTCAAACATAACAATACTAAGATAATTACAAAATCTAAACAATATAACCAAAATTAACATAATATAATTATAACATACAACCAAAAAAATTAACATACATTGAAGTGATTAGGCTAGGATAAGAAGTTCCAAAGCAAGAATGGACCAGATTAAACCCGAAAATCGAAAACAAAACCCGAAAATCCAAAGCAAGAACGATGTGAAATGAGGTGTTTTCCTGTCGTTTTTTTTTTTTTTTTTTTTTTTTTTTTTTTTTTTTTTAAGTAAAGTTTGAAATGAAGAAGGAAGGGGAGAGTTGCTGCGGATATACTCGAAATTTAGGGGCGACCGATTTGGCGACCGACATCGGTCGCCCGCTCTTTTATTTAGCGACCGATTTGGCGACCGATGTCGGTCGCCCGCCTTTTTTTTTAGTCGCCTTCTAGTCGCCTATCATCGACTAATTTCAGTCGCCCGCTCAATATTTCGGTCGCCATTTGGCGACTACTTTATTCAGTCGACAATTAGCGGTAGCCCGTAGTAGATATTCTTGTAGTGTTTATTTTGCTTTAAAACCCAAATGTGCAAAATGAAATAAACAAAAATTCTTTCAAAATAAAATTCAAATTTAGCAATGTCATTTGACTCGATTATCAAATTACACTGAAAACTTGAAGAAAAAATTTATAATTTTTAAGACGGTAAATTACACTAGAAATTCTAGTGTTGGAAAAAATAATTAACAAGTTAATTGTAATGTATAAAGTATACATGTGACAATTGAATTAAATTACACTAGAAATTCTAGTGTTGGAAAAAATATCTAATTTTATTCGAAATTAAGGATAAAATGATCATTTTGTCGAAAAAGACGGTACAATTAATAGTATTACCTCCATCCACCTTTAAAGTTCCTACTTTTCTTTTTCATCTATCAATATTTAAATATCATACCCTATTCTATCAATAATCCATAGTTATTATCAACTGTGACTCCACAATTTTTTTCAACTTATATTTTTCACTTCAAATCTCACATTACTCTTAAATTTTGTACCCCTTCATCCATAAACTTTAAATCTTATTTACAATGCAACAACCACAGGGACACGTGTCAACCTGTGGTTGTTTGTTGACTTTTAAAGTGGGGCCCTCCCCTATTTTTTTCACAATTATTTTATCTGTTTCAATATTTCTGAAACAAAACCTAAAACAAAATAATATAATTGCACTTCATCTGCCTAAAACACAACTTTCTTTCACAATCTTATGTACAATCTCAAACTGGAAAAAAACAAAATTCAACAATTCTTCATCTGCCTAAATCCAGTAATCCACTAAACGTAATAGTTGTACCCAGCACAGAAAAACAATCAACATCATCTTCATCCTCTCACTTCACTTTAACCCTAAATTGATTGAAAACCCCAGAAAAAAAAAACCAGCACATTTATTTAATTTTCCATTAACGTGCTTTGGCCATAAAATTCACAGGTTGTCGATCCAATTTCTCTCATATCTAAATCACTAGTTGGCGTGCCCGTCCCCGTCCGGGCCATCTATCATTATTATTAAGATTTAAAAATAAGTATAAAATGTAATTTTTATATATTTTTTCTAGTTTATATATTTATCAATTATGATATAATTTTCTATGATATTTAATATGACTTCTAAAATATAAATACTAAGGCCATGTTCTTATAGGCTTTTATCGTATTCAATATGATAATTTTCTAAAATCTATGATTTATCATATTTGTTTTTGTTTATTTGCTAATTATATTTTATACTCCGTAATACTTAGCTAATACTTCCTCCATTCCATTTGATTCTATACATATTCCTTTTTTGGAAATTCCAATCAATTCTATACATTTCTATTTTAGTCTCTACTTTATTAAACTTGTTTCGGGTATAAAGTTAAGAACTAAATACCAAAACTAAATACAAAGGATTACAAGCTAATGTTGATTACAAATTCGATAAACTAAGTCCTTGAGGGTCCTTAGCTTCCGGCTGGTTTCTCCCTTCCTTCCTTGCTTCCTGAAACGGCGTAACAAACTTAGCCCCGGGGCCTTCCGGGTGATGGCCCTCCGACGCTCAAGTCAGTTACAAAGACAAATGAATCTAGAGAGAGAAAAGAGAGAAAAACCTTTTTTGTGATGTTTTTGTGTGTGTGTGAACTTAGTGATTTTTAGGGTTTTAGTTACCTTTTATACTTATCTCAGATTTGTCTTCTTGTGCCCCCGCTCCGTACAGTACGGCCCCGGGTGGGCCATACCTGCCCGGACCGGGTGGATCATTGGGTTCCTTGGTATAAGAAATGCCCCGGTCCACATTCCACCCGGCCCTATTTTGGCGGATCCGGGAGAGTTGGGTGGATCAGGGGGTCTGTAGGCACCTTCCGGTCCCAAAAGTCTAGCTGGTCCTAGTGTGTCGGGCCCGGGAGAAGTCACCCCCAACAACTGCCCCCATACAGGGGAGGTCACCGGCCTGCCCTGTATGTCTTGTCCTTAATCGCAGATTATCTCTCACGGTCCCGGACAAGTAAACCCTTCTTCCCCTCATGCTTCTTGGCCTTGTACTCCCTCCGTTCCGCTCAGGGGTGGTGTGTTGAGTACGCTTTATTTTGGCGCAACTTTTGAATTCCAAACTCCAAGGTGGGCGACGTTTTACCTTCCCTTGCCCGACACGTGTTGCATTAAGGGTGGGGGTGCACTGTGCACTCCTTTTCCTATAAATACCCCCCTATTTCATTCACTTTCCCCCTTTATTCGCTTTCGAAACGCCTAACACCTTCTCGAAAACTCTCTAAACTTCCTTAAATCCGGTTTGCATTTCATTCTCGCCTCGCCTCGCTTTTGATTGCATCCTTGCTTGCGCTTTTACAAAAGGTAATTCTCGCGTTTGATTTCAAATTTCATTCCCATAGTAGAGAACAATGTCGGCCGATTCGTCTTCTAGAACAGCTTCGGATTACAACATAGTCACGGACTCGGAGGTAGGCCCTGAGATTGAGGACTTGACCTTGGGTAGGGAGGGAGAGACTGATATGGAGGCCCAGGCTGGGACCTCTGAGGCCGGACCTTCTCAGGCCGGACCTTCCCAGGCCGACCTCCCGCATGTGCGGATTTTGGAGCAGGCGGTATTCCAGATTCCTATGAACACTAGGATTAACCTAGGTTTTAGGGACTTTCTTCTAGAGAAAAAGCGCCACTGGCGGGCGTAGAACATTATAATTTACCCGAGAAGTGGGAGTTCGTCGTGCCGGGAACACATCAACACGTGGTTCGTCCTCCGGACCTTCATACGGCCGTGTACTTGAAGAATCTGGAGCATGGGCTTCGATTTCCCCTCCACCCCTTCATCGCTAAAGTGCTAGAGCGGGCGAATATAGCCATATGCCAGATGACGCCGTTTGGCATGAGGATTATAGTTGCCTTTGCCTGGACGTGTCTGTATCTGGGCTTTCCCCTCTCGATAAATCTGTTCCGCCGCCTTCATCACTTCCGGCCTTGCACCAACAAATCGACAAAAGGATGGTGGTCGCTAGTCACTGAGTCGGGCTTTCTGACTCATTATCCGCCTAACGACTCGATGAAAGGGTGGAATGAGCGGTGGCTCTTTCTCAAGTCTCCCGTGCCTTTTGACCACCCCCGTTGCTTTCACAACGACGTGAGGTGTCGCCTTGAGACCCGGGGTGAGTGGGTTCCGGGAGAAGTTCTTTCGTGGAAGGACGTTCCGCTGACCAAAGAGGAAACAGAGGCCGCGGCCTATTTCAAGGCCTACAAAGTGGGGAAAGATTGGCTCCCTAAAATTGGCTTCCTCCGTGGATACGATCTCGGAAGACAAATTCACGAGTGTGGTCGGCCTGGTCCGACCGCTTAAAGCGGTAGCGGTGCGGGTGGCCAGGAACTTAGCGTTATTGTTACCTTTGCTTATTCGTTTTTATCTTACTTTTCCGTCTTCCTGCTCTGACCTAGTCTCGTTCTTGCAGGCGATCTCGACTACGACCCGGGGACTTAGCATCTATCGGCTGACGCAAAGAACCGCCCGCTTGATCAAACGCTGGGTAGATTTGAGCGGCGTAAGCCCACTTTGAGAGAGGCGATAATGCAAGGTGAGGTTCGAAAGACCAATGGGCGAAACGTGTTACTTACAAACCGCAATGAAAGGGAGGTGAGCAAAGAAAGACAGCCGGCCAGATCTGTTTCATCCCCCCATCCGCCACCGGAAGACAACATTGCCCAGTCTGCGCCCGTGAGGGACGTACCCGGGGTTGTGCAGGGAATTCCTCTCCCGAGCCCGCCCAAAGAGGTCGGGGTTCTCCAACCCTCTCAGGGTCCTGACGCCATCATCGTGGAGTCAGAGTCTCCCCACTCGGAAGATCTCCGGCACCGCAAGAAGCGAAAGAAGGTTAGCTCCACGCTCTCGTGGGGGAGTCTGTCTGAGGGGCGCCCCCTGGACGTCCCTTCGGACGGTCTTTCCTCGGTCTTTCCTATCAGTGAGCAGGATATTTACAATCTGCTCTCTTTCTCCATCCAGGGCTCTTCCTCCAAGGCTGGCGGCCGCCAGACCAAGTTTCAGATGGTCCGGTCGGGATGATAAAATAGCGCCCGTGAGTTTCGTTGAAGAGACCCCACCTATTGCGGGCCTTGCCATCCAGGTGCGGATATGGCCATGCGACTCCGCCGCAACGTCGATTCTTTGTAAGTTCACGCCGAGATCGGCTGCGCGAGCTCGACCGGCCATGGCGAGGCGGCCTCCACCGAGGCCAACAAAGAGATGATGGAGGCGGTCCGCTGAAAAAGGCCATAAAGCTCATGAGCAAGAGGCCGCCTTGAAGAAGGAGGTCTTGACTCTCCGGCCACGGTGAAGGAGCTCAGTGGGAGCTCTCCAAGGAGAAAGAGAGCACAGGCCCTCCAATATCTGAGGTCTTTCAGTGGCCGGATCTTTGCCATCGTGCGGCGAGCGCCGAGGCCGAGAGGTCGGCGGAGACAGCTAGGCGCCCACCCGAGCTGGAGATGGAGAGAAGATGGCGCCCATCGGTTGAGCTCGCCCGTGTTCGCGCCAACTCCTTTATGACGGGGTTGACTTTGGGTCCAACGAAGCGAAGGATACATCGACAAGGTCGATCCCAATTCAACTTTGACCGTCTCAGCCGAGCTTGAGGAGGCTGACCGAGAGGGAAGCGAAGAAGAAGCGGCCGTGGCGATGCCGGTGCTAGGAACTCAGCCATTGTCTTCCGCATCTTCCTGCTCGGGGTGATCTGATAAGTCTCCCCTTAGCCTACATTTTGTCTGTATTTTAGCTTCCAATAAGACTCAAGCCAGTCTGGAGTAGGCGGGCCTTTTGGTGAGGACGGTTGCCGGTTCTGGTAGGTCATTTAGTTCTTCTTTTTTCGTTTATTTAACTTTGCTCCCGGCCCGACATGTGGGTCCGGGGGAAACAACCATGTAATATACTCTTTTATCAATGTTAGTCTCTAACTTTTGCTTTTCCACACTTAGCTTATTTCGCTGTGTTTTCAATCGTATTATTTTATTTTCGCTATTATTGCCGGGGCCGGGAGATTTTCCCGCACTTAACTTATTTTGCTTTTTCCATACTTAGCTTATTTTACTAGAGTATTTATTATTCGCAGTACTTTTGTCCGAGGCCGGACGGTTTATGTTCTCTCCCGCTCTTATTTCTTTTAACGCTTGTACTACTTTCGCTATTTGCACCGGGGCCGCGTGATATTATTCAGCCACAGCGCTTTTCCATCTTGTTTATACTTGGCCGGATTTCTAGCTTTTCTCCGAATGCTATGCCCCGGTACCGCTTGCCGGGTGATTTTTGGTCTAGCTTGTTTTCCACACTTGGCTTTTTCCCTTTTGTTTTTCCATACTTGGCTTGTTATTTCCGCTTACATTTATATTGACGTATGCCGCTGCCGAGTAGCCTTTCTATACTTAGCTTATTTCTATCTTGTTTCTACTCATGCTATTATCCTCCGGGACCGGGTAATTTTAGGCGTATTCTTCCTCGTTATTATCTCTCTTAATGCTTATACCGTTTTTGCCGTTTGTGCCGGGGCCGGATAATATTGTTTGGCCCTAGCATTCTATTCATACTCAGTCACATTTCTAGCTTCCTCTCGTTGCGTTGTCAATACCGGGACCATGCAATGCTTAGTGTCCGGTGATTGCAACTACTCCTTCGTGCGTTCATACACTTGCCCCCGTCGACCACGGGTGAGCATTGTGCCAGGCCATACGCAGGGCGCGAGCCGCCCAGGCCCCGGGCCTGGACTCTCAAGGCGCGATGTTCATCCTACGTAGGCAGCGGGTTGCCGCGGAGGTCTTACCCATGGGAGGTCCGCAGCCGCCACCGGCTACAAGGCCGGCATCAGACACTGCGGTGAGAGCAGCCTAGGCACGTGGGCCATCATAGACATCCCGGCTCTTTTGCATTTAGGGCACCCTCATCCGGGCCCGACGACGCCGGATGAGCATTGTGCAAGGCCATACGTAGGGCGCGAGCCGTCCAGGCCCGCACGGACTCTCAAGGCGCGATGTTCTTCCGCACGTAGGCATGGGTTGGCTAACAAGCTCTTACCTGGGAGGTCCGCGGCCACCGGCCACAAGGCCGACATCGGACTCGCGGTGAGCGGCCTAGGCACGTGAGCCATCATAGACATCCGGCTCTTTTGCATTTAGGGCACCTCACCCGGCCCGACGGCGCCGGATGAGCATTGTGCAAGGCCATACGCAGGGCGCGAGCCGCCCAGGCCCCGGGCCTGGACTCTCATGGCGCGATGTTCATCCTACGCAGGCATGGGTTGGCTAACAAGCTCTTACCCGTGGGAGGTCCGCAGCCGCCACCTGGCCAAAGGCGTCAGATCGACATCTGCGGTGAGAGCGGCTGAGCACGTGAGCCATCATAGACATCCGGCTCTTTTGCATTTAGGGCACCTCATCCGGCCCGACGACGCCGGATGAGCATTGTCTGCAGGGCCATACGTAGGGCGCGAGCCGTCCAGGCCCCGGGCCTGGACTCTCAAGGCGCGATGTTCATCCATACGTAGGCATGCGTAGGGCGCGAGCCGCCCAGGCCCCAGGCCATGGACTCTCAAGGCGCGATGTTCATCCTACGCGGGAGTGGGAGTCCACCGGTGATTGCCCGGGAGGTCTCGCTCTTCTCCGGTCTTTTGTGTCTCTAGCGCTCAAGGCTTGTTCTTGCCCCGATTAATTCAGCGGGGTTTCTGGTATTCAAACTCCTTTTCCTGAAAGTGTTAGTAAAAATTTTCAAAAATTCCATTTTGAATCAGACTATCGTCGATTAGCGGGGTCGAGGTAGTCCCCTCTCGCCCCCAGCGACTTTTGTGTGATACAAATCTAAACAAATGCTGGGCAAAAAGCCCTACCAAAAGCTCCTATTAAAACTTACAAAAGCTCGCGGTGTCAACATTCCTGATCACTCGCGTTACAGGTGTCTATACATTGCCTCGTTAAAACCTTCCTGCGGAAAACCCGGTGGGACAAAACCACAGGTAAGGAAAAAGAGTACAACGCTTACACATAATATTTCTTTAAAGTATCAGAGTTCCAATGGGACGGGAGGTCGTGGCCGTTCATATCTCTCAGCATGAAGGTTCCCGGCTGCTTTATCTCTGTGATCTGATAGGGCCCTTCCCAGGTGGCTGACAACTTCCCGTGAATGTTCCCTTTCCCGGTAGCGGATGCTCGTCTTAGCACCAGGTCTCCCAGCTCAAACTCCCTATGCTTCACTCTTCGATTGTACATTCTCCTCATTCGGTTCTGGTAAACCGCCAGATTTTCTCTTGCCTGGTCCCGGACCTCATCTAGCAGGTCCAGCGACTCCTTTCTCGCTTGCTCATTACTGGTGGGATCGTGTAGGTCTGCTCTCGGGCTGGGTAGAATTGCTTCAATCGGGAGTAAGGCTTCGGCTCCGTAAACCATGTTGAATGGGGTATGCCCGGTGGATTCCTTGACTGTAGTTCTGATTGACCAAAGCACGCTTGGCAGCTCATCGGCCCATGCCCCCTTGAGCTCGTCCAGTCGTTTTTTCATGCCGCTCAACATTTGTTTGTTGGCGGCCTCGGCTTGTCCGTTGCTCTGCGGGTGGCAAACCGATGAGTATGCGACAATTGTCCCGTTCCGCTTTAACCAGTCCCGCATGTTGTCATTGTCAAACTGCTTCCCGTGATCAAATACCACTACCTTGGGCACCCCAAACCTTGTGATTACGTTTCTCCAGATAAACTTTCTCACAGCCTGCTCAGTGATGGTCGGGATAGCCTCTGCCTCTATCCACTTGGTGAAGTAGTCAATAGCCGCTACTACGTACTTCCTGCCCCCGGTGGCTGTTGCGAACGGACCCAGTATGTCCATCCCCCACTGGTCAAAAGGTACCGGGCTCAGGACTGGTCTGAGGTCCCTGGCGGGGAGGTGGATGTCCGGGGCGAAGATCTGACACTGCCGGCACCGCTTACTCAATTCCTTGGCATCTTTTAGCATGGTGGGCCAAAAGTAGCCGGCTCTCAATGCTTTGTGGGCTAGCGTACGCCCGGTGACGTGGTGACCGCAGACCCCTGAGTGTATGTCGTTTAAAATGAATTCAGCGTCCATGCCCCCTACGCACTTTAGTAGCGGGGCTGAGAATGATCGCCGGTAGAGCTCTCCGTCTACGAGGATGAACCATGGGGCTAGTCTCTTCAGTTTAGCTGCCTCAACCTTGTCTCCCGGGATTTCTCCCTCCAGCTTGTATTTCAATATCGGCCTCATCCAGCCACTGTCTTCGGATATGGCATTGATTGTTAACACTCCTTTCTGCCGCCGGATATCGACGGTAACTGTTTTTGACTTGTTGTCTGCTGTGGCGCTGGCGAGTTTGGCAAGCGCGTCCGCTTTGTTGTTTTCGGATCTAGGGATATGATGAACTTCAAAAGATTTCAGTCCGGAAGTCAGGGCTTTCGCTCTCTGGAGGTATAACGCCATCCCTTCTTCCCGGGCCTCGTATTCCCCGTTAAGTTGGCTCGCCACTAGCTGCGAGTCCGTTCTCAGTTCGATCTCTTCTGCCCCCATGGCCTTTGCCAGTTCCAGGCCTGCCAGCACCGCCTCATACTCAGATTCATTGTTTGTGGCCGGGAAGGCAAACTTCAAAGCATGCTCAAACTCATGCCCTTCGGGGCTGATGATAACAACTCCGGCACCGGAACCATGGATGGTGGCCGACCCGTCTGTATATACTTGCCATACTCCTCTCGGTGCACCTCCCCTGACCGGGTGGGTGCATTCGGCAATAAAGTCTGCCAGGGCCTGGGCCTTGATTCTTTGTCGCCGGTGTAGGTTATGCCAAAGCTCGACAAATTAATCGCCCACTTGAAGAGTCTACCGGATTTCACAAATTTCTCGAGTGCTTTCTCCAGGGGCTGGTCTGTGCGCACCTCCACCGGGTGGGCGTCAAAGTATGGTCTAAGCTTCCGAGTTGCTATGACCACGGCATACGCTGCTTTCTCGATGATTGGATAATTTCTTTCGGATTGTCCCAGTGCATGACTGACGAAGTAGATTGGCTGTTGTTGTTTTTCTTCCTCCCGGAGGATTACTGCTGATATTGCGCTCGCGGTCACGGCGATGTATAAGATTAAAGTTTCGCCCGTGACCGGTCTTGCCAAGGTAGGCAGAGTTGTAAGGTGCTTCTTCAACTGCTCAAAGGCTTCATCTTGCTCCTTCCCCCATACGAACCTCTTGTTTCCTTTCAGCACTTGGAAGAATGGCGTGGATTTGTCGGCGGACCTGGAGATGAACCTGGAAAGTGCTGCCATCCTCCCGGTCAGAATTTGAATATCTTTTATTGTCTTCGGTGCCGGCAAATCCAGTATAGCTTTGACTTTTTCGGGGTTGGCATCGATCCCTCTTGAGCTGACCAGGTATCCCAAGAACTTTCCGGACCGGACGCCGAAGGTACATTTCTTTGGATTGACCGTTTGATACTTCCTGAGCGAGTTGAACGTTTCTCTCAGGTCTTCCAGGTGCTGCTCATCGGATTTGCTCTTCACTATTGCGTCATCTACATATACTTCCATATTCCTCCCTTTCTGTTTTGCAAACACGGCATCCACCAGCCGCTGGTATGTGGCTCCGGCATTCTTGAGTCCAAACGGCATCATCTTGTACATATAGACCCCGTGTCCTGTGATGAAAGCGCACCGGGGCCGGTCCTCTTCCGACAGATAGACCTGGTGGTACCCTGAGAAAGCATCCAGGAAGCTCAGGGTAGAGTGGCCGCTGGTAGAATCTACCAGCTGATCAATCCTAGGCAATGGGTAGCAGTCCTTTGGGCACGCCTTGTTTAGATTTGTAAAGTCAACACACATTCTCCATGCCCCGGACGCTTTCTTCACCATCACCACGTTTGCCAACCATTCGGGGTAGTCACAACGCTCGATGAATCCCGCCTCCAGTAACTTGTTTATTTCTTCAAGAATGGCCGCGTCTTTCTCTGCGCTCATGGGCCGCAGCCTCTGTTTGATTGGTTTGTAGCCGGGGTTAACATTCAGTTGGTGCACAATCACCTCCGGGCTTATCCCCGGCATCTCGGCAGCTGAGTAAGCGAACACATCCTTGTTCTCCTCCAAGATGCTAATCAGACTATCTTGGAAGCCGGGGTCCAGTTCTGCCCCAATGATTACACTTCTTCCCGGTGCCAACTCAATTTCCTTTGTCTCGCTTTCCGGTCCCGGAGTCACTTCCGATCCTTCTTCCTTCTCGCCCGGTTCGAGAATTTAACCTCTGCTCGACCTTACGCGGACCTCCGGACAGGCGAATTGCAGGACCTTCCGGCTTTCTGGTCACCATACACCTTCCCTTCGGTCGATTATGCGTAGCGTACACCATAGCCAGCGCTCGTATCGACACGACAGCATGAATGTGGTCCAGAGTGACCCGGCCGATGAGGGCGTTGTATGCTGACGGGGCGTCGACGACCACGAAGCTTGCGTCTACGCTTCTGGCCATATCTTCTTCTCCTATCGTGACTGGTAAATTTATCGTCCCATCGGTCACGATACCGACTCGTGAAACCGTATAGTGAGCCTATGTAGGCGTTAGTTGTTCCTTCTTCAGGCCAAGCTTTTCAAATACCTCTCGGTACAAGAGGTTGGTGCAGGCTCCGGTGTCTATCATGCTCCTGTGGACCAGGTGGGGCCCAATGTCCATGGCGATTACCAACGGTCGTGCGGGTAGGAGACCCCGGTAGTCCTCCCGGGTGATGGTCAAGTCAGGGATAGGAGGCCTCGGTGCCGATCCTCGGTGAATATATACCCATCTTGGATTGCTCACGCCTCGCCTTTCTTTTCCTTCCGGACAAGACTGACTCCTCTGTCCCGGCGATCATATGAATTTCACTTATTCTCTTTTGGTTCTTCTTCGGACCCGTTTGCACCGGGTCCCCACTACCTTCACCTCCATCTCTGTCTCGCTTGTCCTTAACAAAGCGCCGCAGTGGTGCCTTGTTGTACCAACCGCTCAACCTCGTGTTTCAAGGATACACGGTGTTAGTTGCATGGCCATTTGTCTGGTGGTACTCGCAGAAAGCGGACTTATCATTCCACTGGGTTTCTTTGCGGTCGAGGCGGCCCACTTGATTTCGTTTTGGTCACCAAAATTTCCGCTGAGACACGATGAGTGGTGTGTAGTGGGTCCATTCTTTGAACCGCTGGTTATTTCCTCTTGGCCGGCCGTCCGGTTATCCCGGCCGCGTTGTGATTGTTATTCTTCTTTGCGGTTGAAATTCTTTGCGGGTGTTGTTGTTGTTGTTGTTGTTGTTGTTGTGCCTCCGGGACGGTCCCTTCCATTCTGGTTGGGCACTGCCCTGGTCCTCCTTCTTGTCATTTCTCTTGCTGAATGTTTTATGGAATTGCTCTTCTCGCACAAAGCCTTCAGCCATCTCGCGGGCCGCCATCAGCCGGGTGGCGTGATTCTGATCGAGGAGACTCTTGACTCTCCTCTTTCGACCCTAGTCGAGGCATGGACTCCTATCTTGGAGTCCAGGTCTCTAATTTGCTGTGATTCCCTGTCAAACCGGGTCATATACTCTTTCAGCCCTTCATTCTTCCCCTGCACCACGTTCAGGAGCTCCGTAGCCACCTTCTCTCTCCTTTTGTTCCCTGCATACTGCTGGCGGAACACCCGGCACATGTCCTCATATCCATAGATGGAGCCAGTTGGGAGGTTACGGAACCAGGTTTGTGCAAGTCCCGTCAGGGTCGTAGGAAAAACTTTGCACCAAACGTAGTCCGTAGAGTCGTACATCATCATGTGGCTCTCATAGGCCGCCAGATGTTCCTCAGTCTGTTTTCCCGTCATATTGTATCGTTGGAATTTTCATCTTGGGAGGAAGAGGGTACTCCAGCACCGAAGAAGCCAAAGGCGATTTTACTGTGACTTTTCCTTGTATTGTGTTTCCTTTGGGTTTGTTGCGCTTGGGCCTCTCGGTGCGTGGAACCTCGAGCTTGACACCTCCTGGGTGAGGGTGGTGATCGACGCCGAGTGAGAATGTTCAGGCTCTCTCCACGCGTCTTATCGTTGCTTGACGTCTCATTGTCCTCATGAAAGAGCTTCTTAGGTGTTACGGATGGAATGGGGTCTCTTCTTGGTGGAGACTTCTGGCTTTGACTACGGTGGCGGGGCCAGCCGTGGCTGGTGCCTTCCTTAATTTTTCAAGGTAGGCACTCATCATCTTTTTCTCCTCTGGGGTCAAGGGTGTTTGTAGCTCCGCCTCCAGAGGGATGCCGCCGACACCTCCTCCCGGGGGAGCTGTTTCTTCCGCTGTTTTTCTCGGCTCTTGTGTAGGGTTTGTCATGGCTTTTTGTAAGATTTTTGTGAAACTTTTCCCCACAGACGGCGCCAATTGTTTCGGGTATAAAGTTAAGAACTAAATACCAAAACTAAATACAAAGGATTACAAGTTAATGTTGATTACAAATTCGATAAACTAAGTCCTTGAGGGTTCTTAGCTTCCGGCTGGTTTCTCTCTTCCTTCCTTGCTTCCTGAAACGGCGTAACAAACTTAGCCAGGGCCTTAGGGTGATGGCCCACCGACGCACAAGTCAGTTACAAAGACAAATGAATCTAGAGAGAGAAAAGAGAGAAAAACCTTTTTTGTGATGTTTTTGTGTGTGTGTCAACTTAGTGATTTTTAGGGTTTTAGTTACCTTTTATACTTATCTCAGATTTGTCTTCTTGGGCCCCCGCTCCGTGATGCTGACCGGGTGGGCCATACCTGCCAGGCCAGGGTGGATCGTGGGTTCCTTGGTATAAGAAATGCCCCGGTCCACATTCCACCCGGCCCTATTTTGGCGGATCCGGGAGAGTTGGGTGGATCAGGGGGTCTGTAGGCACCTTCCGGTCCCAAAAGTCTAGCTGGTCCTAGTATGTCGGGCCCGGGAGAAGTCACCCCCAACAAAACTAAAAGACCAATATACCCTTCACTAATACCCACTCAACCTACTTGCAAACAATAAAGTAGGGGTATTTAAGTAATTCCATTATCTACCCCACTTGATTTTCTTCTATCTTAATTACCGTGTTTTGGTCAAACGTATAGAATCAAACGGAATGGAGGAAGTACTATTTTTTATTCCCTTAACTTATTTATTAAATCAACAATTATTTGACTTTTTAAAATTTTATGAATTACCATATTTCTTTTTCTCTTTCATTTTTTTTTTTTTAATATTTTAAAATATAACTTACTTATATTTTTTTCCCTTAACTTGAATATTTAATCCAATATATTTAAGGCAAAATATGTATTCTTCAATTTTGGTATCCTACAATTTTAAGGATTCCAATTGTAGATTTAGTATTATATTTTAGATTACATATGTTAATTATACTACAGTACACCATCTTCTTCTTTTTTCTTTTTTCTTTTTTTTTTTTTTTGTTTTTTTTGTTAATTACATATATTCTCTTTTTTGTTACGTTAAAATGGGATAATAAAGAAATTGGAATTTTGTCATTAAATCAAACTTTACCCTATCATTATACTAAACATGTTTTTTTTTTTTGTTTTTTTTTTTTTTCTCCTAATTAGCAGATGTTCTCATACAAAATTGAGATGAACAATCAAATCAAAACTTAATACTATTAAACTAACTAAAAGATTACGCATTAAGCATTACAAATATTATTATACAACCATATGTAATTACTTGATTTAAAAATAAGATAATCGATAGATATTGTACATCACTTTTACCTTTCATGTTATATATTTTTACCTTTCATGTTACACATTCATTAGTTTTTCTATTGGGTTATAATCAAGTTTGTTCAATAAAAAACTTCAAATCTTGAACGTAAAATATAAATCTACAACATACAAAGAAAAAAAATCAGCAGTAATTTAATCAAGCTATGTTTAAGTATCAAACATAGTAATTAAGAAATAAAAATATTCAAATTTTAAACACTCTTATCAAATACACTGTAAAAAATAAATTTAACACAAATTGCAATCATAATTAAAACATAATAAAGTAAAACTATTTAACAAAGTACATACCTAAAAAGATCTAGCTAAAATTTTTGATGTATATATATGCAAAAAGGGATGGAGACTTACCTAAAAATTAAAAAACATAATTATGTGTCATATAATTGTTTATTTTGAAATTATTATTTTTCTTCTCAATTGATCCAAGTGCCTCTTTGTAATACCCCGCGAATATGAGACTTAGTATAATAGTCTGTATAAATAAAATATTACAAATATTTAAAAAAAATAATAATAACTCCTAACTAACGACCGTAAATTATATTATTATAACTTAATTTTTATTTTTCTTTTTGGTACCAGAAAGCTATTAAGTGAGGTAGTTTGATTTATAAGGTTTGAACATGATTTTTGCTAGAATCTTGGTAGAAATTATATTTATTTATTTATTATAGCAATTAATATTAATTAAACAAATAAATTTTAATGATTAAATATCCTAGCATCCCTCAACCACATGGGTAATATTGACCGTACAAGATTTTATGATACTCAATCACCAAATACAATCAAATAAGATAAAATAAATCATATAATAACTTCGGGATCAAGGAGTGCTGCGTGTTACCTAAATAGACTAAACTTCCCAAAATTTAACGTGTATATATATATATATATATATATATATATATATATATATATAGGGTCAAGATCCCGTGCGCACTACCTTACGGTGCGCACCGTACGCACCAATTAGATACACAAGTCTGACACTTAGATACACAACATGATAAATTAGGTACACAAATATGTAACCCGGATACACAAAAACGTGATTTAGGTACACAATAAATACCAGTAAAATGCAGTACTTTGATTAAGTTTTTGCTTAATATTTTTACACAAAAAAATTAAAATATACGAAATAAAAATTTTGGATACACAAAATCATACAATAAGATACACAATATTTTAAATCGGGTACACAAGAAGATAACCATAACCACCTCCAATACCAACCACTTGAGTCACCACTGTCGCCATCATCACCGTGGTTTTCACCACCACCTCCACCGCCTTCAGACAACCCAAAAACTGTAGATCTACAATTTTTCGAAAATTAAATTGTAGATTTAAAAAAAAAACGAAATATAATTTTAAAAAATTAACCCACACTAACCACCTCCATTAGAAGTGAGAAGACCAGATCTGTAACCTTTAACAATGGCTTCCAAATATCCGCCATGGATCTTGAATGTTAGAGCTTCAAATCCGTACATCTCCTTCTTTAATTATCTAATGATGATTTTTTCGTTTGATCAATTTTTGTGGAAGGGAGGTGGTCTTCGGTTAGAGTTTTATGATTTGTGGGGACCGATGAATGTAGTTTTAATAAGATTTATTGTGGTGATAGATTGGAAATTAAAGAAATGAGGAAGAAGGTGAGATGAAGAAATAATGAGGGACATGGAAAAAAGGAGAAGAAAGTAGGAGGGTGGATAAAAATATAATGTCTGCCTTGTAAATAATGAGTACTCCGTATGATTTTATTTGGTGCGTACGGTGCGCACCGTAAGGTTGGTGCGTACGGTCAAGATCCCGTGCGCACCACCTTACGGTGCGCACCGTACGCACCAATTAGATACACAAATCTGTAAATTAGGTACACAAGTCTGACACTTAGATACATAACATGATAAATTAGGTACACAAATATGTAACCCGGATACACAAAAACGTGATGTAGGTACACAATAAATACCAATAAAATGCAGTATTTTGCTTAATATTTTTACAAAAAAATTGAAATACCAAATAAAAATTTGGATACACAAAATCCTAGAATATGATACATAATATTTTAAATCAGATACACAAGAAGACATCTTAGGTACCTACCCCACCCAACCCACACCCATGACCACCTTTAATAAAACCCACCACAGCCACCATTGACGCCATCATCACCGCGGTTTTCACCACCACCTCCATCACTTTAAGACAACCCAAAATATGTAGATCTACAATTTTTCAAAAATTAAATTGTACATCTACAAAAAACGAAATATAATTTCAAAAAACTAACCACACTAACTCAAATGGAGTAGCTCATCGATTAATTTGTCGGAATCTCTGGCGGCGATGGTGTCATCAGACTCGGTGGAGAAAAAGACGACGGTGGCGAATGCAGTGCATCGGCCATGCTTGTGTCGTCAATAATGTTGACCGTGATTTATGATGAAAATTATTGATACTTGATTATGATGATGATTGGATTTATGATTGGATGCACTTTTATTTAAGATATAGGCCACCATCACCTTTGTTTGGTTCCTTACATCTCAGATCTGAACTCAACTCCTCGTTTTTTCAACCACAAGACCACCATACTTACCACCATAGCCAACTACACTCGTCGAAGCCACCACATTACCAACATCACGTTCGGTGTTCGCCAAAGTAGTCACTTGATTGAAGTCACATCTACATCTTGAGATAGGATAATTAGGGTATAATGTAATTTTGATTCTCGAAATTGATTTGGGGATTTAGGGTTAGAATGATTTGTGGATGCAATACATTCAATAAAAAAGTGTTTAAAAGTTGGAAATATGTATGAAATAAAGAATGATAAAGAAATTGTTTAATAATGGTGAAAAAGAAAGGAGGAATGAAAGAGTAAAGGAGCATGAAGAAGATAGCAGGGAAAGAAAAAAGTGAGAAATAATGGGGGGTGCTGGAAATTGGAGTATAAAAGCTCAATATTAAATTTGGGACGAAGTACACAGTTTGTGTATCTAAGACACGAATTTGTGTATTATGCAGGTTTGTTCTTTTGTGTACCTAAAGCTGGCTTTGTTTGTTTATTTAAGAGTAATAATAAAAAGTGCATAGTGCATACTGTATACTAGTGCGTCACGAGATCCCAATTCTATATATATATATATATATATATATATATATATATATATATATATATATATATATGAAATAGGATCATGTAAATCCTACCCATATTTATAAATCCTACATCCAAATCTCAGCCGTAGGATCTAATAGATCCAATGGCTCAAATCAAAAAGCACTAACTAAAGATATTAATCAATATTTAAACCCTCCCCCCTAACCCTTGCCCTTCATTACGTAAGTTTCGTTTCTCTCTCTACCTTCTCCTTATCTCTTTCCAAAACATTAATAAATTCAGCTCAAATCGATTCTCGACTATTAACTGCTGCAATTGAACTTCAAATTCAACTGAAATCGAATTCAATTTCGTCAATCAATTTTAATGGTGCGCTTTACATTTATTAAATCGTTGATCTTCATCGTCATCGCATCGTCATCGTTTATCATCAGGTGTGGTTTCATTCGATTTCCATTTGTTTTCATCAATTAATTTTCGATTATCAACTTTTTTACATTTTTGTGTTCATCGTCATCGTTCATCGTCATTGTTCAATTTTATGTTCATCGTTATCGTTATCGTCATCTCAGGTTTTGTGTTTTCTGGTCGATTAGTTTGTTCTAGTTTGTGTCCTTTCTTTGTTGTCCTCCAAGTGTTTGGTGAAATGTCTCAATGAAATGTTTGTGATTGTTTTACGTAGAAGTATCACCGATTCACACTGGAAGTATCACAATGTTATAAAAGAAGTATCAGCATATGATATAAGAGTATCACAGTCAAAGTGGATACTTCAAATTTATAAGTATCAAAATATTGTGTAAGAAGTATCAATAGGTTATATAAAAAGTATCACAAGTTAATATAAAAAGTATCACAAAGTCTTAGTTTCGAAATGTTACATAGGATGTATTTTTTTTTATGCAATCATATTTATAAAATAACTGTTGTTTTATGGTTTGCAGTCAGTTTCGGAGACTCATTGATTCATGACGTCGAATTGAAGAGGACCGAGAAAATGCCATTTGCCAAGAGAATAATTTATGTTGCTTTGATGGTGTTTTAATCTAGTTTAGATTTATATAAAAACATTATTTTTCAAGAATTTCATTTTTTGTTGATTTCATCATGTATATGTGGTTGAACTTACGTTGTTTATGTAATTACGTTGCATTCGGATTTCACGTTAGAAGTATCCAAACTTAATATAAGAAGTACCGCAATGTTGTACGAGAAGTATCACAATGCTTCATATAAAATATCACAACATTTCATAAAAAGTATCACAATGTTTTATAAGAAATATCATGATGTCTGTTAAAAGTACCGCCACTTTCTAAATAAGGGTATCACAATATTTTATATAAAGTATCAGAACATGTCATAAAAAAAAAAAATCACAATGTTCTATAAAAAGTATCGTAACACTTCACAAGAAGTATCACAATACTCTATATGAAGTACCACAACATTTCAAATAAAGTATCACAATGTTCAAATAAAAAATCAAAACCTTTTTAAAAAAAAAATATTACTACATTGTATGATATAAATTGATAGCTTAATCCTATTACAATAATGTCACACTAACTATATTTCTACTAAGTCTAACTACTACCTCTGCCTTTCCTTGTCGTCATCCTCTTGATTTTTTCGCACTTGTTGGTTTCTTTGAAAAACTACGTAGAATAATATTCTGCAATATACACCACACAAAACATAATTATTGACACTCATTTATTGGAATGAAAGTATCATTATATTATATTAAAAGTATCGCAACCATCTATCACAACATTGTACAAAGAATCAACAACAAAACTAAATGTATCATAACATATATAAAAGTATCACCATTCTCTATTAAAAGTATCATTTATCATAACAAAAAGTATCAACACTACCCAAAATAACTATCACATTTATACATGAAAAAGTATCAGATGAATTAAAAAGTTTATGAACTAAGTATCATCTTTATTTCATAACAAGTACAGAGTATCATTTATCACCACAAAAAATATCACTTTTTTATATAAGAAGTGTCATACTTCATTGAGACATTTCATCGAACACCAGGTGAGCAACACGCAAGAACACAAAAAATAATAACTTAATTGAATAGAACAATAATATCAACCCTAATTTCAACACAAAGAATGTAAAAAATATATTGATAATGATGAAAACATCAAAAACATGTACATTGAAAACTAAATATTGAGTTAATTATGCATACAATCATAAAAAATTTGGAAAACAATATGAAAAAAATTCGAATTAACTAAATCTTGTACCTCGTGATTGAAAAATGAACAACTTTTTCGCAATTGAACTTGTTGATAAGTAACTTTGATTAAAAAAAATATATCAGCAATCGAATGCAATTTAGCGATGAATGTTGCATAGTTTTTTTTGGATTTTGAATTTGAATGAGATTAGAGAGAAAAAAAGAAGGGGTTTTGATATTGCAGGAAGAAAAAAGATGAGGGAAAGTTTGAGTGCGTGTAACAATTTAGTTTGGCGACGTGGCTCAATCTCAATTGTCCAAATATCTTTAATATAATGGTTGTTATTAGGATGTAGGATTTATAAATATATAAGGATGTCTTAGGATCTTGACTCTATATATATATATATATATATATATTTATATATATATATATATATATATATAGAGGCAAGATCCGGTACATCCTTATATATTTGTACATCCTACATCCTAATCTAAGCCATTAGATCAAAGTAATGGAGGGCCAAGATTGAGCCAAACAAAAAAACAAGCGCGCGGCCTACTCAGGTGCCACACTGAAACTTTTGGTTCTACTCAGTGATACTTTTAGTCATACAGTTACTAGACCTCTTTTTCATACTTTTAGTTATACCGGTGATACTTTTAGTTATTTTAAGTGATACTTTTTGCTGGAGGTAGGACTTAAATATTTGTTATGGATGTTGAACGTTGTGATACTTTTAATAAAAGATTGTGATACTTTTTATAGATTGTTGTGATACTTTTAGTTATGAAGGATAGATACTTTTGATACTAATCAATATCTACTGTGATTGTGTAATACTTCTTATATAACATTTTGATACTTTTTATATTAATATTTGATACTTCTTACCTTAAATTCATATGTTGAGTAATGAAACATTGTAAAATCAAAATCATAATAAATTCAATTCAACAGCATTGTGATACTTCTAGTGTAACAATGTGATACTTTCGGTGTAAAGTAGTGATACTTTTATTTGAAACAATCACAAACACTTCATTGAGACATTTCATCAAGCACCTAGTGTGCAACACAAAAGAAGCATAATAATAACTTAATTGATCAGAGTATTTCCACCACATAAAATTGAGATGACGATGACGATGACGATGAACATAAAGTTGAATGATGACGATAACGATGTACATAAAGTTGAACGATGATGATGAATGATGACGATGAACACAAAAACTTGAGATGACGATGATGATCAATATACAATTTAATGATGATGAAACTCAATTCGATTTCCATTGAATTTGACATTGAATTACAGAAATTGATTGACAAGAATTGATTAATCGTAAGAAATTTGATAGAGAGAAAGTAGGACTTGATGTAATAAAGGGGACAATTGATTTATTGGCTAGGTTTGATGTAATAAAGGGGACAATTGATTAATCCAGTGAGTCCGTCTCCATGAACGTGAGTTTATTTTAATTAGTTAAATTATTTAGTGACAACTAATTTGAGCCATTGGATCTACTTGATCCTATGGTTGAGATTTGGATGTAGGATGTATAATTGTTGGGAGGATGTATAAGATCCTATATAAAAAGTGTGTTTTTTTTTTTTTGTGATACTTTTAGCTCTCGGGAGTGATACTTTTAGTTATATTTAGTGATACTTTTATGTCTCAGGAGTGATACTTTTAGTTATTTTTTTTTGGTGATACTTTTAGCTCTCGGGAGTGATACTTTTAGTTATATTTAGTGATATTTTTTGTGATACTTTTAGGTCTCAGGAGTGATACTTTTAGTTATATTAAGTGATACTTTTAGTTATATTCAGTGTTATTTTTCCAGGCTGTAGCAGGATGTAGGATGTATTTTTTTACTAAGGATGTACATGATCCTAATTCTATATATATATATATATATATATATATATATATATAGTACATCCTAACATCTTTGTAAATCCTACATCCTAATCTAAGCCCTTAGATCAAAGGAATGAAGGGCCAAGATTGACCCAAAAAATAAAAGCGTACCTACTCAAATGAGATGACTGATACTTTTAATTATACTCAGTGATACTTTTAGTTATACAGTTACTATGATTTGTTTTGATACTTTTAGTTCTAAATAGTGATACTTTTAGTTATCGTAAGTGATACTTTTTGTAGGATGTAAGATATAAATATTTTGCTATGGATTTACAGCATCGTGATACTTTTAGTGTAACACTGTGAAACTTTTAGTGTAAATTAGTGATACTTTTAACATAATATTGTGACATAATATAAAATAAAGTGATACTTTCACAAAATGTTGTGTTCCTTTTAACATAAGATTGTGATACTTTATATTAAACAGTATGATATTTTATACAGAATATTAATTTGTGATACTTCCTTTATAACATTGTGATACTTCTTATGTAAATAAATGATACTTATACGTAAGACAACTTCAAACACTTCATTTAGGCATTTCATCGAATACTTGGAGGACAAAACAAAAAGGACACAAACTATAACAACTTGATCGACGAATTGACACAAAAACATGAGATGACGATGAACGATAACGATGAACATAAAATTGAACGATGACGATACATACAATAACTTAAAAAAGTTGATATTCAAGAATTGATTGACAAAAACAAACGCAAATCGATCGAGAGCACACTTGATGATGAACGATGAAGATGAACATAAAATTTAACGATGACGATGAACTTTGACAATGAACAATGACGATGAACTTCGATTTCGGTTGTATTTGACATTGAATTGATTGACGAAATTGAATTCGATGTCGACTGAATTTGACGGTGAATTGCAGAACTTGATCGACGGGAATTGATTTGGGCTGAATTTATCAATGTTTTGAAAATAAAGAAGATAAATATTTAGGGTTAACAAAACAAATAATGAGGGGAAGAGTTTGGATGAGAGATAGCGTACTATTAATTAGTTGAGGACAATTGATTTGAGCCATTGGATCTATATGATCCTATGGCTAAGATTTGGATGTAGGATTTACAAAGTTAGGGTGGATTTACAAGATCCTATTTCTATATATATATATATATATATATATATATATATATATATATATATATATATATATATATATATATATATATATATATATATATATATATATATATATATATATAGAGGCAAGATCCGGTACATCCTTATATATTTGTACATCCTACATCCTAATCTAAGCCATTAGATCAAAGTAATGGAGGGCCAAGATTGAGCCAAACAAAAAAACAAGCGCGCGGCCTACTCAGGTGCCACACTGAAACTTTTGGTTCTACTCAGTGATACTTTTAGTCATACAGTTACTAGATTTTTTTTTGATACTTTTAGTTATACTCAGTGATACTTTTAGTTATTTTAAGTGATACTTTTTGCTGGAGGTAGGACTTAAATATTTGTTATGGATGTTGAACGTTGTGATACTTTTAATAAAAGATTGTGATACTTTTTATAGATTGTTGTGATACTTTTAGTTATGAAGGATAGATACTTTTGATACTAATCAATATCTACTGTGATTGTGTAATACTTCTTATATAACATTTTGATACTTTTTATATTAATATTTGATACTTCTTACCTTAAATTCATATGTTGAGTAATGAAACATTGTAAAATCAAAATCATAATAAATTCAATTCAACAGCATTGTGATACTTCTAGTGTAACAATGTGATACTTTCGGTGTAAAGTAGTGATACTTTTATTTGAAACAATCACAAACACTTCATTGAGACATTTCATCAAGCACCTAGTGTGCAACACAAAAGAACGCAATAATAACTTAATTGATCAGAGTATTTCCACCACATAAAATTGAGATGACGATGACGATGACGATGAACATAAAGTTGAATGATGACGATAACGATGTACATAAAGTTGAACGATGATGATGAATGATGACGATGAACACAAAAACTTGAGATGACGATGATGATCAATATACAATTTAATGATGATGAAACTCAATTCGATTTCCATTGAATTTGACATTGAATTACAGAAATTGATTGACAAGAATTGATTAATCGTAAGAAATTTGATAGAGAGAAAGTAGGACTTGATGTAATAAAGGGGACAATTGATTTATTGGCTAGGTTTGATGTAATAAAGGGGACAATTGATTAATCCAGTGAGTCCGTCTCCATGAACGTGAGTTTATTTTAATTAGTTAAATTATTTAGTGACAACTAATTTGAGCCATTGGATCTACTTGATCCTATGGTTGAGATTTGGATGTAGGATGTATAATTGTTGGGAGGATGTATAAGATCCTATATAAAAAGTGTGTTTTTTTTTTTTTGTGATACTTTTAGCTCTCGGGAGTGATACTTTTAGTTATATTTAGTGATACTTTTATGTCTCAGGAGTGATACTTTTAGTTATTTTTTTTTGGTGATACTTTTAGCTCTCGGGAGTGATACTTTTAGTTATATTTAGTGATATTTTTTGTGATACTTTTAGGTCTCAGGAGTGATACTTTTAGTTATATTAAGTGATACTTTTAGTTATATTCAGTGTTATTTTTCCAGGCTGTAGCAGGATGTAGGATGTATTTTTTTACTAAGGATGTACATGATCCTAATTCTATATATATATATATATATATATATATATATATATATAGTACATCCTAACATCTTTGTAAATCCTACATCCTAATCTAAGCCCTTAGATCAAAGGAATGAAGGGCCAAGATTGACCCAAAAAAAAATAAAAGCGCGCGGCCTACTCAGCAGATGACTGATACTTTTAATTATACTCAGTGATACTTTTAGTTATACAGTTACTATGATTTGTTTTGATACTTTTAGTTCTAAATAGTGATACTTTTAGTTATCGTAAGTGATACTTTTTGTAGGATGTAAGATATAAATATTTTGCTATGGATTTACAGCATCGTGATACTTTTAGTGTAACACTGTGAAACTTTTAGTGTAAATTAGTGATACTTTTAACATAATATTGTGACATAATATAAAATAAAGTGATACTTTCACAAAATGTTGTGTTCCTTTTAACATAAGATTGTGATACTTTATATTAAACAGTATGATATTTTATACAGAATATTAATTTGTGATACTTCCTTTATAACATTGTGATACTTCTTATGTAAATAAATGATACTTATACGTAAGACAACTTCAAACACTTCATTTAGGCATTTCATCGAATACTTGGAGGACAAAACAAAAAGGACACAAACTATAACAACTTGATCGACGAATTGACACAAAAACATGAGATGACGATGAACGATAACGATGAACATAAAATTGAACGATGGCGATACATACAATAACTTAAAAAGTTGATATTCAAGAATTGATTGACAGAAACAAGCGCCAATCGATCGAGAGCACACTTGATGATGAACGATGAAGATGAACATAAAATTTAACGATGACGATGAACTTTGACAATGAACAATGACGATGAACTTCGATTTCGGTTGTATTTGACATTGAATTGATTGACGAAATTGAATTCGATGTCGACTGAATTTGACGGTGAATTGCAGAACTTGATCGGCGGAATTGATTTGAAATTTGAATTTATCAATGTTTTGAAAATAAAGAAGATAAATATTTAGGGTTAACAAAACAAATAATGAGGGGAAGAGTTTGGATGAGAGATAGCGTACTATTAATTAGTTGAGGACAATTGATTTGAGCCATTGGATCTATATGATCCTATGGCTAAGATTTGGATGTAGGATTTACAAAGTTAGGGTGGATTTACAAGATCCTATTTCTATATATATATATATCAGGTAAGTTCTCCTATTTTTGCTAAGTCCGTAAGTTCTAATCCTGACCCTTAGATCAAAACAAGATGGAGGGCTGAGATTAAAAGGCTAAACCCTACCTCCCTATCTCATTCTCAGCCACTCTCCCTCTCTCTCTCTAAACAACTCCCTCTCTCTCTAAACCCTAAAATTCATATCCTCCTTAACTAAACCACCACCCTCCACCCTCCACCATCACCTAACCACCACCGTACCACCTACCCCACCACACTACCGCCACCATTTACACCCCCACGCAACACCACACCACCACCTAACCACCACCGCACCACCTACCCCACCACACTACCCCCACCATTTACACTTGACGACCACCACCACCGCACCACCTAACCACCACCGCACCACCTACCCCACCACACTGCCATAACCACCACCACCACGGATCTACCGCCACACTCCCGCCGTAAGATGAGTTTTTTTTTTAGATCTGTTTTTTTTTTTTTTTTATTCGTGTGTGGTGGTGGGGTGTGGTGGTGGTTGTTGTATGGTGGTGGTGGCGAGAGCGACGGTGGGTGAGAAAGGTAGGTTTTTTTTTTTAGATCTGTTTTTTTTTTTTATTCGTGTGTGGTGGTGGGGTGTGTGGTGGTGGTTAACATGGTGGTGATGGCGGCGGTGGAGTGAAAAGGTAGGTTTTTTTTTTTTAGATCTGTTTTTATTATTATTATTAGGTGTGTGGTGGTGGGGTGTGGTGGTGGTGGTTGTATGGTGGTGATGGCGGCGGCGGTGGTGGTGGTGACAATTGAGCAGTGGTGGTATTAAAGTTTCACTCGTAAAGAACATTAGTTTCACACGTAAAGAATAGGAGTTTCACCCGCACTAAACAACTGTTACAAATCGTAATATCTGGCCAGTTTAAACTCGTAAAAAATAAAATTATATAAATTTAATTTTTGCAATGATTCTAATCTTAAAATACTACAATTACATTCGTAAAAGTATTAAATTATAAAAATTTATCCTAATATTCCATAAATTCAATTTATGTATTAAATATCACTTTTAATTATTAAAAATCACACTTTAGTCTAAAGTTACAAAATTAATGGGCTACTGATTCTGAAACCTAAAATTTGTAAAGTTATATTAAGTAAAGTCACGAATTTTAAAAAAAAATGTTTACAAATTACAAAAATTTAAGTTTATTTAATTCGAATTTACAATTTTATTTGAAAATTACAGTTTCATTTACAAGTATTACAGTTACAGTTTCATTTACAAGTATTACAGTTACGGACTTACGGACTTACCAATATTTAGGAACTTATTTGAACCTGACTCTATATATATATATATATATATATATATATATATATAACACATAGATCTTTTAGGATCACTCTCAAAACATAAAGTTCAAAGTATAGAAACTCTATTATACAAAGCAACATTTGTCAGCATACCTCCTTCTAGTCGAACGGTTTAAGGTACGTCGTCATTACTGTTATGAGAAATGCCTTGAACATGGTATTTCGTTGGTACAAGTCAAGTATCTACCGATTATAGACTAAAAGATTTAGTTTCCTTATTTTGTATTGTATTAGGTTTAGGACTTTTAACTTGGTGGTTAATATATATAAACCCACCAAGTTATTAGCCTCTGATACATAAGAAGAATAGAGAGACAAGAGAATTTTGCTTCCTTAGTGTTTAATCAGAGATTTACTAGAGGAGAGAAAAATTCATCGATCATCTGTAATCTGTAATTCTTCCCATAGAAATATAATCCCTTCACACCCGAGGACGTAGCTATCACGTTGATAGTGAACCTCATTAAATTTGCGTGTTCTTTACTGTTATTGCTATTTATTTCACGCTTCCGTTATAACAATTACGTTGTCAGATTGTCTAGTTTACTGTTGATAATCTCCCCAATCCCGTCATATGATGCCTATGAGATCGATCACTTGAGATAGTTCGGAGTTCCCCGTACCTTTTTGTTTAACTGATAGAAACCGAAGCATTAATAAATCTTGTTTGAGCGTTACTACGGTGTTAATTTGAGGTAGTTCAGTTGTGTATTTTTGTTAGCGTTTTGAGTCTTGAAATTCTATATGTAACTAGTAACAATATTATTAATGGTTCTTGGCAGCAAAACCGACAAACTAAGATTATTTTCAATCGTTTAGATGTCGAGTAAGGTCGTAGTGAATGAGTTGCGTGGTGATGCATGATGGGGTTGAATAGATACAATAATTATAACAAGTCAAGTATAAGTAATGAGTACAAATAATAATAAAGTAAGATGGGTATGCTGTATAACGTAATGGATGAATACAAGTCATGGAGACAAAATAATTTAATAGAGCTTATGATATTGAAACCGTTTTATTCATTGTGTCCTTAATATATATTTATTATAGATTTCGTGTGTCGAGGAGCTATTCTTGATTATTTGTTTACGCGACTACATGTGTGGTGTTTTAAGGTAAGTACGATTGCTTATCTCTTTACTAAATTATTGAATTATTTTATGTTACAAATTTTCAGTTAATGTTTTAAATAATCTTTCTCAAACACTTTCATGTTTTCTATTTAATGTTATTTAAATATATCTTAATTATATTTCAAATTAAATGATCCATGTTATTTTAATTGTCTTACAATTATATGTTTCGATTTTATTTTTCTCAAAACTCTTCATATTTGACTTAATTTTGGTCAAGTGTTTAATTACAAATACTTCTAAATCATATTGTTCTTGAACTATTCTGAAAAGGTTTGAATTATCAGAAAGGTTTGAATTATATTTTCTCATCTTATTGTAATCTCAATTCTTCTTATGAATTATCGTTCTCAAGTACTTTAAATTATTTTGGTTATCCCGATGATATCCCGTCCCTATAATGGGCATTATTCTGAGAGTTGTTATCGATAGTGATGATTCATAAAGTTCAAATGTAGGGTCAGTTGATCGAGCCCTCACCTCTAGATCCTCCCCTTTGTAGTACTCATTGGGGGATACGCGTATTCGGGACTATTGGGTCTCTTATTTAAAGATAGTATCACAAGTGAAGTCCTCCTCTTATTAAAAAGAGGGAACCCGCTTAAGTATACTATTCTAGCCACTATCAGGGGCCTACCTTTTGGTTGGTCAGTGAGGAAAAAAAAAACAGAGAGTTATTGGCCATCGGAAGAGTCTCTTTCTTATGGGACTAAAATATTTTCTGTATCGAGTACTTGTGAATGAAACTTATTTATATTTTCTTTGATTGTTTTTCAGTGATTTATCAATATTAATGTTTTCGAAAACTGCAAGTAAAAGACTTTTTAAAATGATTTCCAAAATCGTTTTTACTAGATATGGGTCGTACTTACTCAACGTTTTTGTTGACTTTGTTCTTGTGTTTTAAATAACTTGCAGGTTAGTATTTGATCGCGGGTATGGGGATCGTGAGAGACGCTGCGCATTGATTTCATTACATTTGAATAAACTCTTAAATTATACTTTTGCAACTTTATTTCTTAATAAATAAATTTAGTTTTGTGTAATTTTTATAATTTACTTTGTTAAGAATTTTTGTTTTGGTTTTATTGCTAAATACCTCAGTTACTATTAGTAGCATTCTCAATTTTTGGCCATGTGAGTTGTTGATTTTATGTATGTAAAGGAGGCTGAAAATCGGGGGTGTTACACTCTTACCCAAGCGGAGTCCAGGGGTGCCTCAAAGCTTAGAATGGTAGGAATTGAGAGGTTCTGGGTTCGACTCCCTGGGTGAGCAATGGCTTGCGGATACCTGCCATCCTACGGGATGACTTACCTGGCACATGTGGTTTGCAGGGTATTTGCAAGTGTCCGGGGGGAACCAACCCCTCGTTACCAAAAAAAAAAAAAAAATTTAATTGTAGATTTAGTTTTATACTTCCTCCATTCCATTTGATTCTATACATATTCCTTTTTCGGAAATTCCAATCAATTCTATACATTTCTATTTTAGTCTCTACTTTATTAAACTAAAAGACCAATATACCCTTCACTAATATCCACTCAACCCACTTGCAAACAATAAAGTAGGGGTATTTAAGTAATTCCATTATCTACCCCACTTGATTTTCTTCTACCTTAATTACCGTGTTTTGGTCAAACGTATAGAATCAAACGGAATGGAGGAAGTATATTAAGTTACATATGTTAATATTTTTTCATCTAAAATTCTAGCAATAGTAGAATTATAAATAATACTAATATTAATTTTTTAGACCAATTATATTGTGACAAATGTCGACAATAGAGACCATGATTTCTGCTTTATATATATATATATATTAGATTACAATTTTGTAATTGAACACCTTGAAGATGTAGATCAGGAAAAAAAATGATGAAAGCAAATAATACGGAGTAGTTGAATTATAAAATAATTTCAAATAGAGATTTGGTATTAGTGAATGAGAGAAGGGATGTTGGTAAAAGAAATTTAAGATTAGAAATAGGGGATGAAAGAGTAGGAGTAGGAGTAGGAGTACGGAAATTGCACACTTTTTTAATGAAAAAATTAGGGTTGAAAGGTGGGTTTGAAGAAGAAGATTTTTTTTTTTTCCTCCTACTTATAATTTTAATAGTCCTTAATATTTCCATTTCAGTTAATATTAATATTAATATGATATGATATTAATATGAAAAGAATTATAATTACAATTATTCATCAACATTGAGAGAATATTTTTTTAATGAAAATAGTGGAGTATACTACGGAATAACAAACTTAAGTTACATTAGACCAATAATTTTTAAATAACTTTGACGGGAGGTGTGAAAAAAAAAAAAAAAAAAAAAAAAAAGGGTCGAGTTTGTTATTAAGACGAGTTATTTTTTCTAAGTTAAATACGAGTTAAATCTTATGGGTAAAAATAAACCCATGAATTTTACGGGTTCTTACTTATTCTCCTGCCTTATTTAAAGCTTAAATTTACTTCTTTTACTTATATTTTAAAATTGTTGCTCGCAACATGAATTTATAATTTATTGTAATACATGAAAGACGCATGTGTAAACGTAATGAACAAGCCTGAATACCCGTGTAAATTACATGGGTTTGTTATTTAATGTTGCACAGTTATGTTATTATAAAATTTGATATAACATACCCGTTCAAAGTTCTATAGCAACAGAAATTTGCACTGATATCAATTTTTTTTTGTAGGAATATAAATTAAACACGGGTATAAGAGCATCCATTTCCAGTAATAACATTCTCTCTATAGGTTGAATGGAGAAATAAATCTCCCCAAAAAATTGTATATCCATGGAGAAAGTCTCAATTAAGAATGAGCACAAATGTGGAGATCCCCATGCAAAAAATTAACGTGTTCCACTTTAGATTTTTTTAACGAATATGGATATTATTGCTTTAATTAAATGCGGGTTACTTCACTAATGGAGAGTAAAATTTATCTACTAATATGAGTGGTTTTTTTTTTTGAATGGAGACAATAAGATGAAGTATATGAGTGTTTATACAAGAAGTTAATTGTTGACCATTTTGACCGGGCCAACCACTATCCAACCTAAAATCAATTTATCTCATTATTAAATCTATGATTTTTTTTGCATTCTGATTTTAATAATCAATTTTGTAAAATTTATTTTTATGGTCTGATTTCTTTTTTGACTTTTATTATATTATTAGGTTTGTGTTTCATCTTTTTTCATTACACATTAAACGATCAAAATATAATATAATTCACATAAATTACATAATTGCACTGTACGGAGTACCTAAAAATATATATATATATATATAAATTACATCATTATTTAATTATATTTAATTAGAAACATAAATATAAATTACAATTAAAAATTGTAAAATACAATTTTAATAGACTAAAAAACTAAATTAATCATAATATAAAATAATAAACTCAATTAAGAATTTTAATTGGACTTCTGTAAACAGTGAACAATTTTATAAAAAAAATAAAATTAGTATCAGAAAATAAAATCACATGCTCAAATCAGAAAATTAATTAACAAAATAAAATAGATTAGTGTGAACTTTGAACCATTTTTATAGCAAAATTTAATAAACCAGAGTTTAAAATGTATGTAGAAAAGATAAAATTCTGAAATTAAAATCCAAAAAATATATAATTATAATATTGAGATTACCCTTTTTTTTTTTTAAGAAAACTATTATATGATATATGATCATATGCAAAAACTACGACAAAAAATGAAATCTTGCGAGTATTCAAAAAACTAGGAGAAATGACACAATTAAACAAAAACCAATTTAATTAGATGACTAAATGACAACGACGAAAAATCCTAACCTAATACGGAGTATAAAATATTTTTAGTTTTTGTTCACTTTATTCAGTAGATCTATTATAAAATCAAATGAACTGAAGAGCAACTTTAAAACACAACTAGATTCGTAACTTTCGCAAATAAAATTGAAACTTTTGGGTAAATATCATCATCATACATACAATGCAACAACCTGGGACACATGTCACCCTGTGGTTGATTCTGCATTTTTCATGTGGGCCCTACCCACTAATCTTCTATAATTAATTACACATTACCTCCACAATAAAAAAAACACTAAAAAAAATTGTTATCTGTCATATAACACGGACATAAAATTGTTATCTGTCATATAGTAAATGATAATTTGCGCGGACATAAAATTATACGTTCAAAAATTATTATTTTTTTTGTTTTTGCAATTTGCACGGACATAAATTTGTTTTTTTTTTGTTTTGTAATTTGCACGGGCATAATGATAATTTGCACGAGTATAAAATTGTTATTTGTGCGGGCATAGAATTGTTAATTTTCATATAATAATGATGAATTGCACGGGTATAAAATTGTAGTTTGTCATATAATAATGTTAATTTGCACGGGCATAAAATTGTGTTATTTGTCATATAATAATGATAATTTGCACGGGCATAAAATTGTTATTTGCACGGGTGTAAAATTATTTATTGTCATATAATTTCATTTTTTTAGGTGCTTTTAATAACAATAATTCATACTGATCGCTTTAAATGATGCCATTTATAAACTCATTTAAAAGCTCAGTTATTATCATTTGTCCCTACTTCAAGAGTAACAACTAAAAAGGATCTGAAAATTATGATTTGCGATAGTGAAAAATAGATCTTATATAGAATAAATAACGTAGTTTATAAGGAAGTCTTTGAGAAATTATAGTATGTTTACCATCTTATTGTTGTATTATTTCCTTTTATCTTAACCTTTTCTGTAACAGTTTGATTTTTTCTATTATTTATGGTTGTTTGTATATAATTTTGTTGTTTTAAGTTTTTTTAGTTATACGTATACACATTTGATTTTTTTAAAAGGCGCTTTTATTAAACTTATTGTACAACAACTTCATTATTCAGGCGCTTTTCTGCAATTTGTACGAGCATACGACTATACCAAATGAGAGAGAGTATCATCTTATTGTTGAATGTTTTTCTTTTATCTTAACTTTTTCTGTAATGTTTTGAATTTTTATAGTACTTATGATTGTTTATCACATAATTCCATTGTTTTAATTGGTTTTCAATAATACATATATACGCATTTGATCATTTTATATGAGCCATTTATTAAACCCATTATACAATAACTTCATTATTCGTACGTTTTTACATAAATTTCATAAAAAAAAAAAAAAACATACCCGTGCAATTTTGCACGGGCATAACACTAGTTCAAATGAAGGGAATAAATAGAGAGCGAGACAAGTAACTCCGTTCAAGAAAGTACGCAACTTGGGTGAACTAATAAGTGACGCAATTCCTCTGGTAATCCATGTGACGTTTTCAATTATTTGGAGCAATACTAGTGATCTTCTTAGGTTGCACAAAACAATAATTGTGCAGTGTTCTAGACTTGTAGTAGTAATGTAGTCCAAAGTCCAAACGCCCATAATAAGTTCTAGAAGTCCAGTGTATTATACGACTCCTTAACTTGTACTCCTAGTAATTTATCAAACCCACCTCGTGAGTTCTAGAACTTCCAAACTATACCTATTTCCAGGTTATGTATCATTCCACCTTAATTTTATGGTTTGACTTTTTTTTTTTTCTTTTTTTTTTCGTTAGTTATTTTTGTTTTTGAACTTCATCATTCGGTATTTTAACATGATATATACTCCGTAATTATTAATATTATATTGAATTATAGTTGAATTAATTATTATTATTCCTTCCATCTCAAAATAAGTGTCACATTTTTTATATAATTTTAATAGAATATTGAGACACTTATTTTAAGATATAGAGAGTATTATAAAATTATTTGTCCATGATATATCCATTTATAGTTTCAATAAGTCTCTCTACACGAAATTATACTTGACTCATTGGGTTGAACGGATTGAGTCGAGTCTCAACCCTAAATTAGCGGGTTATTTCGACTTCTAATACTTGACTCATCGTGTTGAACGGATCGGGTCGAGTCTCATAACTAAATTGCCTTTAGTTGTGTTATTTTCCTTTATTGCAGTAGATTTTCTTTTGGAAGTATGACTACACTTAAGTTGACTAGTTCTCCCAAAAGAAAAGGTGTTTGTTAGGACAGTGGAAAATGTATTTAGAGAGTTTATTAAAAACTACTCCCTCCGTCCCGGTCATTTGTTTACACTTTCCATTTATGGGTGTACGGGTCATTTGTTTACACTTTCCATAAATGTCTATGGTGACCCATTTGTGGAGGTGGACCCAACTTCCTTAACCAATTACATTGTTTTATTTTACCCACTTTGTACTTATATTATTATTTTATAGTTTTTTTATTTACCTCTCTCCTCACATCGATAAATGTGTATAAAGTAAATGTAAACAAATCACCGAAACGGAGGGAGTATTATTTAGAGAACAGAAAAAAAAATATTAAAATAAAAGATGTATGTTCTTCTCTTGAATCGAAGCATGATTCGTAGCGGCGACATATCTTCCTTTTTCGATCTTGGTTCCTAAAATAAAAACACACACAAATACTCGGGTAGCGACATACTCCGTAATAAATAGAAATAAATATTTGACAATTATCAAAACACGACAACTAAGATTCAACAGCTTATTTTATTTCTACTTCACAAAGCAAAAGACGTAAACAATTACCGAAACAAAAAAAATACTCCCTCCATTTCAGTGAGTTGTTTACAGTTTGACCTTTTTGTGAGGGGAAAAATGTCAAATTGTAAACAAATGACTGAAAAGAAAGGGAGTACAAATTAAGATTTGAATTGAATTGAATTGAATTGAAATGGAGGTTACCTCGTGGTTTCAGATTGACCGCGTACAAGTACCAATAGAAAGTCCCATTCCAGAAACACAAATTCGATTGTATGGGCCCATTTTTACTATTTCTTTGCTGCACCATCCCTATCTCTGCCGCTATATATATACACACTAATTTTATCACCTCTTTACCATCTTCATACAATCAAACATCAATTACACAGAAATAACAACAACAACAAAACAACAACAACAACAACAAAACAACTCTTTATTAATCCATCAAATTACCAAAAAAAAAATATACAGGATCATGTCTTCAGGGTTAGTATTCATTCCTACACCGGGTATGGGTCACCTTGTATCCGCCATCGAGCTCGCCAAACACGTCCTTCGTACCAATAATTTCATCTCCATATCCATTCTTATTCTCAACATTCCGAGCCATTCCTCCAAAATTACGGGCTTCGTCGACTCCCAGTCACGTAACAACCCATACCCGACTCGTTTAACATTTGTCACCCTCCCGCCCTTATCAGACCCACCTGACATGGCGGGTACCCCGCACTTCTCGTCGGTCATCCACCTTCACAAGCCGATCGTGAAGCAGGCCATTGAGGACCGTGTTCGAGATGGGTTGTTTAAACCTGTCGGGTTTGTTGTCGACATGTTTTGCGCTGAAATGGTTGATCTTGCTAATGAGATGAATGTTCCGACCTACCTTTTCTTTACTTCGGGTGCAAGTTTTTTGAACTTCTTGTTGTATGCTCAGTCACTGGCGGATGATCATCCCGAGATTGATATCGTGAGGGAGTTTAGTAGGCGGGATTTTTCTGCGCTTGTGCCCGGGTTTCAGAACCCGGTCACGAGCAATGTTATTCCCGCTCTCTTGCAGGAGAAGAGCGGGTGTGAATTGCTCCTCAACTTCGCGAGGAAGTTTAGGGAAATGAAGGGTATTTTGGTGAACACGTATGCGGAATTGGAACCGTATGGTCTCCAGGCGTTGGCCAAAGGTGACGGTAAAAGAATTCCGCCGGTTTATCCCGTGGGGCCCATTTTGGAGCTACATAAAAAGAGCGGTCGTGGGACCACCAGTATGGATGAGTCTGTGATTCAGTGGCTCGACGCTCAACCGGAGTCGTCGGTGGTGTTTCTGTGTTTTGGAAGCTGGGGAAGTTTCGATGAGGAGCAGATTAAAGAGATAGCCAATGGTCTAGAACAATCGGGACATCGGTTTTTGTGGGCCCTAAGAAAGCCGCCTCCCAAGGGAAAGTTAGCAGCACCTAGCGACAACGAGCCGTACGTAGAGGCCCTCCCGGAAGGGTTCCTTGAGCGAACGAGTGGTCGCGGGAAAATCGTAGCGTGGGCCCCACAGGTCGAGGTGTTAGCACACCGTGCTATAGGTGGATTCGTATCACATTGTGGGTGGAATTCCACGTTAGAGAGTTTGTGGTTTGGGGTTCCCATGGCAACGTGGCCCATGTATGCAGAGCAACAGATGAACGCGTTTGAGCTTGTGAAAGATTTGAATTTAGCAGTCGAGATAAGAATGGATTATAAAAGGGACTTGGTAATGGGAAAAAGTAATTTTGCAGTGACCGCCGAGGAGATTGAAAATGGAGTTAAAACATTGATGAATGCGGATGGAAAGCTAAGAAGTAGAGTAACGAAAATGAGCGAAGAAGGTAGAAAAGCTTTGGAAGAAGGAGGATCGTCGCATGACAATTTAGAACATTTCATTGAAGATGTTCTTCAATAAATCATCATCATTTGTTGATATTTTGATAATTTTTTTGTTTTTTTAGTCTACAGTAATGATGATATTAGGTTAATGTAATCATTTTTACTACGGAGTACTCACGTATATTAGAATCCATTTAATTTATTGTGGTAATTAGTTTTTTGGTAGCCATATCATTAATTTAAGGTAATTTAATATTTTCCGCATTTTCTAATCATCATTTTAAAAAATTTCACCTTTTGTAATTTTTTCTTAAAATTTTTTACCTTTTATAAGTTTTTACTTGGTAAAATTTCCACCAAAATGCAATTTTTTTGAAAATTAAAGATTTTTTTTAAAACTTTTTTTCATTACTAATGAAATCTATCGTATACCGAAACCCAAAATATGAAAAAAAAAAAAATGAGAATTTGATATTTTCATAAGTGAAAGTACACGTTTAATATGATGAAAATGGGGTTTGTGGGAATTTTGAAAAAATGTTTATAAAAGTTGGTAAATTTTTAAAAAAAAGTAAGAAAAGGTAGGAGAAAATGTTCATAAAATGTGAGAAAATTTTAAAAATGTATTTAGAAAATATGAAAGATAACAATAAATCTTTAATTTTAATAGATCTTTTTTTTATATATGTATATATTCACTTAGCAATTTCCCTTATTATTTTTTTTTTTAAATTTCCCATACTAATTTATCGAAGTTATTTGAGTAGTTTCTATTTATAACATACTACTCTTACGCCCGTGCAAATTGCACGGATATGTTGTTAAAGTTCATGTAGGAACGTACAAATAATAAAGTCGCTGTATAATGAGTTTAATAAATGATTTTTTTAAAATGATCATATGTGTGTATGTATCACTGAAAAACGCTTAAAGCAATGAAATTATACCATAATTAATTAAAAATTATAAGCATTACAGAAAAGTTAAGATAAAAGAAAATAATACAACAATGTACTATAATTTCTCAAAGATACAGGTATGTTGTTTAATTAAATTATACTTCCTCCATTCCAATAGGTTCTTTACGTTTGCTTTATGCACGTACATCAATACTCGTTTTCTTTTGTTCATATCTTTGGTTTCGTATTCTTGAAAATTTTAAAATTTTGATATTAATAATGTGCTCGATAAGACAATTAAAACAAGATCACACATGACTATTTTTTATTTTGTATTTTAGAAGTTATATCGAAAATTCTACACACTTATGAATAGTGTCAAAAAAGTGAAACGTAAAGAACCTATTGGAATGGAGGAAGTATGATAAACAACAATAATTAATCGAAAACTTCAAAACATTATAGAAAAAGTAAAGATTAAAGGAAATAATATAACAATAAGATGGTACATTATACAATCATTAGAAAATTGTATATTTATTGTTTTGTGCCCATATTTGACATTTTTTTGCCCATATGTTGTTTTGTGCCCCTATTTGACATTTTATGACCATGCAAATTGAATAATAGGTATGTTGTTTAAGGAGTTCAAGTAGGAGCGTACGCATAATAAAATTGTTGTATAAGATGCATATTTAATAATGACATATTTTAAAATGTACTATGTGAATTAGTTTCATTGAAAAGCACAAAATTGATATACGTTGGGGCTAATTCGTACAATGTACCATCTTATTCAAATAACCGACTATGCTCGTACAAATTACATGGGTAGGTGGTTTATAAAGTTCAAGTAGGAACTTAACGTACAAACAATGAAGTCGTGTATAATAGGTTTAATAAAAGCGTCTTTTAAAATGATAAAATGTGTATGTATCACTGAAAAACAACAAAATTATATGACAAGCAATCATAAGTAATAGAAAATTTTAAAGCATTACAAAAAAAAAAAAGTTAAGATAAAGAAATAATACAACGATAAAATGGTAGACGGATATGTAATCGATGAAATCTTTATGCTGGTGCAAATTTGCACTTTTGTTACCGATAAAAGTTGTTTATGCCCGTGCAAACATTTTATGCGTTTAAATTATATTTTAAACAACAAATAGTTGTTATCGATAAAAGTTGTTTATGTCCGTGCAATTTGCAGGGGCATATAATTATAAACCTTATTATATCGATAACAAAATGCAAATTTTAAACAAATCAATTTTAAACAAATCAATCAATGGATGAAGTGAATAATAATCATTTGTTTATGATATTGAATTTTGTAATTGTAATTTGTAATGGTCATTATAATTTATTTTTTTTTTTGTTATTATTTATCATTTAGTTTTGTCATTTTGATTTAAATTTGAAATTATCAATAGCATTGTAATTTATATATGTATGTAATTTATATTTGTACGTAATTATTAAGATAAGTACTTGATTTTAAATCCTAAGTTATGTTGGAATTCTAAGAAAGGTTTTTAAGGTAAAGAAATGTTTTATTCAATTTATTTAACAATGTTATTTTTTAATCTCGTACATTACTTATCTTTTAAAAATAATTTTCATCTACATTTAGTTGCAAATTCCTTTAAATAATTTCCTCAAAAAATCTTTCTAACCATCCCCATTGGTATAATGAGAAGTGATCATGACCACCAAAAAGCAAATAAAAATACGATAATTGAAAATCTAATACATATAAAAACACAATCTTTTGTATTGGTTTTCTAAGCTTTGTTTCTAATGTTGACAACTCATCATTTTTTGCAAAACATGAAGCTATTTGTCAAACAATTAGAGCAATATAATCAATTAATGTTAAGTCAATTAATGAAAACTTATGTAAAACTTTTTAAATGAATGATGGAATATAAAAAGATTTTTTTTGTATTTTGCATCATCAAACTATATACTCACTTAGTTATAGTATTTGAAAAAAAAAAGATTGTGGACAAATTATCAAAACTTAAACGATCGATAATGTTCCTGCCAATGAATAATAATAGAAATAAGCAAATTTCAGTTAATTTCCCTCATTAGTAACATAATTTCTAGAGTGTGACATAGTATTATGAGAAATAAAACTGGGCCTAAAGTCGAATTTTGTGTCTAGCAAATTTCAGTTCATTTCAGCTACCTAAACGATAATCTTTAACTTCGTTACCAAAAAAAATTGCTATAATTACCAATAAGGACATGATCTTTCTTGCTTTTTTAGAACTGAATATAACTGAACTGAATCGAGCTAAACTTAACTTAACTAAACTAAATGGAACTGAAACGAGTTGAGAACTGAACTAAATCGACATGTTATTTATTGCTATGTTATTTCTTGCTTTTTAGAACTAAATATAACTGAATTGAATCGAGCTAAACTTAACTTAACTAAATGGAACTGAAACAAGTTGAGAACTGAACTAAATCGAGTTGAGCAGGAATGAACTAAATGGGGCTGAAATGAACTGAAATGAATAAAGTTCAATTAAATTGAACTAAATATTATTACTGTTGTTGTTTCACTATTATTGTTGTTGTTATTATTATTATTATTATTATTATTATTATTATTATTATTATTATTATTATTATTATTATTATTATTATTATTATTATTATTATTATTATTATTATTATTATTATTATTATTATTATTATTATTATTATTTACTACTACTACTACCACTGCTGCTGCTCCTCCTCCTTCTGCTCTTCCTCCTGCTGCTACTGTTTCTCCCCTTACTCCTCCTCCTCATCCTCCTCCTCCTCCTCGTCCTCCTCCTCCAACTGCTCCTCCCGCTATCACGCTATTATTATTATTATTATTATTATTATTATTATTATTATTATTATTATTATTATTATTATTATTATTATTATTATTATTATTATTATTATTATTATTATTATTATTATTATTATTATTATTATTATTATTATTATTATTATTATTATTATTATTATTATTATTATTATTATTATTATTATTATTATTATTATTATTATTATTATTATTATTATTACTATCATTATTATTATTATTATTATTATTAATGTAGGTCTAATTTACTATAATTGAGCTAAATTGAATGGAGCCGCATCGATTTGAATCGAATCAATTGATTTAAACTAATCAACTCAATCAACTATTTGTAGTGAGTTGAACTGAAATCATCTGAAAATAAGATGGAATGAACAGGTTCTAAAAGGGAATCAAATACAATTAACAGGATAACGATAATAATATAGCATTACAATTATCACTTAAAATGAAAAAAAATTAAAAATACAAAAACGACTTTAAATGATGTGGCAACCCAATTATTTTATTGTAAGACAATCTCACAAAATTTTGTGTTATTGTGGTATAAACTGAATATACGTAGATTATTTATGAGTCAATTTGTCTCTTATAAAATAGTCTCACATCAAGATAACCTGAGACAATATCCTATATTTTATTTTATTTTTTTTACTTTTTTTTAAAAATAACCCATAAATGTGTGAGGTTACATGATCACAAATTTTGTGTATTCCAAGGAAATTAAAATTAGTGAAGGATAACACAAATTTTCGATCATTGTCGTGATTATCACGGGACTTAAAACTAGTTATTTATTATAAGTGATTGTGAACACTAGTCACAACCATGTTCACTTTACTTATTTGCATTCCATTGGCTTGTAGTTTTACTTAATTTTTTTCCTTTTTTTTTTTTTCTAACATGCATATAACTTTTTTAAAGTGATGGTTATGATGATTACTAATGAGGAAAAAAATTAATTAAAATAGATCACAAACACCAACATGAATAAAAGTGTATTGTTTTAATTGATAATCACTATGAAAGTGATCATCTAATGTGGATGGTCTAATCTCTCTAATCAAACACCATAAATCCCTTAAAAAGTGAATTACTTTAACCCAACCCAACCCTACAATTTATTATTTACTCTACTTCTTCCTCCATATATCTTCTCTCTTTTATTCATTCATAAACACCCAGGTATTCTCTGGCCCACCAATTCTTCCCACCACTGTTCCTACCATCCCCACCACCACCACTCAACCACTGCCAACCACCGTCGTTCGTGCCATCACCTCTTGCCTCTACCACTCCTCCGACCTCTCTCAAAGTTTCCCTTGGTCCAAGCTCCTCGACCGCTCTGATTTCTCGAAACCTAAATCTCTTTCTCAAGCCACCTCCTACCTCCACAAAAATACTCATACTTTCGCAAAGTTATCTCGGTTTATTAAAAAAAATAATCGAACAAAGTTTTTCTAAAAATTTTAAAATCAATTAAACTCACACCAAATAAAATCCTACTTCTAATGTAATTTGCTAATTTTTTTGAGTTCAATTGCGTTTTTTTAGCAAATATAATAGGTTTTGATTGATTTATTTTTTCCATTTATTTTGAAATTTAATTTTTGGAATTATAGTTGGGGTGAGTTTAATTTAATTGAATTTTTATTAATTTTACTATCCTTTTTTTGATTAATTTTGAGTTGAAATTGATTGCTCTATCTTTTTCATTGTAGATTTGGTTTTGTTTTTCAGTACGTTTTTTTGTTGCTTTCAATTAAAAGGTTCATAGAGAAAATGGAGGGACCCACTTGAAAACGCAATTTTTAACCATAGGCTGACACATCAGCACTGTGGTTGTTGCTTTAATAGATAGGATGCAAGAATGCATGTACCTAGAGGTGGCAGGTCTGACCTGATCCGATTGATCCGATTTGAACCTGAGCAACCCTGACCCGATAGGACCCAAAATTAACCCAATCTGATCCGACGACGACCCGTAACCCAAAACGACTCGATAATCATTGAACTGGCCCAGATCCGACCCGATAACGACCGACCCAATATTAATTTGATCGATTAAATTGATAACCTGATAATTATTAAGTAAAATTTATTAGATTCAAACTAAAGTAATGTTTATTTTGGTACTTTTTGTAACACCCCGTGTTATTTTAACACAATTTGATAAAAGAATTTAATTCCTTAAATTAAATTCATCCTTTTTCCCTATAATAAAAATGCGTCTGAATTTTTTTCGCTAAATAATATTAAAATTTCTTAAGTCTAAATTTAAAAATTTTGAAAAATAAATTATGTTGTATTATCTTTAGAATTCAAAAAGAAACACAATTCAAAATTTTATAAAAATCAACACAAAATTTATATCGCTTTTCAAATTTCAAAAGTGTCAAGTGTGTTTACTATTCATAAAAATATATGTAAAACCTTTTATTCATAAAATTCAATTTCAAACATTTTTCATTTTTGAATAAAAATGAACCCTTATACTTTTCCCGTCTCTGAAATTCTGGTCAACAATTTCAAACACGCAAATCAAAAATCAAACAATCTTATCGTCTTCCATTATTTTTTTAAAGTAAACTTAACATCAACTTTTATAGATTTATAATCATTTTGATTATTTTTAATAAATCATATTATATTAATAACTAATTACTATTTCATTTCTATTAAACTAGCTTTTTTCTAAATTGTCGAAATTATAAGTCACACCTAATTTAAATTGATTAAATTTTTGACGTTTGAATATAAATCTTTAAATCTGAAACTTTCAACGAAAAAAAATAAGTATTTCGACCTAGTAAAATTTTATTCAACTCTTGAACGTTGATGTAATATTTTGGGTTATTTGTATAATTAATGACGCTGGTTTAAGACTTAATTAATTTCCGCCTTAGTAATTAAAGTCGACTAAAAACCAGGTTGTTATACTTTTGACTTAATAATGGAGTAATAAATACAAAATGGTCGAAATAGTAATTCTAGTAGCTAAAACTTGAATTTATGCAAACTAAAAGACGCCTTTTAGAAACTCCTTTTAACGTTCATTCATTATCTGTTGTGCTAAATAATTATCCCATGCAATTTACGCGGGTATAATTAAAATCTTATAGATGTATATTATAATATCATAATTAGTTTTTTTTTTTCTAACATACTATGATAATAATATTAATATTGAATAAAATTCCCTCAGATCTGGATAGAGTGCCAAAGTTACCTAAACATATTATAACTTATAGGCTACCAACAAATAATAATGGCCCTTGCAATTTGCACGAGTTTACATGCGCTTTTTTTTAGAAAACATCATTTTAACTATTATTGTCATCTTCTTAAAACACTTCGTATGAAATTTCAATTATAAATTCTAATTTGAAAAGAATTCTTTGAGAAATTATAATATCGTGTATCATTTTATTGTTGTATTATTTCCTTTTATTAACTTTTACTGTAATGCTTTGAATTTTTTTATTATTTATGATTGTTTGTCATATAATTTCGTTGTTTTAAGCGATTTTCACTGATACAGATACACAATTGATCTTTTTAAAAGACGCCTTTACAAACCTATTATATATACCACGATTTCATTATTCGTACGTTCTTACTTGAACTTTATAAACAACATACCCGTGCAAAGTACTCCCTTCATTCAAATCCAAAGGCACCTCTACTTTTCACATTTGTCGAAACTCATTTTTTAGCAAAAATATCTATAGTTCTAAATTGTATAAACATATAAAAATTTGATATCAATGTTGTACTTATTAAGACGAATAAAACAAGATCTCACATGACTATATTTTTATTTTATACATTATAAGTTATATCGAATATTATTAACTTACATGAAAAGTATCAAAAAGGGAAGGGATGTCATTAGATATGAATGGAGGGAGTATATATTAATAATGTATCAAAAAGAAAAAATAGTACCCCCTCCATTCAAATCCAACACTAACATTTGCTTTATGAAGTCAACCTTTATTAAATTTGACTCCTGAAATAAATTGTGAAATATAAAAAATTAAAATATGAAATACGGAGTAATATATTTGAAAACATTATAACATAATCTTTCACAAAATCAAAATTTTAACGAGAAATTTTCATGTATACATAGAGAAACTAACGGTCAAAGTACCGCCTCAAAAACCACCCCAATAGTAAATGTTAGTGTTGAATTTGAATGGAGGAAGTAACTACTAACACACAGAGTGAAATACAAAGTGAGATAAAAAATTTTATATTGCCATGACTTAATTATTATGTGTCTAATATAAAGTTGGGCGATCTACGTTTTCGATAATCACTCGAAATCTTCTTGCGTGAGTAGTTTGATTATTAGGCAATAGTTTATTAAGAATAAATAAAACCGCGACATGGGCAATTGGGCACCCACCAACTAAGTCACTAACATAAAAGAAAAAAAATCAATTATTTGATTCATGTGATCTTCCTCGCTTGCGCCATACAATGATCGTCTAGATGTCTAGTGTTCTAGTAATGTTGTCCAACTAACCACCCATAACTTCTAGAAGTGCAACATATTACTCCTTGTGTAAGTCTCATAAAGCAGAACCTGTTTAAGTAAACGGTTAAATATGTGGGAAAAGGCGAAATGACAGTGGGAGGCATCTTTCTTCCCCACTTGTCCGTCTTTCCCACATATTCAATTCGCTTCATATGAATTTGTGTTCTTTCCTTTACTTGCACTTTAAAGTACAGCTGACAATCGGGTCGGGTTAAGTTAGATTGACTTATATCGACTTTGGTTATATCGGGTTAACATTTCCTTTTGCGTTGAGTCGTGTTGGTTTCGGGTTGATATCAGGTCAGGTCATTTTTTATCAAAAAGTATTTTGGGTCGGGTCGGGTTTGAGTCAAGTCATAATTGGGTATGCGCGATTTTATCGAATAGCTTCAATTTTTAGAAACTAAAATTATTATTCGATTATTACATATCATGATTAAATCAAACATATCAAACCAAACACTAATTTGATTTTCATCTAATCAATTTTATGCTTAATAATCATCGGGTCGTCAATTTATTCAGGTCAATGCGGGATCTGATCTGGTTCAGGTTCGGGTCACTGATTATCGGGTCGTGTCGGGTTATTATGGGTCATCGTTGCGTCGAGTCGGGTCGGTTTCGCGTCACAATATTTTCGATTTCATCGGGTCAGTTGTTGCTCATGTTCGGGTCGGATCACTCGGGTTGGATCAAGCTTGCCAGCTCTACTTTAAAGTAAGTGTACCTATTTTCAGGTTAATTTTATGCGGTTTGACTTTTATCTTATTATTTACTCACTTTTTCATTATTTTCTTTTTATTTTTTTTATTTTTTTATTTTTTTATTTTTTTGGTTTTTTTTGTTTTGTTTTTTTTTTTTTTTGAATAAAACCTTATCCGGGTTTGTTATTTTTGTTTTCATAACTTCATTATTTTGGCAATTTTTTTGAGTTTATGAATATATTTTCTCCTATTCACAAAGAAGAATTTATACGGATTTTTCGCATTCTTTTTATTTACATTATAAATGGAATAATGAACTTTTTGGACTTTACACCAAAAAATAGACGGAATTAATCTTTTTAAATAGGAGTATTGTTACTATATTTCGTACCTATTAAATTTCTTAGAGAATAGGGATATTTTTCACTGTACTCTTAAGGCTTGTCATTTTATCCATACTACCCCTTTTTTCGAACTAAGAATTTGACCAGATCATAACTCTACTCAGTGGCGGAACAAGAATTTTGTATCAAGGGACACCGTACAATGTTACGTATACGTACAAATTTATTGCAGTATTAAAAAGTTGTCATCTTTATTAAGTTATACTCCCCCCATCCAAATTTAAAGTTGATGGGTGGAAGGGATACAAAATTTAAGAGTAATGTGAGATATGAGGTAGAAAATGAAAGTTACAAAAAAAAAATGTGTGGTCACAAGACTCACAATTGATAATAACCATATATTGTTGATAGAAATAGCCAAATAGGGTATGAATTCTACATATGGAGGGAGAGCAAATTTTAGTCCGGACCGGAAAATTGGGCCACACCTGTCCATTTGGTCCAGACTGAACCTGGATCGAAAATTTTTATTTAAATAGTACAAAAAACTATATAATCGAGTAACAAATAAGAGGGACATATAATATTTTATTACTTCCTCCATTCCATTTGATTCTATACATATACCTTTTTCGGAAATTCCAATCAATTCTATACGTTTCTATTTTGGTCCGTACTATATTAAACTAATAGAGCCCATATACCCTTCATTACCCCACCCAACCCACTTGCAATGTCCTTTTTTAAAGAATAAAGTAGGGGTAGTTTGGTAATTCTATTGTCTACCCCACTTGATTTTCTTCTACCTTAATTACCGTGTTTTGGTCAAATGTATAGAACCAAACGGAATGGAGGAAGTATAAGACATCACTCACCTTGCCTCGTGGTTTGACGTTGCCGCGTACAAGTCCCATTCGAAAGTTCAATTCTAGAAATTCCATAGAATTATTTTATGCCATATATCGTGCTGCACAATCTCCGTCTCTTCTACTATATATGTATATTTACTCCGATATAAATACACACATATCTTCAAACTTCAAACATAAAACATTCAAACATTAAACATCAATTACACAAAAAAAATAACAACAACAATACAAATTTTATTAATCAATAAAATTAACAAAAAAAATAAAATAAATAAAACACTGGATCATGTCTGCAGGGTTAATATTCATTCCGACACCGGGTATGGGTCACCTTGTATCCGCCATCGAGCTCGCCAAACACATCCTTCGTACTAACGATTTCATCCAGGGGCGGATCCAGGATTTGAAAACACCAAGGGCCATTTTTTTTACAACATATTATCCATAAAAAAAATATACATCAAAAATATATTATCCCATATTTATATAATTACCCAAAAAATTACAGGGAAATATAGCTAATAAAATAATTTAAATTACATGAAAAAAAAAATAAACTTTGTACTTGACCTTCTGAGGTTCACTCACTTTGAATTCAAAATAGGATTAATCATATAATCTTAAATTTTTGTAAATTACTCCGTATAATTTAAGGTTCACATGTACCCCCTCTATTCAAGTTCAAACGAGCAATTTTACTATTTGACGTTATTTCTAATTGAAATAATATTCGATATTTTTTTAAATATATAAGAGTTAAAATAGTTACGTGTGATTTTATTTAATTCATTTACTACATTAATTATTAAATGTTTTTATAATTTTTTATGTTGCATAACTATAGATATTATCGTTATAAAATACTTTTCGACAAAAATGATATATTAAAATTTTCATTTTATCTTGACTGGAGAAAGTATAAGATTTCATTATTGTTAAATTTATCGTTATAAGAACAAAATCAAAAAAATAATAGCATAAAATTATAAATAGATCTAATGTTAACTATATCACGATTTACAATTCAAATTAGACAAAATTTGAAAAAAAAAATGGCAAAATTTACTAAAACTCTTGCCTAATTCTACATGGTGAAACATAAAATCATTAGAATAACTAAACCTTAATAAATTACAAAAGCCTAGTATTAAAGCCTAGTATTAAGGTAATAGGCTTAGTAGAAGTCTTCCTAGCTTATCAAGTTGCATGTTTTGCTTTTTACCCCTTTTTTTTTTTTTTTTTCTTAATTTGTACTCCGTAATTTTTTTCTCCCTTAAAAGTTCATTGGGCCAAGGCCCATGTTGCCCTTGGGCTACCTCCGCCCCTGATTTCATCTCAATTTCCATTCTTATTCTCAACATTCCTAGCCATTCCTCCAAAATTACGGGCTTCGTCGAGTCCCAATCACGTAACAACCTGTACCCGACTCGTTTGACATTTGTCACCCTCCCTCCCTTATCAGACCCGCCTGACATGTCGGGTACCCCGCACTTCTCGTCGGTCATCCACCTCCACAAGCCGATCGTTAAGCGGGCCATTGAGGACCGTGTTCGAGACGGGTTGTTTAAACCTGTCGGGTTTGTCGTCGACATGTTTTGTGCTGAAATGGTTGATCTTGCTAATGAGATGAATGTTCCGACCTACCTTTTCTTTACTTCAGGTGCGAGTTTTTTGAACTTCTTGTTGTACGCTCAGTCCTTGGCGGATGACCACCCTGAGATTGATATCGTGAGGGAGTTTAGTAGGCGGGATTTTTCTGCGCTCGTGCCCGGGTTTCAGAACCCGGTCACGAGCAATGTTATTCCCGCTCTTTTACAGGAGAAGAGCGGGTGTGAATTGCTCATCAACTTCGCAAGGAAGTTTAGGGAAATGAAGGGTATTTTGGTGAACACGTATGCGGAATTGGAACCGTATGGTCTCCAGGCGTTGGCCCAAGGTGACGGTAAAAGAGTTCCGCCGGTTTATCCCGTGGGGCCCATTTTGGAGCTACATAAAAAGAGCGGTCGTGGGACCACCAGTATGGATGAGTCTGTGATTCAGTGGCTCGATGCTCAACCGGAGTCGTCGGTGGTGTTTCTGTGTTTTGGAAGCTGGGGAAGTTTCGATGAGGAGCAGATTAAAGAGATAGCCAATGGTCTAGAACAATCGGGACATCGGTTTTTGTGGGCCCTTAGAAAGCCGCCTCCCAAGGGAAAGTTAGCGGCTCCTAGCGACAACGAGCCCTACGTAGAGGCCCTCCCGGAAGGGTTCCTTGAGCGAACGAGTGGTCGTGGGAAAATCGTAGCGTGGGCCCCACAGGTCGAGGTGTTAGCGCACCGTGCTGTGGGTGGATTCGTATCACATTGTGGGTGGAATTCCACGTTAGAGAGTTTGTGGTTTGGGGTTCCCATGGCAACGTGGCCCATGTATGCAGAGCAACAGATGAACGCGTTTGAGCTTGTGAAAGATTTGAATTTAGCGGTAGAGATAAGAATGGATTATAAAAGGGACTTGGTAATGGGAAAAAGTAATTTTGCAGTGACCGCCGAGGAGATCGAAAATGGAGTTAAAACATTGATGAATGCGGATGGAAAGCTAAGAAGTAGAGTAACGGAAATGAGCGAGGAAGGTAGAAAAGCTTTGGAAGAAGGAGGATCGTCTCACAATAATTTAGAACATTTCATAGAAGATGTTCTTAGTAATGTTGCTTGAATGAACATAATTGTATTTTATAGAAGATGTTCTCACAATATTTTATACTTTTTCTTTTACTAAATTGTATTTTATTTAAATAAAGAATGATTATAGAACATAATTTTTTAAAGTAAAAAAATTATTGCAAAAAAAATAAGCCGATTCCTATGTTAAAACCAAACAGTTACAAAGGAAATCAACATCAATATTATTCTTTTCCAACTTGTAACCAAACAGCCAATTAAATTGAGGGTAATCACATTCATTTCCTTTCTTTTCCTTTTCTGATTCCTTTTCTCTTTCTCCTGCTCATACCAAACGTCCCCTTAGTGTTTCTCTAATTTTTTATGAGACTATTTTACAATATATAGAGTTATATTGTAAAATCGCTCTCATTAGTAGTTATTTCTGAAGTATGATTTCTAAATTTGTTTTAGTTAGATTATTATACTCATTTTTATTATATTAGTATCCATTTAATTGATTATGGTAGCTATTTTTTCAATAGCCATATTTTATTTTATTTTATGTTTTTATATCCACGAAATTATTATATAGTCCAATTCATATTAATTTGTCTAAATTATTTGAGTGCTTGTTGTTACGGTTCGCATATTTCAAGCTTCTAAATGACGTGCATGGCCTATTTTGAAGTCCCTGTCAGCTCAAGCCTACTACTAGCTAGTCTACGTAGCTCAAGGGATGTTAAGGTTAGCTAGACTCAAATTTCACGCTGCTCAGTCGTCGAGCCAAGAGATACAAAGCTTCATGGAAAGATTTGACGAAGAGGGATGATGAAACCATCCCTCCCCTTCACTTTGGCCGTGGCCTTTGAGGCCCCATTTGGCACGCCTCCCTTGCTTATGCCACGTCCAAAACACACCCCTTTGAAACCCCATGTTTATCTTGTAACTTCCCCATTCGTTCCCCCTAGTTTGTAAGGATACGATTCGTGTCTATTCGCTCGTATCCCCTTGTATTTCTTTGTACCCCTAGATTAGTATAAATAGGGATGTAGTATGCCTTGTAAAATCATCATGTAATCATTGTGTATTCTCCAATATTCTCAATAAAGCCTATACTTGCATACTTGCATACTTTCCTTGCTTCGCTTCCGCACTTTTATTTACTTTGCGTACTTAGGTATCCTCTTACTTTTCTACAAGTGAGTGATATCAAACGATCGATTGCCTGACTCGCGCCTTGGTCTAAGGTTCGAGTGGCACACGTTCTATACAAACTTTACTCAAAAATATAAGGACGTGACATTGTGCTTATAAAATTTTGCGAGAAAGCATGTACTCGCTATCTATAGGAGTATTACTTTTGCTTTTCCTCACAATTATTACTCGTAGTATTTACTATTCAGTATGTGCAAATAGTAAATTGAGCGAATGAAACTCAAAAAAGTAAGATATTTACATGCAACAATCATATTTACATGTAATAATAATCTCATTTAATAATGTATATACTGACCACATTTTGTGGCTTAACATTCTCACATTTTCTAAAATATTTATCGAAGATGTTATGAATTAGTGCAATGGTTGGGGCCGGAGTGCACTTCGGAAAGATTAGGTTTAGCTCGAATCACTCTCCCGTCTGTGACGGCTGTGTCTCTCTTAGACCAAAAAAAAAAAAAAAAAAAAAAAAAAAAAAATTTCTAAAATATTTAATAAAACAAAATTAAGAAGAACGTAATATACTCCGTATGTTTGTCAAAGAAGAGAGTGATATGTTGTCAGATGTTGGTGATAATATTTGGTGGTCAAGTCATTTTCAATTGTTGCCCCTACCCAAAACACTTGTGATTTCTTCTAGATTTCTTACCTAAACACTTTTCCCCTCTCCCATAATAATTTGCCACTATTATTATTTTATTTTATCTTTAATTGACGACGATAAGATAAGACTCTGTCTCCAATTTGTTCATTTCTTATCATCAATATAAAGCTGGTGGTGACCGGTGGGTAGGTAATGGCGGAGCGAGCAAAGGCAGTCAGGACACGTAATCAATTGGATATAAGTATATAACCGTTATTGGACCGATAAATTAAAAGGATGACAATTGATACGATATAAAAGTACGTTCATCAATAATCAATTTGAAACAAATCAATCAAAATATAATTAGGCGAACTATAACATTCATCGTAGTCTAAAATCGATTACTAATTTTCCCTCAAACAATGTTGCAAAGGATGTAAGTGTACCCTATTTCATTATAATCTAATGGTCATAAATTCAGAATAAAAATACCCTATGACTGTAGGTTGCAAGTTCGACCTTCCTCCCCAATTGTATGACCCTGTTCTCCCTATTAAAATATTGATCTAGATCAAGTTTGGGCAAACCAAATGTTGAATTGTACATACAAAGTATTGAAGTGGTTTATCAACACAATTTTGATCTTAATCTATACCTATGTGTCTACAATAGATTTTACACCTTCAACCATCAACTTAAATTTTTAATTGAGTTATGAAGTACTTCCTATTATGGTATGAGAACCTTTTGACAAGAGGTCACGACTTTTAATTGAGTTATGGAGTACTTCCTCCCCAATTGTATGACCCGTCAGGTTTGGGCCGGGCCTAGCCCATGAGCAACCATGGGCTCACTTCGGGCCGGCCCATGGGATTGATCTTTTTTTTTTTTGTTATTTTTTATTTTAATTTTCTAAATTAATCTGTAAATTGTAATTATTATATTTTAAGTTAAATTTTTTTTTAAAAAAAAGTTGTAAGTTGTTACTTGTAAATAAGTAAGTAACTTTTAGAATTTATTTTGAATATATAAATTCACTTGTAACTAAATAAATAAAATTAAAATGGAATAGTAAATATAAAATAGATTAATTGGAAAAGAAAATAATTATATTAAAAAAGTGTCTCAAATATGAATTAAAAATAATAAAATGAAGTTTACAGTTAAAACTAATGTATGTAAAAATGATACGGAGTAGTAAATACAAATTTTTCTAGTATTATAATAAATCTAATATTATAAAAATGATAAATGGGCAAGCCAACGGGTTGGATACCAGGCCGGCTCACGGGCCGCCCACGAGCCAATTCAACGGGCCACGGGCCGGGTCAGGCCAAACTTTACTCTTTTTTTCTTTTTGTGTCCACGGCTCGTAGTGATGGGCCACGGGCCGGGCCAAGAGGATGACGGGCCACGGGCCAGGCCGGGCATGTCTTGGGCCGGGCCGGGTCGGGCCACCCACTTGCCGCGGGCCCAAATTGCCAACTTTAACTATAGCCCTATGGATCGTATCATCGTATGCATAATAAGTACTCCGTATATAAATAATTGTACTTATGATAAGAAAAATATCTATAAATAATCTACATTCTCAAAATTTCAAATTTAACCACCCTCTGGGGTTTTCAAAATAAAAAATCAAATTTAAATATAATTTTCATTTTCATAATCCTAAATTGAATATCAAATTGTTAAAACCCAAATACGGAATACTACAACATAAGCACATCAAATTGTGGTGATTGAAGACGATGACAACAAAATTACATGTGTTAGCAGCTAGGAAGCACCGATACTAATACATACACCCGACACGGATCCGTAACGAACATGCGATATACCTGCTAAAATTTTAGGATACGCGATACGGGAAAAAAAAAATATACATATACAACATCATTAACAACAACAACAGAGCACCAAAAAAAAAAAAAAAAAAAACAACAACAACATCATCATTACCCTAATGCCTAAGTGGTTCGTGCAAATTGCGAGGTAAGGGGGATCGGATGTGCGCAGCATTACTCTTGTGTTAAACAGAGAGGCTGTTTCGAATAACCCAAGGTCAAGATTGCGTCGATAATTGGAAAAAATAAATAAATTTGAAGCTCTTTTAAGACAAATACAAAAATTTGGCAATTTAAAAGACCACAAAATCATCAAAATGATTGTTAATTTATTTTACGAAGTCATGTTAACTAAAAAAGAGTACAAAATCTTACAAATGACAAATAATTTGTTTTACAAAGTCACATTTTTTTTTTTTTTTGGTTATTCAATGCTGCAAGAGTTCGACTAGTGACTTAATTTATTTATGGGTTTTTATAAGGTAACCTCAACTTTTTCAAATCTCACGCATAATGCAAATTAAAAAACATCTTTGGTAACCCTGTACTTAATTAATACCTATCAGCGTGACCTTGAACTTGTATTCCGTCAATTTTTCCGTTAAATAGTTAACGAAAAGTGCTGTGCTGGATTTAATTTTGTGTTTTTTCTATATGGTAACCCTGTGATTTAAAAAAATTCTACATAATAACCTTATATGTGTACATAACGTGGTCATCAAAACTTATCGGTCCGCAAGTAACCACAGAAAAGCAAAAAAGATTGTAACTTTCGTAAATTAAACCATAAAAAAACACAAAATCATAATAAATAAACATAATTTAACATTTAAAAATAAGGAAAAACGTTTATCCTTACAGTTGATGGTTTAATTTAAAAGCACAACACTTTCCGTTAACTATTCAACGGAAAAATTGATGGAATACAAGTTCAGGGTCACGCTGATAGGTATTAATTAAGTACAGGGTTACCAAAGATGTTTTTTAATTTGCAGGGTTACCTTGTGGGATTTAAAAAAGTTCAGGGTTACCTTATAGAAAAACCCTTGATTTAATGACAAAATTCCAATTTCTTTATTACCCCATTTTAACGTAATAAAAAAAGAATATATGTAATTAACACAAAAAAAAAAAAAAAAAAAAAAACAAAAAAAAAAAAAAAAAAAGATGGTGTAGTATAATTAACATATGTAATCTAAAATATAATACTAAATCTACAATTGGAATCCTTAAAATTGTAGGATAGCAAAATTGAAGAATACATATTTTGCCTTAAATATATTGGATTAAATATTCAAGTTAAGGGAAAAAAATATAAGTAAGTTATATTTTAAAATATTAAAAAAATAATAAAAAATGAAAGAGTAAAAGGAATATGGTAATTCATAGAATTTAAAAAAGTCAAATAATATTTGATTTAATAAATAATTTAAAGGGAAAAAAAATAGTATTAGGTAAGTATTATAAAATATAATTAACAAATAAACGAACATAGCCAAAAATTATAGATTTTAGAAAATTATCATATTAAATACGATAAAAGCCAAAAAAGAACATGACCTTCGTATTTATATTTTAGAAATTTTGTCATATTAAATATCATAGAAAATTATATCATAATGGTAAATATATAAACTAGAAAAAATATATAAAAATTACATTTTATACTTATTTTTAAATCTTAATAATAATGATAGATAGCCCGGATGGGCACGCCAACTAGTTCTACTCAAATTCTCAAACATTATCGCTCGAAGCAACTATGCTTGTCGCTTGATGAATAAAAAATGATAATTTCACCTTTAAGAACAATTTAACCCTCAGAATTTAATTTAAATCAATTCAAATGTGCCCAACGAGGCCGATTTCGAGTCAATAATTTACTCCATGTTAGAGCTAATTAAGTTCCGAATAATTTAAGTCGAATGTCTGCACGATCTCAACTTAAGTCATTTTTTAAATGTCGTTGCCAGTTTTCCGTAGGAACAGATCGGAGAAATTAACAATGCTAATCTGCATTGATCTCAAATATTTTATTCCGGCGGTCAATTCTTTTTTAATGTCGAAACAACTGTGGACACTCTGGACAGTCGACTCTGCGTTGTACGCCTCTTGAATTCAAATCACTACCTCAATGTGATTCATAGAACACGCGGCATACCACTTTACTGTCAGTGAAAACATTAAGTGAAAACCCGAAAAGAGAGAAACAAAAGAAAAAAAAAAATGGCTGCAGAGGTGGTGATGTGGGCGAAACTGGAATCCATGTTGTCCCGTACCGAGGAACCAGAGACACTGGTAAGTCTAGTGAGGAAGGCTCAAGGATTGGTGGGGGTGCTAGAAGGTCGCGACAAAATTCACCATACATGTGACGACACAGCAGAAATACATCTTCGTTCTGATAATGATAACATCGCTGATGCTGTCATGCGTGGTCTGCTCAAGGAACTTTCGACTTTGCTTTACAAGGCCGACGACTTACTCGATGAAATCCTGACGTTCGATCAGTGTCCTAGGCTCTACAGAGGCCGAAGGGGGAATCGAGTAAGTGCTTTTTTCATTGGGTCGAACAAGTATAGTTATCGTAAGGTAATGTCTAGACGAGTTAAAAAGATTGCGGAAGAGTTGAAAAACGTGGTTGGACGGTCGTTGGATGTTCCCAACAGCAGCATCCCGTCTGATTTAAGAGATCCCCGACGTATTGAGTCAGTTCAGCCAGATCAAGGGTGGCTTTTGGGGCGAAGGGATGACAAGATAAACATCGTAAAACTGTTGGGATTGCCACATAGTTGTGGTGAAGAACCAAATGTATCAGTCGTTTGCATGACTGGATTAGCGGGAGTTGGGAAGTCCGCTCTAGCTAAGGACGTGTATGATGATCGGAGGATTAAGTCTCATTTTGACCTTCGACTGTGGATTTCAGTGTCGGGTATCACTGATGAAAAGGAAATTATACGCTGCATTGTCAAGTCTTGTACTCGTAGATCTAATCATCAAAATTCCACGGTTTGTGATGTGGATCCAAGTGGTACGAACCCATTTCGAGTTCTTTTGGGATGTCGAACTACAAGTACGTCTAAAAATTCTATAATCAAGGTCACTTGTCATGACAAAATTGACAGATGTGAGCGGCAACTGAGGAATGAAATAGGAGGGAAGCATTACTTACTCGTCTTGGACGATGTTTGTCTCAAAGAATGGGAATGTTTGAGAGACTTGTTTGCGGAAGGTGCTAGAGGAAGTCGGATTTTGATGACGACTCGGTCAGATGAGGTGACAAGAATTGTAAAACGAGAATTCGGTGATTCTGAACCTTACTCGTTGAAAGGTCCGCCAGAAAACTTTTCCTGGCTTTTATTTAAACAACAGGCGTCAAAAGAAGACAAGTTTTGGGATAAAGAAGTGATGGAGGCAACGGACGAAATTGTAGATATCTGCCAATCAGTTCCACTCAGCATCAAAATCGCTGCAAGATTTCTTCACGACAAACGTAGGGATGAGTGGTTCACTTTTACCCAAGGGCTAAGGTTGAGGCGGAGTGCAGGGGAAAACATCATGGACCATGTATTATATCGCACGTACACAGACCTTTCCCCGCACGTGAGAGCTTGTTTCGTATACTGTTCTCTGTTTCCCGATGATTTTGTGTTCAACAAGTGTGATCTTATCAGTCTCTGGATTGCCCAGGGATTTGTCGAGCATCAAGATCATATGAGTTCAGAGCGTGTTGCGGAGATGTACTTCATGGAGTTGTCACGACGATGGTTATTCGAGGACGTGGGGACTGATGACTTTGGAAATATTTTGACCTGCAAGATGCATCACATTGTGCACAGTTTCGCCACTGAATTCGCAGCTGGAATCAGCAACTTACAATTGACGGATTCCGATATGATCCAAATTAAGGATCCAACAACCAAACACGTGTCAGTCTTCTGCCGAAGTGGCTCATCACTGAAACCAATGCCTGCCAAACTTAAAAGTCCAATCCTACGGACACTTATTTTCGTCAAAGAGCATGATTGTGACATAGAGGTGGATAGTTCAATATCAGATCAGTTGATATCGACTTATAGAAGTCTGAGGGTGTTGGACTTACATGATCTCGGTATGAATGAATTGCCAGAATCAATCGGTGACCAGATTCATTTGAGATACCTGGATATATCCAAGAACGACGGTCTAATTACCCTTCCCAAGTCATTCTCACGACTGTACAATCTGCAAAAGCTAAAACTCAACTCATGCCCCCAGTTGACACGAATAGATATCGACTTTGAACTACTGGTTAGCCTCAGACATTTTGAGGTAGACGACTGTGAGAGGTTGACTTGCATGCCTATAGGTCTGGAGAAACGAACTGAGCTAGAGACGCTCACACGGTTTGTCGTTGGCGAGAGATCTTCTAAGGAACCCGCTCCAGTTGGATTGCAGGCGTTAAGTAAGCTAAATATGCTGAGAGGACGACTAGCGATTCAGTTTACAGGAGATTGGAAGACAAGAGTACCCGAAGTTTCAGAAGTTTTATACAAGAAAGCAAATCTCGTCGAGGTGAAGATTATTTGGGCTCAAAGAACATCAGACGATGAAGGCCCGTCAAAGGAGGAAATATCAGCTCATGTGAAAACCCTTGAGGATCTCAGACCGAACAAGGCACTCAAAGGCCTGCATATAGAAGGGTACAAAGGGTGTGACTTTCCGAGCTGGGCAAATCAACAGATTACGTCTTATCTTCCGAATTTAGTTACCATCAGCGTCGATGGATGTAGCAAATGTGAGTATCTACCTCCATTTAGCGAACTAAAACATCTCGAAAAACTCACCCTTCGAAACATGACTAGCGTGAAGTTTGTCGAGGGTACAGCTTTACCAGATGTACAAGTTATGACTGACGAAGAACCCGAGCAAGAGCGCACGTTCTTTAAATCTTTAAAAGAACTTTCGCTTCACAACTTCTACAATTTACTACGGTGGCAGCAAGAGGTTGCATCAATGGAGCAAGCAAAGCCTCGAACCTTCCCGTGTCTTTCCAAATTAAGGATATGGAATAGCCCTAATCTAACATCGTTTCCTTCGTTCGTTGGAGTCTCAGAGATCGACCTGCGCAACGTTAACCACTTGCTGTTTACAGAATGTAAGAAAACAGGAAAATTGCCTAAGAGTAAGTTGAACACCCAGAAGCTGCGTATCAAGGGATGTGTCGGCTTAAAGGAATTTAGAGTCGTCAGGGAGGGGTTACAAAACCTGCCTCGACTAGAAGAACTCGTGATCAGCAGCTGCGACGAATTGATGTCGTTAGCGTCTGATATTCCGCAGTTAACCTCACTAGAAGAATTGGAGATTTCCAACTGTAAAGTACTCGATCTTTCTCATGATTTGGGCATACAAAGAACATTACGACAACAGGCTGCCTGTAGACTCGCATGCTTGCAGCAGTCCCCGTGGATGAATTTGAAATCTCTAAGGGAACTGAAACTCAGAGAAATAAAGAAAATGGAGACTCTTCCTGACGGTCTGCAGCACGTGAAATATCTCAAAACGATGTGCATATCAGCATGCCCGTCATTGGGATCATTGCCAGAATGGATAAGTAAACTAACCGTGCTACGATACCTTCGAATCGAGAGCTGTCGAGCTCTGAAAAGTCTACCAGAAGGTCTTAAGGATGTCAAATCTCTTAAGAAGGTTGAAATTACAGAGTGTCCGGAATTAATGCAACGCTGCAGAGAGCACACGGGAGAGGATTGGTCGAAGATTAAACACGCACAGGTTCTGCTCCATAAGTCAAGGCGTTATGGACATGTCTAATTGGCTACTAGCTACCGTAATCAGAAAACGTGTCGTGACAGGTGCACTAACCATGTCGTGATATCGGACTTAGTACGCCTGTCACGGCATTTTTAATTTGAATACTCTGTAGCTTTTTTTTATTAATAGTTGTATTGTATGAGTAAGTGTTGGGTACAAGTGTACAATGGTCGCATCCTTAGACCATCCCCAATGATGGTGTGGTCATGAACACCATACATATTCTAAATGTTACTTTCAATGTGGTCATGACCGTAACACTTTTTTTACTCCCATTGACACCCAACAATAAAGTAACCATTTAACCAATAAAAGATTCATACAAGCACAATAATTATGGTGAAAGTTGTTTACGTGAGCGATTGTTAATGTCACGCTACGCACTCTCATAAAATGTCAGTATTATTACAAGTTTTATTGATTTTTTAATGGAAAATGTGGTCATGACCACTTGTAGAAAATCCCAATGGGGATGGTCTTAGTCCTTACGACCCAGGGTCCATGTCAAAAAGGGTAATCGGGTAGCCATTGCAGTGTCATATCCTGGTGGTTATGAGATTTATTGTGCTTGTCTCCCTGCATTACACATTTACACACGACATTTATTGCTAATATATTGTGCTTGTCTCCCTGCATTACACATTCATGCGAGTTAGCACAGAGGTGGCAATCGGGTCCGTCGGGTTGGGTTGGGTCGGGTCGAATTATGTCAGTTTCGGGTCATGTCGGGTTAAAGTGTCATTTTAGATCGAGTTGGATTCGATTCAGGTCGGATTATATCGAGTTAAATAGTGTATCGGGTCGGGTCGGATTTGGGTCGGGTCATCGCGATTTTATCGAATTATTTCAATTTTTACCCACTAAAATAGCTATTTCGACCGTTATTTATTAATTATTACTCCGTAGTTACTTCATTATTAAGTCAAATATATTATTCTAAATAATAATTTGCTTTCAATCTAATCAAAATTAAGCTTAATAATTATCGGGTCGTCAATTCAGTCAAGTCGATACCGGGTCGGTCGTCATTGGGTGGTCTGGGTCGAGTTTGGGTCACTGGTTATCGGGTCATGTCGTGGAGTCGGTTCGGGTCGATTCTGGGGTCACAATATTTTCATATCAATCAGATGGGTTTTATCTCGGCTTCGGGTCGGGTCAGACTTGTCAGCTCTAAGTTGGCCGTTGTAGTGATGTAGGCTTCCCACATTCAATAACTTATCTTATCTAGAGTTCGACCCGACCCAAGTATCGATGTTTTTTTTTTTTTTTGAGACCCCGAGTAAGGATGTTAATTACACTCGAATCTGTCTAAAATCAATCCACCCAACATAAATAGACAGATAAAAACTTGATATAAGACCTGCTCTTTTCGAATTATAGGAGTTTAAAAGTCTAACTTATTTGAGTTGAACTTATTATTATTTTTTTTATTTTTTATTTTTTTTTTTTTGTAAATTTGTGCTTGTAATGTTAGAGCTGAAATTTTAGGAGCTGAGAAAAACTTATAAGAGTTGAGGTGAACTTATACGAGATGAAATTAAGTTGGAAAGAACATATCCATAAACAGATGATGGGTGAATGATGGGTGAAATATATAATAATGGATGGATGACGCTTTATACCTTTATCCAACCCGTCATCCATTCATCACCTGAAACGTCACCCTAAAAGTTATATTTTTAAGAACTTTTTTTTTTTTTTTTTTTTTTTTTTTTTTTTTTTTGAGAAATAAACATATATATAACTTATTATGATGTTATCTACATTCCCTCATATAATATAATTTATTAATATATTAGATTTTTATGTAATTTAATTTAGTGCAAACAATTGTTAACCTTTTTTTTTAAAAACATATTACCACCATTTTTTTTAAGTAACTTCACACAAAATTTTATCATCCAGTTATCACTTGGTTCACCCATTTCACCCGCGGATGATGGACGGATTGAACAATGAATGATAAGTTACGTGGATGATGGACATGATGAATTTTTTTTCTTTTTAGATGGATAGACGTGTATGATGCATCACCCGGTGATGAGTCGTATTTAGTCGGTGTTAGGAGCTGTGTTTTTAGCTCGTTTTGGGAGACTTTTATGTGATTTTACGATGATTTTGTGACTTACGATTGAGTTGGTACTATGCGAGTTTGTGACGTTATATCATACGGAGTATTCGAAAGCGTGCCACTCGCGAGAAAAGAAGGAGGAAGAAGCGAAGCGAGGCGTAAGCATTAATCACGGTAACGCGCCAGACGCTGGCGGCAATCCGCGGTGACAAAGTAGAAGGCTGCTCGCAAAGGCCACTTGATTTTATTCCTTCGGTTCTTTGGTTGAATCTTTTAGGAAGTATTATAATATTATTACTCCCTCCATTCAAATCCAAAAACATCATTTGCTTTATTAAGTCAACCTTCATTAATTTGACTCCTCAAATATATCGTGAAATACAAAAAATTAAAATATGAAAATAATATATTTGAATACATTATAACATAATCTTTCACAAAATTAAATTTTTAACGAGAAATTTCCATGTATACATAGAGAAATTGACGGTCAAACTACCGCCTCGAAGACCACCCCAATAGTGAATGATGCTTTTGGATTTGAATGGATGGAGTATTATTTAGTCAAACCTAGGGGTATTACTATAATCTATCCATCATTATCTTATGGTTATTATTTTATTCACTCACTAGGATTAGTTTTTTTATTCTCTCAATTAGTATTAGATTTCGAGATGAGAGAATTCATATAAATGATTGTTATTGTTGAAGTGGTTCTTTTGATTACAATCAACCTTATATAGAGAATGACTTGACATAATCATAAATATTCTAATTGATACTATGAAATCATAATAATATCATATAACATATTCGAATATATCATATTCCACAAATACCATATGTTGTGATTATGTCGATATCTCGACATATCCCAACAATTAGTTTTTAGTATTGGTATTAATTAGTTTTCTCATTAGTTCTAATTAGCTTTTTACTTCTCTAATAATTTGGGGGATTTTTCTCTCAAGACCATGTGTAACTAATTCTCAAACTTGATACGATCGATTGAAGCGACGGTAATTAATCTGTGAGATTTCAATTTCTCTATTTTCTTTTGAGTATTATTCAATTGCTTGTTTTAATTATTGATTTTAATCTTGATTAGAGTGATCAGCTAATTAGGGTTATTATTAATTATTAATTCATATGCTAGATTTGATTATTGGCTCAGTTTGCTGTATTAATCTTATCGCGGTAGCAATTGTGATTGATTTATCGTACTCCGTTTGTCGTAAGTTAATCATAAAAGTAATTGAATTTGTGACTTGAGTATCAACTACGTTGTTGGTATTAGTTATCTTTATTGATTCTCGTGCTGATTCTTCTATTGACTTGAACTTGATATCGCGTGATTTGGGTTAGTCTTAGAAAGGGTAATTTAGGGCATCCGTTTTGACCTATTTACTGACTTAAGAGAGAGATACGTTAGTTGATATAATTGAACTGTATTGACTTTCACAATAAAGTGCTCAGGATTAATAGATTAATTGTTTTCAGTGATCAGTGATTTTACCGTTCGTGGATTTCGTTTCGTGTTAAATATTTCGCTCTAAATTTATTATTTTGTTTATTGCTTTTATGTCTTAGTAGTTATTTTATTAATCAATCAAAAACCCCCTTTTAGTTCGGTTACTTTTCTCTGCATTATTCTACACATTAATTAGCTTAGTCCTTCTCTGTGGGTTGGACCCTTACTTTCACTATATTGCTATTTTAGTAGTTAGTCGAGTAAGTGATTATAAATTTACTTTGACGGCATACGACTTTTAGCCCGTCACCCGGCCCGAACGCGAGTGTCATCCCTTGGCTCGAGAGACTCAATCCGAACTAAAGTAACTTATCGTGACTCGAAACCAACTCAACTCGATTTGATAATGCCACGGCCTACTAATTAAATGGAGGACCATCAAATATTAAATATTGGATTTAAATTAGGTATATCTTTATGATGGGGCACATTATTTATGAAATTAGATATTTTAAGTGAAATTAGTTTAATTTCCCGTGAAATTCACGAGTTCATTTAAAGCATGTTTTTTGGGTATACTATTGGTTTGGATCAATTGTCAAACAACACTTTTAAAAACTTGTTTTGTCAAACGCCACCTTAAAATAAAATTTGCCAATTACTACCTTTAAAAATTTTATTTTGTCAAACACCACCTTTTGGCCTGGGTTTGACTTGAGTCAACTAAATTCCGATATTTTGGTTGTCGGAGCACGTAATTTTGAGATGAATTTCTAGGTTTTTAGGGTAAAATTTTTGGTTTGAGGGGTGTATTATAGGATTTGCGGGATGAAATTTGAGTTTGAGAGTGGTAAGAAGGAAAAAAAAAAATGAAGAAAAAACACGATTTTCGATAAGTCAACGTCAGAATTTAGTCAACTCAGGCCAAAAGGTCATAGTCAACAAATTCTATTTTTTAAAGGTGGTAATTGGCAAAAAAAAATTAAAGGTCCTATTTGACAAAACGAATTTTTTAAAGGTAATGTTTGACAATTAATCATACTCCCTCCGTTTCAGTGAATTGTTTACAGTTTAACTTTTTTGTGAGGGGAAAAAAGTCAAACTGTAAACAAATGACTGAGACAGAGGGAGTATTATTGTTTTCTAACGTGTATAGCATAAAAATATGAAAGTCAATGTTAAGCGTCAAATTTCACCACTTGATGTGTGGTTTTAAATTTTACTTGGAGACTTAAAGGACATAGCATTTTCTTAATAATATTATGGTGATTTATCATTTATGTTAATCCCTTTTAAGTGTCATATTTTCGGAACTTCATATTGTACCTGCTATTGATAGTAATGTTACAATTGAATTAATTAATAAATTTAAATATATCTAATATGAGAATAATACACAGGGTAACAAATTTACAAATGAAAAAGTACTCTGAATTGAAATTACTCCATATATCAATTTAAAAATTTGTTTAATCTTACCATATGAATAATTTTGAAATATAACAGAAATAATGAAAGCTAATTATAAGTCTTCACCAAATAAAATATTACACTTTAGTTTGTCTTGCTATTGTTTAATTGTTAACTAGTGGCGTGCCCCGTGGAATCCACGGATTGAGTCGCTCACATTTCAATACGTATTTCTTGTGGGTTGTCAATTGTGTTTGTGCATGTAAATATTATAGTCACTAATAATTCTTAATTTCCATCTAAAATTTCAAAATAATCTCTTAAATTGATAGAAATAATATGAATTCTAGGCTTTAAACATCGAAAATGTCACATATTATGTCGACTGCATGTTACACACTGTGTACTACACAATCGGACAATTAATGAAATCATAAATTTTCCGCAAAGGTGCAACTGCGCCTTTTGTAACACCCCGTGTTATTTTAACACAATTTGATAAAAGAATTTAATTCCTTAAATTAAATTCATCATTTTTCCTTATAATAAAAACGCGTCTGAATTTTTTTTGCCACATAATACTAAAATTTCTTAAGTCCAAATTTAAAAATTTTGAAAAATAAAATTTGTTGTATTATCTTTAGAATTGAAAAAGAAACACATTTCAAAATTTTATAAAAATCAATACAAAATTAATATCGCCTTTCAAATTTCAAAAATGTTAAGTTATGTTTACTATTCATAAAAATAAAAGTAAAACCTTTTATTCATAAAATTCAATTTAAAACATTTTTCGTTTTCAAAATAAAATGGACACTTATACTTTTCTCAGCTTTGAAATTCAAGTCAACGATTTCAAACACGCAAATCAAGGTCAAATATCTTATCCTCTTCCATTTTTGAAGAGGCAAACTTAACATCAACTTTTAATAAAAATATAATCATTTTGATTAATTTTTAATAAATCATATTATATTAAAATCTAATTACTATTTCATTTCTATTAAACTAGCCTTTTTCTAAATTGTCGAAATTTGAAGTCACACCTAATTTAAATTGATTAAATTTTTGACGGCTAAATATAATTCTTTAAATCTATAACATTCAACGAAAAAATAAATATTTTGACCTAGGAAATTTTTATTCAAAATTTCGAGGATTAAAACTCAATTTTTGTTTTTAGTACCTTTAGAAAAGTATTTTTTATTTTTTTTTTATTTCGATTTTATTTCAAAACACTATTTTAAGATCATATCTTTTATTTTGAAACTTTCTGCGATCGCGCAAATCGAAAATTTCAAAAACGAAAATCGGGCCCGAAAAATTTATTTGACCCATGAGATTTTGATCACCAAAGTCAAAGTTTATCATCTTCCACATGCTTTACTTACACAAGCCACCATACACTTACACACCTAAGTTTTCATCATGATTCTAATTAGCTTATTTACATATTAATGTTTATACATTCTAAATACCAAATACTTATACAAATACAATACTACCATTTCATTTCCACACAACACTTACTAATATTTCATAAAATCATTTTAAAATGCATTTCTAAAATAAAATGAAATGTAATAGTGTAATTAAATTTCTATAGAAGTTATATTTCTTACGATCGTTTAAATCACTTTTAACTAAAACTTTCATTCTGAAAAGTTATCGACGTTCCTCAACTTTTAAATATTTTCTTCAATAGTAAATAAAATATTTTAGTCTTAGAATTCAAAAGTAGAAATATTTCGAAAAATCGTCAAACGCGCACATACTAACTTTTATCGTCTTTTGACGCCCGACTTTTTAAACCCGATTTTTTTTCGTAAAAGCATTTTAAAAACACCTAGGGGACAATTACTTGCATCAAATAGTAAAGAGGACTTTAGTAACCATATGATGCTTATTATGTCATTAATTCTTTTTAATTAAACATTATTTTCTTTAAAGAAATCAAAACTTATCTAACACATTTCTTAACCTAATTCACTACAACATTTTCCATTATTTTCTAGGTGCAAAACCAACTCACTTTTGCTCTCAAAATGTCGAGCACCCTTGCTCTCTTTTCTCCCATTTGTTTTCTTCCTTTTTTCTTCCAAAATCCATTAAAACAAAACCTTAATATTATTCCTAATAAATCCTAAGTATTCATAGTTAATTAGTGGGTATATTAGGAGCTAACTACTTGGATTATTTGGGTGAAGATAATGAGTATTATGGGTGAAGAAAATTCCGATCTAAAATTTATTTTAGATCCTCGACGATTAACATCCGATTTAAGGTGACTAGCTATATCTTCTATTAGTCTCCTTTAAAATTAATTTGATTTTTATTATAATTTTATAAGTATGATCTTTATGTTAAAATATGTTAAACATCATTTTGTGCACTTGTATGTTTATGTGATGTTTAGTAAAATGATAATAACTAATAATAATGTTAGTATACTTTATTGTTTTCATTTTTGAATCATATTGTTTTTCACTTTAAATTGATGTTTATATGTTTAGTTATGTTTTTATGAGTTTTAAACATATTATAAGTATATGTAAAATTATGATAAATATTAACAATGAGTTTAAGTAAAGAAAAATCGAAAATGAAATTTAGGTACACAAATAATTACTCACGGCATTTCCTATTTATTTTAATAAATTTTCACTTTTAATTTTTGTAAATTATATATTGTGTTAAGTTACACTAAAATGGATGTTGTTATGTTATAAAAATTAAATTAGAAAAATAAATTATACTCCCTCCATTCACATCCAAAGGCATCATTTGCCTTTTTGACACTATTCATATGTGTCGGTAATCTTTGAAATTCCCGACAATCTATAAGTGAAAATATAATCGTGTGTGATCTTGTTTTATTCGTCTTTATGCGTACTATATCATATCCAATTTTTAGATTTTTTTATCGTGTGAAATTATAGATATTTCCGTTCCGACATTCGCCTCGACAAATGTGATAAAGCAACCGATGCCTTTGGATGTGAATGGAGGGAGTAAGTTATTAAATATGCATTTGTGTTCTTGAGCTTATTTTTGGTGTTCTTGATGTTCTTGAAATCTTCATGTTGATGTTTATCATTTTAGTCACTTTGATTTTGATTATTTTACGTTTGTTGTTATTTATTGTTTTAATTTACTAGTAAGTAATTATAATACTAAATATATAACTTAAACATTATAAATCTTTAGGATTAAAAATTTAGAAATTTAAAGTGTTGAAAAACACTATTCATAAATATAAATGAAATTTTTAGTAAAATTTCATTTTAGTTTAAATCGTTTTAGTATAATTAGAAAAATTAGAATATTAAAACTTTAAGCTAAAAACCGATAAAAATCGAAAAATGAAAAAATTGAACATCACCATGAAACCCCACGGCATTCTTGCCTAATTTAGAGTTAAAATTATTTTTATAACTTCTTGGTTTATTGTTAAAATAATTTAATTAGTAGTTAATAAGTTGAATTAAGAATTTAAAATGAAATAAATAGATTTTGGTTTGTTAAACAAACCACACGACATTACTATTAAAAATGGGCTAAATTTGATCAAAATGAAATTATCACTAAGTCACTAAAGTTTGATAGTTAGTAGAATTAAATTTTTGTATAAATCGATTTAGTTATAAATGAAATATATTAAACCGATAAAAATGAGTAACCGTTATAAAAATGAACTAAATCGTGTGCTACCGCCTTTGCAATTTGGACTGTTGGACTTGGACATACGGACTAATTAAGTGAACTATGATAACATCGCTAAAAATGGAAACCGTTAAATTTTTAGCTAAGTATATGACTAAATTTAATCGAGTGTTACTTTTAAAAAATTTTCACAAATCACTAAGTACAAAACGAACTTAACGACTTTGAAACTAGAAATTCATACTTAGTAAATAAAAAGGTTTAGTTTTATACCTAAAATATCTTAAGTATAAATACCTCAAATATCTTAAGTATAAAAATACGTACAAGTATAAGAATATGTATAAGTATAAAAATACGTACAAGTATAAGAATACGTATAAGTATAAAAATACGTAGAAATACGAAGTATAAGAATACGTATAAGTATAAAAATACGAATAAAATACGAAGTATAAAAATACGAATACGTATAAAAATACGTATAAAATACGATGAATAGTGACAAGTGAATAGTGATTTATGAATAGTGAAAAATTTACGAAACTTGTAAAACAAATTACGTCTCAAAATTCAAAGATATTTCAAATTTCAAAATTTGAAATATTGAAAATAATTGAAAATTTTACTAAGTATAGAAAATTGAAAATGAATAACTAAATTACTTAAAGTGTTTTGAAAAACACTTAAATAAAATTTGACATATTAATAAACATATCAAAATAGAAACTTAAAAACGTTAATAATTAACAACACTTCAAATAATAAACGAACGTGTTATGTGATCATATGAAACCGAATACAAATACTTAAACGTTTGACGATGAGACTAGGAGAGTCTAGTAACATGTGATATGTAATATCAAATAAATAATAAATCATGAGTAAGTTAAATAAAAGATCAAACGCTTGAGCCTCCGGAGCATGTAAACGTCGATAAATCGTAGTGAAGTGGGGTTAAGATAGTCTTGTGCGGATACCACTATCTCGGTCTCTGGCTTGGGTCATACCGGTTAGTGTGGTTTAAGCCGACAGCTTTATTGCTTAGCATCCTGCCCATGCCGTTACGCCTTAAGTCGTATAGCCAAAGCCGTACAAGATAATGAATATGCCAACTCTTTTGGGTCAGGCTTTAGGAAATAGTCGTTTTATCCAGAGTTAAGGTGCTCTATGAATAGCATAGCCTACTCTTAAAGTGGATAGTAGTGTATGCATACTAGACTAGGGCTTTATTCCCCTATTTCGCTAAAGTTACCAGGGCCACCGCGACCTTCTGGATTCGGGTCTGTTATGCGGTCATGTCTCCTTGCTGTGTTTCGTTCTTAGTGGGCGCGACACTTGCATTCACTCTTACCCTGCGTAAAGATTACTTGACGAGATTGTATCTGAAGTTCAAATCATTTCGAACACTAGACGATGAGATGCAAGTAGTATAGTATTCGGCGTGGTTTACGAGTCGAGTAAGCCGCTGCACTATGGTAGTGAGATGCAAGCGACTAGAGTACAATAGTCTACTCAGTGGTCAGGCTCGTAAGCAGTATGTGTTGTCTGTTGTATGATTAATTGAGAATGAGTGCGTACCATCTTTGAAAACTAAAGACCACAAATTTCTGAAGTGAATCGAGTCTGCATGTTATGAATGATACTATATGTATGTCTGTTTGCGATCTGATATCACATTGTAATCCTGTTGAATTATTGTGATACTATTGCTATGATATTATCTGTTATTTGCTTTCATAACTGAATATCATGCTTATATGATTTATCGCTTTAAATCGCATGCTTATAATGACTTATATGTCTTTATATACTATATGTAGTAAGCATGTTTATGTTTTTATCATAATGTTATAATTATAAAGCGATAATAATAAACCAAAGTAATTGAAATCGAGGGTAAGTATGAGCATAGCTAGTCACTGTCCGCTCATCGGGCATCCCCCCAACAGTTTATTGTGCAGGAAAAGCGTGGACCGGATGCTTGGATTTTGGGACGGGGCCAACTTATATTTATTGCTTTACTTTAGTTTGTTTTCGAGAGAGATGTAATATATACGACGCTACTCTTTTAAATTTTCGTACTTGGAGTTGTTTTATTAAACTCTTAAACGATGTTGTAATATTTTGGGTTATTTGTATAATTAATGACGCTGGTTTAAGACTTAATTAATTTCTGCCTTAGTAATTAAAGTCGACTAAAAACCAGGTTGTTACACCTTTGATGCTAAGATGAGCGCAAATCATAACACCAAGAGTTAGCGCTCAAAATTAATGGACTTTTACTCCTAAGGACAATTATGAAATTGTTTATATATTGAAGACATGTTTTATTAAATGAGAAGAAACTAATATTGTGTCCTAAAAATGTGGAGGAATGTTACTACTGTGTCCTTTTTATTGTGAGTTGTTCCCAGTTACACATCGTTCCATTTGTAGTTTTTCTTTATTGTTTTCATAATTTGTGAGTTTCCTTCACTTAGTTGTTGTTGTGTCTCCTTTGTGGCGCTTTGTTTGTCGTTTCTTCTGTGTCTTTCTTTCATCGCTTGTGTCGTCCTTTCTTGTGTGGATTTATATTTGTTGTTAATTTGGTTATTTAATTGATCATTATTAATGTATTATATATCGATCGGAATGTATCAAGTTTTATATATCATGTTATTACGTTATATGAAACTGCAATGAGGTATGCTTAAAATATAATTTGAAATGCTTCAAGTCTTAATAATCATGTGTTATGTAGATGCTTTATGTGTGTTATGCTGTAATTACACATGTATATAATAATGTTACTCCGTATATTTTACTTGCTATGGGTTTATATGGCTTAGTGTGTGCGGGATGGAATCGAGTCTTACGGGATATACGTAGGTAGCCCGAGGTTAATTGACGATGAACATCAGGGGATTGATGGTCTTCTTTTGCATTTTGAGAGATGCTAAATTAATAACCATGGATATTTATAACTCTGATTATGTATTTTGAGTTGTAAGACGATTGCAGCTGGTTTTGTAATACCAAGTACGTAATTAATATTTTCGCCTAAATTTAATTAGGTCACGAAAATCGGGTTGTTACAATAATAATTAAGAATAAAGATCAAACATATTGCATGCATTCGAATAGGAGATACAATTTTTTATAGTCACGTATAATGGTGGATACATTTCTTATTTATATAATACTAAAATGATTCCAAAGAAATTTTCAATAGTTTTTGAGAAATTCATCGAGCACTTTTCACATTTAAAAAAGATATGTTCATTTTTATACATCAAGCTTAATATGATATTTATATTAAGTAGGTATGTTAGATTACTTATTGTATGTTTTTTTTTTCATATATTTCGAATATGTTTAGATTAATTTATAAAATATAATTTAGAACTTATTTCATAATAATCATCATCAAATTTTGTAATTTTAAGAATAGTTCTGAACACATATAAAATAAATAGTTACTATCAGAATAAATATATATTCTTGAAACAAAATAAAAACATGAAATTAAGAACGCAAAAGCATTTAAAGATAAATGGATGAGAAATAATAATTTTATTATTTCATAACCTTTGAAATTTTTTAATTCTCACGCCAACTAAATTAATGCATCAATTTTATGAATGAATGATTCTTGTAATTTTCTCAATGAATGATTGTTGTAATTTTTTGAATGAATGATTCTTGTATTTTGGTTCTTTTATTTTAAATAATTTGTTAAAATAAATTTTAAAAAATGAAAAATTAAGGGAAAAAATGAATTATTATTAGATGATGACTTTAAAATCATTCTAGTTATAAGAAAGTTAAGTAAATAAAAAATAATGACAATATATTTTTTTGTTTCTAGTGTAAGGTTATGATATTGTAAAATATTGGGTTTTTTGTCAACAACTACCTAATGTTTACGCCATTTGTCATACGACTACCTAACATTTTAAAATTTAATTATAACTACCTAAACTTTGTTTCCTTTTGTCAGACAACTACCAAAGTGAAAAAATCCGATATTTGGAGTCAAACTCTGGCGTTGACTAACCTTTCCCACATGAGAACTTCATTAAACCCTCTTATACAGTTAAAAAAAAAAAAAAAAAAAAAAAAAAAAAAAAAATCCACTCCAAAAGGATTTGATTCAAACATTACCTCATTACTCCGTACTTCATAAACCCACAAAACATCCCAAAATTACCACAAAACATCCCAAAATTATAGTCACACTCAAATTATTTGACAACAAAGAGCTACTTGGCATCGTAAAATATGTTGATTAATTGATTTTCATTTAGGTAAAAGAGGGGATTTTGTTGAATAAGAAAAATTAGGGTAAAATAAGGAATTTTAATTTAGGAATGTTTTTTATGAATGAGTGAAAATAAATTTGAAGTAGATGGGGGAGAGGTTTAATTATATCAGTGCTGGTGGAAGTTCTCACGTGTGAAAGATTAGTCAACGCCGGAGTTTGACTCCATATATCGATTTTTTTTATTTTGGTAGTCGTCTGACAAAATGAAACAAAGTTTAGGTAGTTATGATTAAATTTTAAAATGTTAGGTAGTCGTATGACAAATGGCGTAAACTTTAGGTAGTTGTTGACAAAAAACTCTAAAATATATAATTTTAAAACAATTACTATAAAAATCACATTAAAAAAATTATAATTTCTCATATTTTTGACTGTGTAGAAATAACAATTTAAATGAATATATTTATCTTATTCATCTCCTTTCATACTATTAAGCCTTGATAAAAAAAAATACATCACAATTATTATTTTGGGTTTTTCCTCATTGCACTATGTATCTTATTAGGTTTTCCCAATCGATACCCTGCGTATATCGTATTCCCAACGTACCCCTGAGTTTCTTTAATTACTCCCAACTGTACCCCTGAGTTTCTTTAATTTACCCAAAAATCATACCTGAAATCATATCTGAAATTGAACAGAGGAAGGAAGGACTGCAAAAGTTCAACGATGAAGATGTTGCAACGACGATGGACTGCAAAAGTTCAATAGCAAAATGAAGGAGATGAAAAGAACAGAGGAAGGAAGGTGAAAGGGTTTCAAAGGGTTTTAAAAAAAATTGAATCAAAAGAAAGAAATGACGGTTAATAAATTGACTCAACTTCTAATTTACAACTAATCCTTCCACGTAGGCAAATTAGGCGCTCCACGTAGACAAATTACGCATCCTAATTGGCATTTAACGGTGATAATTGACGGCTTAAGCATAATTAGTTATGGTTGGGAGTAATTAAGGAAACTCAGGGGTATAGTTGGGAATACGATATACGCAGGGGTACAGTTGGGAAAACCCAATAGTACAGGGGTACAGTTGGGAAAAACCCTATTATTTTTATACTCTTCTTAAACTTCTTCTTGATAAATTTAAAGTTAATAAATAAAGTCAAAGATTACTGAAACAAATATCAAATAATCCGCATTGGCTTTACCCCTTCATTCAAAAATAATTAACCAAAAATTAGCAACACATCGATTATACCTTGGTAATTGTGGATTTTTTTTATTCTATTTTTCCCTGAAAAGATAAAAATTACGGAGTAGTCAACATTGTACTATAAAATAACATTAGAGGAAAAAAAGAATCAAAGTTATTAAACATTATTAAATAATTTGATGCATGAATTTTAATATTCTGAAAACTATAAAATAATAAATTTGATCCACCTTGTATTTTTCCCCTCATTAAAAATAATTATCAAAATTTTCCTCAAAAATAAAATAAGGTTAATTAATAGAATAATCAACACATAGATTACACCTTCTAATTATTATGAGCTTTGTTATTCTCCGACTCATTCCTGCAAATATAAAAAATAGTCAACATTGTACTATAAAATATAAATAAATATGTAAATATTTACATATCTATATCTTATATCTTATATCTATATTACATATTAAAATCAAAGCTACAAGGTTAAAAGTAAAATGTGTCTAAATATAAATTTATAAAAATTATTAAAATAATTTTACCATGACTTTGAAAGTTTTAGAATTTTTAAAATAATAGAATTGATGATAATGTAATAACTTATGTCTTTTGGTTTTCTTTATATTAATTAGTTGACACAAAATAATTAATTCAAAAAAAATATTTATAATGTAATGAGAAATAAAAGACGATGTAGTTGAAAAGTTTGATTCTTTGTTTACGATTATTAAATTTTTTGTGTTATTACATCTGCTTGATCGATGAATATTTTTTAGTTTCAATTGTATTGTTTCAACTTTGCATTTTATTTTATTAAAGTACATACCAATTGTCTATTTTTTGGTTTAATTTGTTTGTCGGACACTCTAATGTTGTACGACGTGAACGGTGAAAATGAAAGCCGGAGAAGAAAAACAGCCATGTTGAGATGAATGTTGTTTAACATGAACAATTGAATTCGAGCAAATGAATGATGGACTTCAATTATGGTATTCAATTATGGTCTTTTTGTATACTCAAAATTTGAAAGGAAAAGGAAGTTGAAAAAACAATGGGAAGACGATTACGTAGAGAATTTGACCCGGAAAGTCAATGCGGACGTGGGCCCCAATAGATGACGTGGCGGAATAAGGGGAAAAAAATGTATGTTTTTGAGGATTTTCCATGAAAACACTTATTGGTGCGTTTGGAAACATGGATTTGATTTGAAATGTCGGATTTGGCTCAAATTAGGTGTTTGGGAAGTTGGAGAATTTGGATTTGTATTTGAGTCAAATCCAACCCAAATGCATCCCTTAAGAAAACTAGCTAACCTCAAATGACACCCTAAATGGTGTCATTTCCAAATCCTAACTCACACAACTAGTAATTTGATTTTAAAACCTCGATTTCAAATGTCTAATTCTAAATCCTAAATTTGAAATCAAATTCGAGTTCCCAAACGCTACCTATGGGGATTCTCTTTTAATATATAATATAGATATAGATTAATTGGTCGATAACTAAAAAAATAAACGAACATATACTAAAATTAGAGGTGATCAAATGGCCCAAGCCCGATGGTCCGGCCCGGCCCAACCCGAATTTTTATAGGGCTTGGGCCTTGTTTTTAGGCCCGAAAAGCCCATGGCCCGAAGCCCGTGGCCCGTTTCATAAAATTGGGCCGGGTTTGGGCCAACCTCAAGGCCCGCATTTTGGCCCGGCCCGACCCGAACATATCTTAAGTTTAGAAACTTTTCTACTCCGTATAATTTAAGGATGTCAATTATATTGAGTGCTAGTAAATAAAATTATTCAACTAATTCAAAATTAGTGTATGAGTCGTTATAATTCAGTTATTATTAGTTCGAAAAGCCTTAGTAATTTATTTTACACTAGGTATGCGATAAATTTATGAATAAATGATTTTTTTTACCCCACAAATCTTCTAATACTAATAATTTATTAACCAATATATCAAATACAACTTTATAATTAAAAACGTCAAGTGGGGATGGTACTAAATAGGGAGTAATGAATATTTTTAAAGTCGCTTGTAGAATAAATTTTATAAGCCCGAAATGGCCCGATTTAACCCGAAGCCCGCTAAAAGCCCGAATGGGCCGGGTTTGGGCCAATAAAATAAGCCCGCACTTGTGGCTCGGCCCGGCCCGACCCGCACATTTGGGCTAAATTTAATTATTAGGTCCGGCCCAAACCCGGCCTGGCCCGGCCCATGATCACCTCTAACTAAAATTTAGAAGTATGATTCAGATACCTTGCTGATCGTTTGTATACTTCGATATGGTTTATGATTTTTTAAGAAAAGTATATTTATTTATTTAATACGTTGTAATTTGAACTTCGTACTTCATGATCGGTAATTTAAAGAAATTCATGAAAAACGCTCATTTTTTTAACTAAAATAACACGAGTAATAAATGAAGAGTTACAGAGTAGTACTTCGTAGTACTTTGATCTCGACATTAGTGGATTTGGCGGGATTATAACTCTCTCCGCAGTCGTTTTCCACACCGGGCTTTTCATGTGACCAAAATCCTTGTGTTTTTAACTTTTTCGCTTTATTTTGCATTTATTGTCATCATTTGGCATATAGTTATACTCCCTCCATTTTTTTCCATTTAGCCTCCACACTTTCCCTTTATAGAATTTTTTTCCTTTTTGTTAATATTTTCGCTCACATACACCACTTTTTATTACACAAACATATTTTTTCCCACTCACAACTAATTTTTTATAATTAAACTATTCTACATCTTACCCCTTTTTTTCATCTTTTCTTAAAAATGATGAAATTTCCAATGGGAGTAATTGGATAATATGGAGGGAGTATGGAGGGAGTATCACTCTGACTCACACTCAAAAAATTTGACTAGTAGTAAATTTTTTACCAAAACCCTATGGTCATATGTAATTATTTATATAGGGGGTTCAATCTATCCCAATGAGCCGTCTATCGAATCGTTGCAAAGTTAGCAAATATAAGAGGATATTTATGAGAATGTTTTTTTTTTTTTTTTTTTTTTTTTTTTTTTTTTTTTTTTTTGCCAGAAGGAAAATGTAATTAGAGTTCGGATAAGCCGAACTTGAATTATATCTCAAACATTACAAACTACTAAAGTAAAAACAGAAAAAGTAAAACAAAATAAAGAGCTTCGGTAAATAAAGACGTGTTGGTGGAGTTCAATGGATTGGGCTCGAGCTTCATCTTCAAACATACAAGCATCACGAAATTCTTTCGAGGACCAACGAACCACTTGAACTACCAAGCGACAAGAAGAAGCTGTACTTACGCCTATAAGGCGTACAAGGTACATGGTGAGAGCAAACGGAGGTTTGCCTCGAAGGGAGAAATATCTCCTACAGCTTGGTGATCGAGCTGCGTAGATAGTAGTAGGAAAGCCAAGGACAATCCGATAGCTCAGTAGATGGAACAAATCACGCCCCTCAACCAATCCTTTGGCCATAACCACCGCAAGAAGCTTAGATTGAGTGTAACCAACACACACCGAGAGCATAGATAGTAAGACCTTACGAACGAGGATCCACCACGAAAATAGGGACAGGACACCCAACTTCATGGTATAAATTATTATCATATAAATAGCGACAAAAAAAGATAGATTGCTACTCGTAAAGGGACAGGACACCCTCCACGACCCCAAAGGATATTTCCTAAAGGGTACAAAAGAAGCCCATGATTGTTGGGACATGACACCCAACCTCAAGCGGGCATATGTTTTTCAAGGACTCACAGTGCAGATACATTGAAAAGGAGTAAACTACCACCACCAATCCAAACACAACCGCCACGCAACCAAAACCATAACAGCCCACGACAAACAAAAAAGCTTATATATCACGGAAAACGGCATGCAACCACAAAAAGAGGCCGTAGAAGACCCCCCGTCCCAGAACTCTAAACCCCGGACCTCCAGAGACCACCCACGAAATCAATACTGATGACAGAAGACCTAAAATACCAGAAGTACAACCGCAGAAACTCGAACATCCCACAGACTCAAACACCGGCTTGAACAAAAGACACCATACAAGTGTGCACTACGATAGTTGCTCATTAACCCCACCCCCTCGGTGAACTTCACTGTCAACTTTGACAATAAAACTTTAACCTGACAAATTTGTTTGTTTTGTAATTGTTCGGTTGTTTTTTTTTTGTTTTTTTTTTTTTTTTATTTTTTTTTTTTTAAACCAATTAAACAAATACCCTTTACCCAAAAAGAGGAGAAACAAAGATCTAAAAACATCAAAGCTCGAAACAAGGAACCCCGAAACCCCAAAATATTTTTGGGTAAATCTTATATTGGAGAGAAAGTAGAATAAGATAAATTTAACATAGTGTAGATACCCGTATCTGTCGATATGGAAATTTATAGAAAACCCGACAAATACCCTGTGATGATAGGACAACGTGTTTTCGTGACATTTATTTGAGTTCGTATTACGATGTAAGTCGGGCGCTGTCGACGTAATGTTTATTAATTCAAAGAATATTTGATTTAATTTGCTCTGTCAAATTTTATTTGTCGCAAGTATTGTTTTATTGAAAATAAAATATTTCGATTTGAAAAATCATTTTAAGTAACTCGATTTGAAAAATCGCTTTTACAAATTTGATATTTGACTTGAAAAGTCATTTCTCGTGTCTCTAACCCATTTTATTAAATCGTATTCGATGAATTCGTTTTCTTAAAAGCAAGTTTAAAGCTCGTTTTGAGCTCGATTTAAAGAGCGATTTTGAGCCCGTTTCAACACGAATTTCGAGACCCCTTTTCTCCCACTTCCTTCCCCACACACCCATGATTAAACCAAGCCCAAACCACGACCTAAACCCACCTTAAACAGCCCAAAACGTATCCAAAATAGAGCTGATACAGAGAAGCTCGTAGGCTCCAAAATCCACCCTTATTTAGCCCAAACCCGACTCCTATTCGCCTACCCATGACACATACCCGTATCCTAACTATCCTACCCTCATTACCCTTTCTTCCCTTCGAATAATCAGCCCAAATAACTCGACCAAAAGCAGCCCCAAACCACCATCCCGTGCTCTGTTTTGAGCAGCCCAAATTCGGGCCAAAACTCGATTCGTTTCACTGACAAATTCGTGCCCATGAACAAAAACCCATACCTGACCTTCATGACCTATCTAGACTTGCTTGACCCACAAGAAACACCACTCAAAAACCCTAAAACGAGCCTTCATCAGCAGCTCTCGAAGAGAGGGGAAAGCGGCTCTTTTCCTTCTTAAACCCTACCTTTCGACCCTATAAATACACCCTAACCTCAAGTATTCAAGACACAAGTTATAGAGCATACACACATAATACTAAGTCACAAAAAAGCCCTAAAAAAGCCTCAAAGGGAGTCGAGATAGTTGCTCTAAAAACAGAGTACGTTTTTTCAGCTTTTCATTCTGCTATCACGGCTTCTACCCCGTTTTTCGTGTTGAAAACACCATAATCACTCTGATTTATTTACAAAATCTTAAAGTTCACTTTACCACGATTCCAAAACATCTTTCGGTTCGAAATTTCGTTGAGAAACGAAGAAGTTACAAGCTTTTGAAAATTGCTGTCAGTTTAGTATAAAGCTACGGATTTACAAATTGTTTTCGTCGACGACGGCCCCTCGGGATAAAATCTTACAATCGATTACGACTCGGATATTTGGTCAACGATACATGTAAGTTGAGGGTGCAAAAATATTATTTTTACTTTGTTAAATTATTGCTTTTTATCGTTTTTTATAGCTCTCTGTCGCTTTTTATTGCTCTCTGTCGCTTCGTAGTTTGTCATCATATTTGTTATGTTCATTGTTCGTTTTGGATTTATATTCCTCGCATGATTTTGACATATATATATAGATAAGTCGTGTCCCTTGTTGTTTAGTATTCATACTCGATTTCCTTGTGAAATTTGATCGGAAATGCCTCGTTGGTTTAACTTCAATTAGTTCGTTGGTTTATTGTATGATTAGACCTGGTTCATGTTTGGTCGTTTTAATTGTCTAAATCTGATATCTCATGTTTTCTTCCAGATTTGTAATTCGCGTTTGTACTTTAGATTAGTTTTCATGATTTATATTCCATCGTTTAGTATTCGTTAATCTCGTTAATTATGTAATCGTCGTGCACTGCACAGATCTGTTAGCTGTTGGTCTCGTTTTATTTGTTAAATCTCAAACCGTGTAATTTGACGTGTGAGTTCGTATAGCCTAGTCTTTCATGTTGTGTTGAAGTATTCACGTTACTTGCTTTGAGTGTATTTGATTATTTAGGTCCTTTTACGTTTGATTGTGTTTGCTACAGTATGCTTGTACTTGTTTTTTTAGTGCATGTTTGATTATTTTAATTTATCCGTTTGATTATTTTAGTGCATGTTTGCTAATTTGTCCATTTGATTATTTTAAGCTCTCGTGTAATGATTTATATTGGCGTGTATTTGTCTATTTAGGCAGTTGTCAGCGTATGTTTAAATATTAGTTGATTATTAGTCGGTTTCATATTATTTGCGCATGTTTGTGTGTTGTATTTGATTACTAATTCGCATGTTAGTTTTGCTAGTTGTATTCGACTATTAGTCTGCGCGTTTGTTTCTTTTTGTGTGTTATTTCTTTATATTCACATGGAGTGTTTATCTACGTTAGTCATTCATGTTTGCTTATTTATTAATCGTGTTTTATTCGTTTGCCGCTAACGTTTGTTGATCTATCTTATGCTGTCGGTGAGTATTTCCGCTTCTTTTCTTTGTTTGCTAGAATAGTAAATGAACCCATGTTGAACAACTTCGACGAAATTATATGTGCATTAAAACGACCTAGAATGGATATATTTTGTTTAGGGTTAAAACGTTGTTTGCATATCCGCATGTGTACTCGTAATAGCCATGGTTTTACTTAGTAGAGACCGTTTCTGTAACGGGCGGGGTTAGGCGTTAAATTAATGAAATTCTTTTAAACTTCCTAACACGTAAACTCACACGAACTCTTTTTTCTCTAAAACTGGTTTTCTAAATTCCACCTAAAAATTTAGTGGCGACTCTTTTCAAATGAAAATGTTTTTGAAATAAAACATCGCGTGGATCAAAATCCCTTGTCCACAATTTGGCGACTCCGCTGGGGACAGTGAAACTTGAAAAGTAAAACGATGGCTATTTAGAGTGTCTTTTTTTTTTTTTTTTTTTTTTTTTTTATGTTATTTATGCATCATACTGTTAGGTTTCGAACCATTTCTCCCTTTGGGTCGATCTCAAAGTAGGGAAATGACGTTCACTGTGTCTGATTTAAATATCAAGGTGGTCCCGCCGAGGTTAGCAACTGCACTCTCGCCATATAGTTACAGACTTATGGTGGTTGCGTAGGTTACCTAACAACGTGGGATCATTGGCATGGACCCCTTTTGAGACTTAGAATAGTCTAGTTCATGCATTGTATCCTTGAACTGCGTATGACTAAATGCTCTGTGAATTCTGAAGTCAAGTTTTTAATCCTTTTGAGTCAAAACTGTCATCTTTTCAATCGAATATTTTCCAAAAAAAATTTCTTTTAGCTGAAATGCTGTCTTTTTAGGATTAGAATAATCTTCGATATCTCTTTTGAAATGATTTTTGACTTAAGCTGAAATGCTTTCCTTCTAAAAAATCATTCTTTAAGCTGAAATGCTGTCTTTTTAGGATTAGAATAATCTTAAATATTTTCCAACACTACCTCATTTGAAAAAGATTTTTGATTCGAGCTGAAATGCTTTCCTTCAAAAAAAAAAAAAAAAAAAAAATCATTCCTTAAGCTGAAATGCTGTCTTTTTAGGATTAGAATAATCTTAAATATCTTCCAACACTACCTCATTTGAAAAAGATTTTTGATTCGAGCTGAAATGCTTTCCTTCAAAAAAAAATCATTCCTTAAGCTGAAATGCTGTCTTTTTAGGATTAGAATAATCTTAAATATTTTCCAACACTTTCTTTTCCGAAAAAACAAAGATTTTTGTCCAAGCTGAAACGCTTTCCTTTTAGGATTAGAATAATCTTAAATTATTTCCGATTTTTAGCTCTTTTGAAAAAAGATTTTTTCCTAGCAGAAATGCTATTCTTTTAGAAACAGAATAATCTTAAAAGATTTCCGATATTAGCTCTTTTGAAAAAAGATTTATTCCTAGCTGAAACGCTCTGTTTTTTTAGGATTAGAATAATCTTAAATATTTTCCCACACTATCCCTTTCGGAAAACAAAGATTTTTGTTTAAGCTGAAACGCTTTCCTTCTAAAATTAGAATAATCTTAGACAATTTTCGATATTAGCTCTTTTGAAAAAAGATCTTTTCCAAGCTGAAACGCTACTCGTTTAGGATTAGAACAATCTTAAATAATTTTCCTCTTAGGATTAGAATAATCTTAAATAATTTCCGAGTTTAGCTCTTTTGGAAAAAAGATCTTTTCTAAGCTGAAATGCTATCCGTTTAGGGTTAGAATAATCTTAAACAATTTTCGATATTAGCTCTTTTCAAAAAAGATCTCTTCCTTGCTGAAATGCTATTCGTTTAGGGTTAGAATAATCTTAAATAATTTTCAATATTAGCTCTTTTGAAAAAGATCTTTTCTAAGCTGAAATGCTCCTCGTTAGGATTAGAAAATCCTAAAACTTTTTTTTTCTTTAAAAGAAAATTATCTTTTGAAAAAAGATCCTTTTATAGCTGAAATGCTATCCGTTTAAGATTAGAACAATCTCGAACAATCTTCGACACTAACTCTTTTGAAAAAAGAATCCTTTCAAGCTGAAATGCTTCCCGTTTAGAATTAGATTAATCCCGAACGATTTTTAACACTACGTCGGTCTTTTGAAAAAAGAATAGTTTTTAAGCTGAAATGCTATACGTTTAGGATTAGAATAATCTCGAACGCTTTTGAAATGCTACCCATTTGGGAATAGAATTTTTTTTTTTTCCAACCAAAACGAAGTTTTTCAAAGGTAAAATCTAACCCCAGTTGGACTAGAATTTTCGAACCAAATAAGCCCTTTTGGTAGTCGAAGTGCTGCCCATTTTAAACATCGACTTTTTAAAAAAAAAAAAAAAAAAAAAAAAAAAACAAGTTTCATTCTCGAGTCATGAGGAAGCATGAAATGCATCGAGTCAAGTCTAGTTGGGTTCTAAGCCGTGTATAGAAAGTCTAGTCCATCTAAAAGGTCTTAGAGGATTTAACTAGTTGGGCCACCCAGGGCTATTCTTAGGCCTAAATCAAGCATGTCAATTAGTAGTTTTGAGTCATGGAATAATAACGTCTCATCTAGGCTATTTTTTTTAGAAGTTTTATGTAAACCGTAGAAGCTTGTTGGTCCAAACACGAGCTAATTACTTCAAGTCCATATCTAGTTGGGTCTAAGTCCCATACTGTGAATCTGTCATCAAGTCTATATGTCGCATGCATCTACCTAGTTAGGTCGTAGACCATGTCGTTAAGCTCTGAGTCTTTTCATGATTAGTCTGGTCCAGTCCATTTGCATCCCGAGTTGTTAAATAGAATAAAACCTCTACCAATTTACAAATAGTGTCGAAACCATGTCGATTTCTGAACCCGAGTCGCGTATTCTCCTCCTCAAGTCAAAATCACGTTGCAAAAGTGGGGTAACTTTCAAAACAAGCATCTGAATCAACTCCTGAAAGGAGAAAAGTTCAAAGCCGAGGTTGGTGATTATAAGTCAGAATTCGTGTTCAAGTCTTATGTCTGAGTTGAGTCTAAGATTCGTTTTTTCCCACAATTATTTCTAACCCCTTCTCAAAATCAATGAAATTGATATTGTCACTAATTTGCTTCCATAATCCAACTGATGAAAATGCACAACGCACTCGAAGGGTGTCCTGGGGTAGAAATCGTGTTCAATTCTAAATGGTGAGTGCAACACCAACTCAAGACAAAAGCAAAGACCAAAGGGGTTTGATTCCATTAGTCAACTTGTGGCATACTATTCCTGCGCTTTGGAGGAGGATCCATTAATTTGGAGCTCCACAGTGGTCATGAATTTGATCGCGACCAAAAGTACGAATACTCATGGATCGCCCTCCGTGTACTCGATCGCGTGCCTAATAAGCAAACGAACTTGTCAGAGGAGTCCGGCGTGATATACATATGACCACATGCGACCGCCCATCGCAAGATCTAGGAAAGTTGGAACAAGCCCAAGCCACAAAGGGTGCGGCCTATTCTCAAAAACGCAAACAAAAATACAAAAATACAAAAAATTGAGTGGCAACACGTCGGAGATCGAAGATCAAAGTCAAAATTAAAGGCGAAGCCAAAACGGTCAGAAAGTACCACCAATTCTTTTTTTAAGTCGTTCTCAAAACGGCAAGGGAGACATAGTCTTGAGTTCCGAGAATCATTGGCTTATGTAGTTGCACCCAAGCGTTTAGGGTCCACAAGGGATCCGCCAGTACTTCACAAGCTAGAACAAGATACAACATGATACCTTAGGTGAAACCTTCGAGTGTTACACACACAAAAAAAAAAAAAAAATGCCATGTTTATGCACCTTGATCGAACTACATCGGATTTGATTTCGCCCCACGCGAATATGTAGGCAATCCTTTAGAATATGGGATACAATCCGTCACCGTCCATCATCTAATTTGTCATCTGGTCAATTTTTTACGGGTCTTTACAAAGTCCAAATGAAGCAACCTTTGTTGAGTCTGTCTTAGTGCTCGATTTAGATTGAGATAAGAATCAATGTTCTGATAAGTAATTGTCCAGTCTTGAAATGATATTTTTCTTAATGGGAATTGGCAAAGATGTTTACTTTGACAGTTAGTTCACATCTCGACAAAGAATTTGCTTAGGGGGAGAACATGATACTATTAACCCACGTCTATTTCAAACCACGTGTCAATCAACCTAAGAGACTCTGCATAGTTACTAGTCTACTCGTCATTGAAACTTTGTCTTAGGTCGAGTCGGTCATGGTCGAACGTTCAAATGTCAGTTGCTCGTGTCACGTTCTTGTCGCATTCATGTCACATTCGAGTCGTATTTCATGCTAACTTGGCCATGCTTCGATTTTGAAATATCTAGCATTTCAAGAACCTTTTTGCAAAGTCTGGGTCGATGATCCGAGGTCAAATTTCAAATGCGGGTTGATGACCCACTTCAATTTTAAAAAATGATGGTTGCAGGCCGATGGCCCATTTTAATTTCTAAATGATGTTTACATTCACGAGTCGATGACTCTTCTTAATTTTCAAAATGATGTTTGCAATGTGGGTCGAGGACCCCATTCGATTTGATGCATGCTAACCGATACCCCGTGTCAATTTCCAAGCAATTTTTGTAGTCTAGGTTGGACCCGCAGTCCAACTTTAAAAACGATGTTTTTAAACTAGGTTAATGGCCGAATTATTCGAAGTGCTCATGTTTTCAAAACCAAAGTTCAAGTCGAGGACCACTTTCGATTTTCAAATGAAATTTGCTATAGGAGTCGATGACCTAATTTCAAACGATGTCTTCTTGGCAGGTCGATGACCCATTTTCAAAAGCTGTGTTCCGCTCGGGTCGATGACCCATCCACCTTTTCTTTCAAAATCGAGGTCGATGGCCCCAATTTTCAATGACAATTATAGTTCGGGGCGATGACCTATCCGCCTTTTCCTCAAAATACGGGTCGATGGCCCCAATTTTCAAATGATGAACATAGTTCGAGTCGATGACTCATCCACTTAAATCAAAATGCGGGTTGAAGACTCACTTTCAAAAGATGTTTATAGTTCGAGTCGACGACTCATCCACTTTTCAAAATGCGAGTTGAAGACTCATTTTCAAAAGATGCTTATAGTTCGAGTCAATGACTCATCCACTTTTTCAAGATGCGGTCGACGACCCATTCTCAAAAGATGTTTACGGTTTCCAGTCGAAGACCCACCACTCTTTAATCTCAAAATATAGGTCGAGGACACAAAATTTTGAATAACTTCTCAGGTCGGGGTCGATGATCCATCTGTCATGTATCTATTTGAAATGCAAATCGAGGACGCAAATGTTGGTTTTAGCTCGGGTCGATGACCCATTTCCAGCGCGATATCTATTTTAGCTCACTACTTAAAGTTCGGATCGATGATCCATCCTTTTGTTTAAAAAAGCGGGTCGAAGACCCATTTTCAAATTAAAATTCTAAGTTCGGATCGATGATCCATCCCTTTTGTTCGACCCGTCTTCAAATTAAAATTCTAAGTTCGGATCGATGATCCATCCCTTTTGCTTCAAAAGCGGGTCGAAGACCCATTTCCAAATTAAAGTGCTCAGTTCGGATCGACGATCCATCCTTTATGTTTAAAAGTAGGTCGAAGACCCATTTCAAAAGAAAAATCCTCAGTTCGGATCGATGATCCATCCGTTTTGAAAAAAAGCGGGTCGAGACCCATCTTCAAATTAATTTTCTCAGCTCGGATCGATGATCCATTCCTTTTGTTTAAAAAGCAGGTCGATGACCCATTTTCGAATAAAATTCGCAGCTCGGATTGATGATCCATTCTCTTTATTTAAAAAGTCGCAGATTTCTCTATGTGAGTCGTATGCTATGATTTGTTTTAAAGATTGAGCAGGAACGCTCCAACCGGGGGCTCTAAAGTCATCAACCTTAGACCCCGATGACAGGATGACATCCTCAAGATGAAGAAGTATTAGCAGAAGTTAAAAGAAGTGACACTTCCAAAAGAATGCAGATATAAGCTTTACTCAATCGAGTAAACAAATATCATTTGTTTTGGGCCGAAGCAGCAGAAAGCTAGAGGCCAGCGAGCTCGAACTACGATACGGGTTTGATTCCGTCACAACGGATACGTAGGCGCCTGAAGGTAAGGCTCAACCCACACCCTGCCGAAAATAGAAGCATCCAGAACCAGGTTTCCAGGTATGATTTCTTCTTATGGCTGGTGAGCCTTTGTACACAGGTCTAAGGGACCATAAACGACCCGAGAGGCTCTCAAGTTGTGATCTACGATCGACTCGAGGGTCTACTTTGACTTTCGCCTGTCCAAGCCTTAGTCAAAGTGGGGGCTCTGTAGATACCCGTATCTGTCGATATGGAAATTTATAGAAAACCCGACAAATACCCTGTGATGATAGGACAACGTGTTTTCGTGACATTTATTTGAGTTCGTATTACGATGTAAGTCGGGCGCTGTCGACGTAATGTTTATTAATTCAAAGAATATTTGATTTAATTTGCTCTGTCAAATTTTATTTGTCGCAAGTATTGTTTTATTAAAAATAAAATATTTCGATTTGAAAAATCATTTTAAGTAACTCGATTTGAAAAATCGCTTTTACAAATTTGATATTTGACTTGAAAAGTCATTTCTCGTGTCTCTAACCCATTTTATTAAATCGTTTTCGACGAATTCGTTTTCTTAACAGCAAGTCTTAAGCTCGTTTTGAGCTCGATTTAAAGAGCGATTTTGAGCCCGTTTCAACACGACTTTCGAGACCCCTTTTCTCCCACTTCCTTCCTCACACACCCATGATTAAACCCAGCCCAAACCACGACCTAAACCCACCTTAAACAGCCCAAAACGTATCCAAAATAGAGCTGATACAGAGAAGCTCGTAGGCTCCAAAATCCACCCTTATTTAGCCCAAACCCGACTCCTATTCGCCTACCCATGACACATACCCGTATCCTAACTATCCTACCCTCATTACCCTTTCTTCCCTTCGAATAATCAGCCCAAATAACTCGACCAAAAGCAGCCCCAAACCACCATCCCGTGCTCTGTTTTGAGCAGCCCAAATTCGGGCCAAAACTCGATTCGTTTCACTGACAAATTCGTGCCCATGAACAAAAACCCATACCTGACCTTCATGACCTATCTAGACTTGCTTGACCCACAAGAAACACCACTCAAAAACCCTAAAACGAGCCTTCATCAGCAGCTCTCGAAGAGAGGGGAAAAGCGGCTCTTTTCCTTCTTAAAACCCTACCTTTCGACCCTATAAATACACCCTAACCTCAAGTATTCAAGACACAAGTTATAGAGCATACACACATAATACTAAGTCACAAAAAAGCCCTAAAAAAGCCTCAAAGGGAGTCGAGATAGTTGCTCTAAAAACAGAGTACGTTTTTTCAGCTTTTCATTCTGCTATCACGGCTTCTACCCCGTTTTTCGTGTTGAAAACACCATAATCACTCTGATTTCTTTACAAAATCTTAAAGTTCACTTTACCACGATTCCAAAACATCTTTCGGTTCGAAATTTCGTTGAGAAACGAAGAAGTTACAAGCTTTTGAAAATTGCTGTCAGTTTAGTATAAAGCTACGGATTTACAAATTGTTTTCGTCGACGACGGCCCCTCGGGATAAAATCTTACAATCGATTACGACTCGGATATTTGGTCAACGATACATGTAAGTTGAGGGTGCAAAAATATTATTTTTACTTTGTTAAATTATTGCTTTTTATCGTTTTTTATAGCTCTCTGTCGCTTTTTATTGCTCTCTGTCGCTTCGTAGTTTGTCATCATATTTGTTATGTTCATTGTTCGTTTTGGATTTATATTCCTCGCATGATTTTGACATATATATATAGATAAGTCGTGTCCCTTGTTGTTTAGTATTCATACTCGATTTCCTTGTGAAATTTGATCGGAAATGCCTCGTTGGTTTAACTTCAATTAGTTCGTTGGTTTATTGTATGATTAGACCTGGTTCATGTTTGGTCGTTTTAATTGTCTAAATCTGATATCTCATGTTTTCTTCCAGATTTGTAATTCGCGTTTGTACTTTAGATTAGTTTTCATGATTTATATTCCATCGTTTAGTATTCGTTAATCTCGTTAATTATGTAATCGTCGTGCACTGCACAGATCTGTTAGCTGTTGGTCTCGTTTTATTTGTTAAATCTCAAACCGTGTAATTTGACGTGTGAGTTCGTATAGCCTAGTCTTTCATGTTGTGTTGAAGTATTCACGTTACTTGCTTTGAGTGTATTTGATTATTTAGGTCCTTTTACGTTTGATTGTGTTTGCTACAGTATGCTTGTACTTGTTTTTTTAGTGCATGTTTGATTATTTTAATTTATCCGTTTGATTATTTTAGTGCATGTTTGCTAATTTGTCCATTTGATTATTTTAAGCTCTCGTGTAATGATTTATATTGGCGTGTATTTGTCTATTTAAGCGGGTTAATACGTATGTTTAAATATTAGTTGATTATTAGTCGGTTTCATATTATTTGCGCATGTTTGTGTGTTGTATTTGATTACTAATTCGCATGTTAGTTTTGCTAGTTGTATTCGACTATTAGTCTGCGCGTTTGTTTCTGTTTGTGTGTTATTTCTTTATATTCACATGGAGTGTTTATCTACCTTAGTCATTCATGTTTGCTTATTTATTAATCGTGTTTTATTCGTTTGCCGCTAACGTTTGTTGATCTATCTTATGCTGTCGGTGAGTATTTCCGCTTCTTTTCTTTGTTTGCTAGAATAGTAAATGAACCCATGTTGAACAACTTCGACGAAATTATATGTGCATTAAAACGACCTAGAATGGATATATTTTGTTTAGGGTTAAAACGTTGTTTGCATATCCGCATGTGTACTCGTAATAGCCATGGTTTTACTTAGTAGAGACCGTTTCTGTAACGGGCGGGGTTAGGCGTTAAATTAATGAAATTCTTTTAAACTTCCTAACACGTAAACTCACACGAACTCTTTTTCTCTAAAACTGGTTTTCTAAATTCCACCTAAAAATTTAGTGGCGACTCTTTTCAAATGAAAATGTTTTTGAAATAAAACATCGCGTGGATCAAAATCCCTTGTCCACAATTTGGCGACTCCGCTGGGGACAGTGAAACTTGAAAAGTAAAACGATGGCTATTTAGAGTGTCTTTTTTTTTTTTTTTTTTTTTTTTTTTTTTTTATGTTATTTATGCATCATACTGTTAGGTTTCGAACCATTTCTCCCTTTGGGTCGATCTCAAAGTAGGGAAATGACGTTCACGTATGCGATTTAAATATCAAGGTGGTCCGTAGGGTTAGCAACCGCACTCTCGCCATATAGTTACAGACTTACGGTGGTTGCGTAGGTTACCTAACAACGTGGGATCATTGGCATGGACCCTTTTCGAGACTTAGAATAGTCTAGCTCATGCATTGCATCCTTGAACTGCGTATGACTAAATGCTCTGTGAATTCTAAAGTCAAGTTTTTAATCCTTTTTAGTCAAAACTGTCATTTTTTCAATCGAATATTTTCTAAAAAAATTTTTTTTAGCTGAAATGCTGTCGTTTTAGGATTAGAATAATCTTCGATATCTCTTTTGAAACGATTTTTGACTTAAGCTGAAATGCTTTCCTTCTAAGAAATCATTCTTTAAGCTGAAATGCTGTCTTTTTAGGATTAGAATAATCTTAAATATTTTCCAACACTACCTCATTTGAAAAAGATTTTTGATTCGAGCTGAAATGCTTTCCTTCAAAAAAAAAAAAAAAAAAAAAATCATTCCTTAAGCTGAAATGCTGTCTTTTTAGGATTAGAATAATCTTAAATATCTTCCAACACTACCTCATTTGAAAAAGATTTTTGATTCGAGCTGAAATGCTTTCCTTCAAAAAAAAAAAAATCATTCCTTAAGCTGAATTGCTGTCTTTTTAGGATTAGAATAATCTTAAATATTTTCCAACACTTTCATTTCCGAAAAAACAAAGATTTTTGTCCAAGCTGAAACGCTTTCCTTTTAGGATTAGAATAATCTTAAATTATTTCCGATTTTTAGCTCTTTTGAAAAAAGATTTTTTCCTAGCAGAAATGCTATTCTTTTAGAAACAGAATAATCTTAAAAGATTTCCGATATTAGCTCTTTTGAAAAAAGATTTATTCCTAGCTGAAACGCTCTGTTTTTTTAGGATTAGAATAATCTTAAATATTTTCCCACACTATCCCTTTCGGAAAACAAAGATTTTTGTTTAAGCTGAAACGCTTTCCTTCTAAAATTAGAATAATCTTAGACAATTTTCGATATTAGCTCTTTTGAAAAAAGATCTTTTCCAGTCAAACGCTTACTCGTTTAGGATTAGAACAATCTTAAATAATTTTCCTCTTAGGATTAGAATAATCTTAAATAATTTCGAGTTTAGCTCTTTTGGAAAAAGATCTTTTCTAATTTGAAATCTTTATCCGTTTAGGAGTTAGAATAATCTTAAACAATTTTCGATATTAGCTCTTTTCAAAAAAGATCTCTTCCTTGCTGAAATGCTATTCGTTTAGGGTTAGAATAATCTTAAATAATTTTCAATATTAGCTCTTTTGAAAAAGATCTTTTCTAAGCTGAAATGCTCCTCGTTAGGATTAGAAAATCCTAAAACTTTTTTTTTCTTTAAAAGAAAATTATCTTTTGAAAAAAGATCCTTTTATAGCTGAAATGCTATCCGTTTAAGATTAGAACAATCTCGAACAATCTTCGACACTAACTCTTTTGAAAAAAGAATCCTTTCAAGCTGAAATGCTTCCCGTTTAGAATTAGATTAATCCCGAACGATTTTTAACACTACGTCGGTCTTTTGAAAAAAGAATAGTTTTTAAGCTGAAATGCTATCGTTTAGGATTAGAATAATCTCGAGCAGCTTTTGAATTGCTACGCATTTGGGAATAGAAGTTTTTTTTTTTCCAACCAAAACGAAGTTTTTCAAAGGTAAAATCTAACCCCAGTTGGACTAGAATTTTCGAACCAAATAAGCCCTTTTGGTAGTCGAAGTGCTGCCCATTTTAAACATCGACTTTTTAAAAAAAAAAAAAAAAAAAAAAAAAAAAACAAGTTTCATTCTCGAGTCATGAGGAAGCATGAAATGCATCGAGTCAAGTCTAGTTGGGTTCTAGCGTAGTGTATAGAAAGTCTAGTCCATCTAAAAGGTCTTAGAGGATTTAACTAGTTGGGCCACCCAGGGCTATTCTTAGGCCTAAATCAAGCATGTCAATTAGTAGTTTTGAGTCATGGAATAATAACGTCTCATCTAGGCTATTTTTTTTAGAAGTTTTATGTAAACCGTAGAAGCTTGTTGGTCCAAACACGAGCTAATTACTTCAAGTCCATATCTAGTTGGGTCTAAGTCCCATACTGTGAATCTGTCATCAAGTCTATATGTCGCATGCATCTACCTAGTTAGGTCGTAGACCATGTCGTTAAGCTCTGAGTCTTTTCATGATTAGTCTGGTCCAGTCCATTTGCATCCCGAGTTGTTAAATAGAATAAAACCTCTACCAATTTACAAATAGTGTCGAAACCATGTCGATTTCTGAACCCGAGTCGCGTATTCTCCTCCTCAAGTCAAAATCACGTTGCAAAAGTGGGGTAACTTTCAAAACAAGCATCTGAATCAACTCCTGAAAGGAGAAAAGTTCAAAGCCGAGGTTGGTGATTATAAGTCAGAATTCGTGTTCAAGTCTTATGTCTGAGTTGAGTCTAAGATTCGTTTTTTCCCACAATTATTTCTAACCCCTTCTCAAAATCAATGAAATTGATATTGTCACTAATTTGCTTCCATAATCCAACTGATGAAAATGCACAACGCACTCGAAGGGTGTCCCTGGGGTAGAAATACGTGTTCAATTCTAAATGGTGAGGTGCAACACCAACTCAAGACAAAAGCAAAGACCAAAGGGGTTTCAATTCCATTAGTCAACTTGTGGCATACTATTCCTCTGCCTTTGGAGGAGGATCCATTAATTTGGAGCTCCACAGTGGTCATGAATTTGATCGCGACCAAAAGTACGAATACTCATGGATCGCCCTCCGTGTACTCGATCGCGTGCCTAATAAGCAAACGAACTTGTCAGAGGAGTCCGGCGTGATATACATATGACCACATGCGACCGCCCATCGCAAGATCTAGGAAAGTTGGAACAAGCCCAAGCCACAAAGGGTGCGGCCTATTCTCAAAAACGCAAACAAAAATACAAAAATACAAAAAATTGAGTGGCAACACGTCGGAGATCGAAGATCAAAGTCAAAATTAAAGCGAAGCCAAAGCGGTCGAAAAGTACCACGATTCTTTTTTAAGTCGTTCTCAAAGCGGCAAGGAGACATAGACTTGAGTCCCGAGAATCATTGGCTTATGTAGTTGCACCCAAGCGTATAGGGTCCACAAGGGATCCGCCAGTACTTCACAAGCTAGAACAAGATACAACATGATACCTTAGGTGAAACCTTCGAGTGTTACACACACAAAAAAAAAAAAAAATGCCATGTTTATGCACCTTGATCGAACTACATCGGATTTGATTTCGCGAATATGTAGGCAATCCTTTAGAATATGGGACACAATCCGTCACCGTCCATCATCTAATTTGTCATCTGGTCAATTTTTTACGGGTCTTTACAAAGTCCAAATGAAGCAACCTTTGTTGAGTCTGTCTTAGTGCTCGATTTAGATTGAGATAAGAATCAATGTTCTGATAAGTAATTGTCCAGTCTTGGAATGATCTTTTTCTTAATGGGAATTGACACAGATGTTTACTTTGACAGTTAGTTCGCATCTCGACAAAGAATTTGCTTAGGGGGAGAACATGATACTATTAACCCACGTCTATTTTAGACCACGTGTCAATCATCCTAAAAGACCTTGCACAGTTACTAGTCTAATCGTCATTGAAACGTTGTCTTAGGTCGAGTCGATCATGGTCGAACGTTCAAATGACAGTTGCTCGTGTCACGTTGTTGTCGCATTCATGTCACATTCGTGTCGTATTTCATGCTGACTTGACCATGCTTCAATTTCAAAATATCAGACATTTCAAGAACCTTTTTGCAAAGTTTGGGTCGATGATCCGAGGTCAAATTTCAATTGCAGGTCGATGACCCACTTCCATTTTAAAAATGACGGTTGCAGGCCGATGGCCCGTTTTAATTTCTAAATGATGTTTACATTCACGAGTCGATGACTCTTCTTAAATTTTTAAAATGATGTTTGCAACGTGGGTCGAGGACCCTATTCGATTTGATGCATGCTAACCAATACCCCGTGTCAATTTTCAAGTAAATTTTGTAGTCTAGGTGGGACCCACAATCTAACTTTAAAAAACGATGTTTTTTAAAACTCGGTTAATGGCCGAATTATTCGAAGTGCTCATGTTTTCAAAACCAAAGTTCAAGTCGAGGACCACTTTCGATTTTCAAATGAAATTTGCTATAGGAGTCGATGACCTAATTTCAAACGATGTCTTGCGCGCGGGTCGATGACCCATTTTCAAAAGCTGTGTTCCGCTCGGGTCGATGACCCATCCACCTTTTCTTTCAAAATCGAGGTCGATGGCCCCAATTTTCAATGACAATTATAGTTCGGGGCGATGACCTATCCGCCTTTTCCTCAAAATACGGGTCGATGGCCCCAATTTTCAAATGATGAACATAGTTCGAGTCGATGACTCATCCACTTAAATCAAAATGCGGGTTGAAGACTCACTTTCAAAAGATGTTTATAGTTCGAGTCGACGACTCATCCACTTTTCAAAATGCGAGTTGAAGACTCATTTTCAAAAGATGCTTATAGTTCGAGTCAATGACTCATCCACTTTTCAAGATGCGGGTCGACGACCCATTCTCAAAAGATGTTTACGGTCTCCAGTCGAAGACCCACCACTCTTTAATCTCAAAATATAGGTCGAGGACACAAAATTTTGAATAACTTCTCAAGTCGGGGTCGATGATCCATCTGTCATGTATCTATTTGAAATGCAAATCGAGGACGCAAATGTTGGTTTTAGCTCGGGTCGATGACCCATTTCCAGCGCGATATCTATTTTAGCTCACTACTTAAAGTTCGGATCGATGATCCATCCTTTTGTTTAAAAAAGCGGGTCGAAGACCCATTTTCAAATTAAAATTCTAAGTTCGGATCGATGATCCATCCCTTTTGTTCGACCCGTCTTCAAATTAAAATTCTAAGTTCGGATCGATGATCCATCCCTTTTGCTTCAAAAGCGGGTCGAAGACCCATTTCCAAATTAAAGTGCTCAGTTCGGATCGACGATCCATCCTTTATGTTTAAAAGTAGGTCGAAGACCCATTTCAAAAGAAAAATCCTCAGTTCGGATCGATGATCCATCCGTTTTGAAAAAAAGCGGGTCGAGACCCATCTTCAAATTAATTTTCTCAGCTCGGATCGATGATCCATTCCTTTTGTTTAAAAAGCAGGTCGATGACCCATTTTCGAATAAAATTCGCAGCTCGGATTGATGATCCATTCTCTTTATTTAAAAAGTCGCAGATTTCTCTATGTGAGTCGTATGCTATGATTTGTTTTAAAGATTGAGCAGGAACGCTCCAACCGGGGGCTCTAAAGTCATCAACCTTAGACCCCGATGACAGGATGACATCCTCAAGATGAAGAAGTATTAGCAGAAGTTAAAAGAAGTGACACTTCCAAAAGAATGCAGATATAAGCTTTACTCAATCGAGTAAACAAATATCATTTGTTTTGGGCGAGCGGCTGACTACGAGGCGGCCCGAGCTCGAACTACGATCACGGGTTTGATTAGTCACAGCGGATCGTGGCGCTGAAGGTAAGGCTCGACCAGCCACACCTGAAAATAGAAGCATCCGAACCAGGTTTCGGTATGATTTCTTCTTATGGTGGTGAGCCTTTATTACCAGGTCTAAGGGACCATAAGCGACCGAGAGGCTCTCAAGTTGTGATCTCGATCGACTCGGTCTACTTTGACTTTCGCTGTCGAGCCTTAGTCAAAGTGGGGGCTCTGTAGATACCGTATCTGTCGATATGGAAATTTATAGAAAACCCGGACAAATACCACTGTGATGATAGGACAACGTGTTTTTCGTGACATTTATTTGAGTTAAATATTCACGATGTAAGTCGAGTATTTGTCGGCGTAATGTTTATTAATTCAAAGAATATTTGATTTAATTTGCTCTGTCAAATTTTATTTGTCGCAAGTATTGTTTTATTAAAAATAAAATATTTCGATTTGAAAAATCATTTTAAGTAACTCGATTTGAAAAATCGCTTTTACAAATTTGATATTTGACTTGAAAAGTCATTTCTCGTGTCTCTAACCCATTTTATTAAATCGTATTCGATGAATTCGTTTTCTTAAAGCGAGTTTAAAGCTCGTTTGAGCTCGATTTAAAGAAGCGATTTTGAGCGTTTCAACACGAATTTCGAGACCCCTTTTCTCCCACTTCCTTCCCCACACACCCATGATTAAACCAAGCCCAAACCACGACCTAAACCCACCTTAAACAGCCCAAAACGTATCCAAAATAGAGCTGATACAGAGAAGCTCGTAGGCTCCAAAATCCACCCTTATTTAGCCCAAACCCGACTCCTATTCGCCTACCCATGACACATACCCGTATCCTAACTATCCTACCCTCATTACCCTTTCTTCCCTTCGAATAATCAGCCCAAATAACTCGACCAAAAGCAGCCCCAAACCACCATCCCGTGCTCTGTTTTGAGCAGCCCAAATTCGGGCCAAAACTCGATTCGTTTCACTGACAAATTCGTGCCCATGAACAAAAACCCATACCTGACCTTCATGACCTATCTAGCCTTGCTTGACCCACAAGAAACACCACTCAAAAACCCTAAAACGAGCCTTCATCAGCTGCTCTCGAAGAGAGGGGAAAAGCGGCTCTTTTCCTTCTTAAAACCCTACCTTTCGACCCTATAAATACACCCTAACCTCAAGTATTCAAGACACAAGTTATAGAGCATACACACATAATACTAAGTCACAAAAAAGCCCTAAAAAAGCCTCAAAGGGAGTCGAGATAGTTGCTCTAAAAACAGAGTACGTTTTTTCAGCTTTTCATTCTGCTATCACGGCTTCTACCCCGTTTTTCGTGTTGAAAACACCATAATCACTCTGATTTCTTTACAAAATCTTAAAGTTCACTTTACCACGATTCCAAAACATCTTTCGGTTCGAAATTTCGTTGAGAAACGAAGAAGTTACAAGCTTTTGAAAATTGCTATCAGTTTAGTATAAAGCTACGGATTTACAAATTGTTTTCGTCGACGACGGCCCCTCGGGATAAAATCTTACAATCGATTACGACTCGGATATTTGGTCAACGATACATGTAAGTTGAGGGTGCAAAAATATTATTTTTACTTTGTTAAATTATTGCTTTTTATCGTTTTTTATAGCTCTCTGTCGCTTTTTATTGCTCTATGTCGCTTCGTAGTTTGTCATCATATTTGTTATGTTCATTGTTCGTTTTGGATTTATATTCCTCGCATGATTTTGACATATATATATATAGATAAGTCGTGTCCCTTGTTGTTTAGTATTCATACTCGATTTCCTTGTGAAATTTGATCGGAAATGCCTTGTTGGTTTAACTTCAATTAGTTCGTTGGTTTATTGTATGATTAGACCTGGTTCATGTTTGGTCGTTTTAATTGTCTAAATCTGATATCTCATGTTTTCTTCCAGATTTGTAATTCGCGTTTGTACTTTAGATTAGTTTTCATGATTTATATTCCATCGTTTAGTATTCGTTAATCTCGTTAATTATGTAATCGTCGTGCACTGCACAGATCTGTTAGCTGTTGGTCTCGTTTTATTTGTTAAATCTCAAACCGTGTAATTTGACGTGTGAGTTCGTATAGCCTAGTCTTTCATGTTGTGTTGAAGTATTCACGTTACTTGCTTTGAGTGTATTTGATTATTTAGGTCCTTTTACGTTTGATTGTGTTTGCTACAGTATGCTTGTACTTGTTTTTTTAGTGCATGTTTGATTATTTTAATTTATCCGTTTGATTATTTTAGTGCATGTTTGCTAATTTGTCCATTTGATTATTTTAAGCTCTCGTATAATGATTTATATTGGCGTGTATTTGTCTATTTAGGCAGTTGTCAGCGTATGTTTAAATATTAGTTGATTATTAGTCGGTTTCATATTATTTGCGCATGTTTGTGTGTTGTATTTGATTACTAATTCGCATGTTAGTTTTGCTAGTTGTATTCGACTATTAGTCTGCGCGTTTGTTTCTGTTTGTGTGTTATTTCTTTATATTCACATGGAGTGTTTATCTACCTTAGTCATTCATGTTTGCTTATTTATTAATCGTGTTTTATTCGTTTGCCGCTAACGTTTGTTGATCTATCTTATGCTGTCGGTGAGTATTTCCGCTTCTTTTCTTTGTTTGCTAGAATAGTAAATGAACCCATGTTGAACAACTTCGACGAAATTATATGTGCATTAAAACGACCTAGAATGGATATATTTTGTTTAGGGTTAAAACGTTGTTTGCATATCCGCATGTGTACTCGTAATAGCCATGGTTTTACTTAGTAGAGACCGTTTCTGTAACGGGGCGGGGTTAGGCGTTAAATTAATGAAATTCTTTTAAACTTCCTAACACGTAAACTCACACGAACTCTTTTTCTCTAAAACTGGTTTTCTAAATTCCACCTAAAAATTTAGTGGCGACTCTTTTCAAATGAAAATGTTTTTGAAATAAAACATCGCGTGGATCAAAATCCCTTGTCCACACATAGTTTAATAGGTTTCATTTGCCAAATAAAAATTATCACCGAACTATTGACTTTTTTCACCGGAAAATTGACTTTCATCGCCGAAATTCTTAATTTGGTACCTTTCAACAAATTTTGAAAATAAAAGGTAGTAGATAACAAAAAAAAAAAAAAAAATTAAAAAATTAAGGGTTTTTCTATACGGTAACCCTGTATTTTTTCAAATTTTACGTGCTAACCTTACTTTTAGGAAAATATACATGGTAACCCTGTACTTTATTAATACCTATCAACATGACCCTAAACTTGTATTCTGTCAATTTTTCCGTTAAGTAGTTAACGGAAAGTGATGTGGCGGAATTGATTATGAGCTTTTTTATATGGTAACCTCGTGTTTTACAAAATTTTACACGGTAACCTTATTTTTCCTCTTCTTTTTTTCTTTAAAAAAAAAAAACATGCACGAAACACACTCAATAAGTTAATTAATCAAATTTTCCTCGTTTTCACTTGATTACACCATAAAATTTTCAATTTCACTTATTGAATCACATCTCTTTTTTTTTCTCCTACTTTTATTTTGAATTGAAATTTTGATTAGAAGTTCTTAAGGAGGTGAAAGACATCGATGTATTGTTAATGAGGTGAAAGACATCTTGTTTATGCGAAAGACATCGATGGAATGCGTTTGGTAGACTTAATTTTGTTCGGGTGACTTACTTTCACATTTTCTTTTGTCTACTATAATGTGATTAACTTAGTTTCTAGCTTAGAAACTTGTTAATTCGCTGGTTATGAGACTTTGACCGAATAAGTACACCTCAATCAGGAAGAGGCGGATGTATTGTTTGGGCGTCGAAAATAATTAATAATTAATAATGTAATCTATAATATCAAGAGGTTGGACATGGAATTTTTTTTTTAAATGTCCTCAATCACAAGGATGTAAAAAATAAATACTACATATAATCTATCTATCTATATTAATTAATTAATTATTAATTATTATTATATATAACAAAAATCACCCTACACAAATTTTCCCTCCAATTTTCCCTCCAACTTTTACATATTTTTATATCCCTTTTAATTTATTTTATTTTTATCCCTTTTGTTTTATTTTATTTTATTTTCTTTTTGAAATTATGTCATATAAGTAAGTAAATATCTTCTATGTAATACGCAATATATATTTTTTTTATCTCTTAATCTATCCATTTTTATTTAATGTGTTTTCAATATAACATTTTATCTCTTAAACTAACCATTTTTATTTAATGTGTTTTCAGAATTGAAACTTTCAAACCTATTAAACTGGTTAATTAAAAGACAAATATGGGTTGAATGATTTAAATATTTTCATAATACTTAATTACGTTAAACAAGTCATATATGCGGGTTACATGTTAAATAAATACGTGGACGGGTAAAATACAGTTTGTTGTATTTTGGGCTGAAAATACATGTTTATTTAGGCTGTGTTTATATTATTATTCTTATTTTAATTTAATATTTAATTTAATTATCAAATTTTTCAATTAACTATTAACTTATTTTATAAGTCCCGTGCATTTATGCACGGGTATTATGCTAGTACAATGATAAATGAGAGAAAAATAATTAATTTAATGATTATTTTTTGAAGCAAGAGTGTTATGTACAAATATAAGGTTATCATGTAGAATTTTTTTAAATCACGGGGTTACCATATAGAAAAACACAAATTAAATCCGGCACAACACCTTCCGTTGAATATTTAACGGAAAAATTGACGGAATACAAGTTCAGGGTCATGCTAATAGGTATTAATAAAGTAGATGATTACCATATGAATTTTTCTGAATATAGGGTTACCACATAGAATATGAAAAAATACAAAATTACCATATAGAATAACCCAAAAATTAACTTACAAATGACTTTAAATAAAAAGTATTATCTGAATAAAAAAAAACTAACTACTCCCTCCGTTTCGGTGATTTGTTTACATTTACTTTATACACATTTATCGATGTGAGGAAAGAGGTTGAGAAAAAACTAATAAAATAATAATATAAGTACAAAGGGAGTCCCATTTGCTTGAAATTATCAAATGTAATTGGTTGAGGGGGTAGGGGTCACCTCTCACATGCGTCAAGTATGACCATTTTTGGAAAGTGTAAACAAATGACCCGTACGCCCCAAAATAAAAATTGTAAATAAATGACCGGGACGGAGGGAGTACAAATGTTTTTTTGGGAGTATATTACAAAAACATGGTACGTAGTTATATTTGTATCGAAGTTTCTGTCACTGTTGCAAAGAAGCTTCGTTATCAAAAACCTCAAAAACACTTTGTATTCTCCCAAATAACTCCGCGGATTTCAACCTCTATACTCGTCAATTTTATTTGTAAGTTCTTGTAATTTAATCGTTATTCACTTCAATTATCTGTTTGAATTTCGATCATAATTTCAAGATTGTATCCTTTGTTATTAATTATGACGATTATCACTCACATACATTTCATATGTTTTGATCGTTTGTTGTTATTTCTTTTCAATTTTCATTTGAAATTATCAGGTATTGAAGAAATTAGGGTTTCAATTGACGGAAAACAATGAAGTAAAGACAATTTTTGTCAGTTATCACCGTAATTCTGTCGTCACTTATGAGGTAAGTTTTCGTTAATTTTGTAATCATGATTTTGCGTTTTGTACTCTGATTGATCGATTGATTGATTGATTGATTGATTGATTGATTGATTTTGTTGTTCATTAGATTTTTTTTTTTTTGTTGAATTTGTTATTCCGTAGTAGAGCACTTCTTAGTACTTTTCATTGTGACATTTGTGGCGATTGTGAACCAAAATTTGATCATAAAATTGTCGGAAATCGGTCTGATTAGACTGTGTTAATGCCAAGATTTGTTCGAGCTTTTCCTCATGTTTGATGATCCTCTTAAAATTGGCGAATTGACGCCGTATCAAATATATTGGACAACTAGTACTCCGTATTATTTTAAATTTGTTTTGTCAGTGATTTAATAAAGTAATACACCTTAGACTATAAAAGTATTAATAAAGAGTGCTCCTAATCCAACGATTGACGTATAATTTCCGTCGAAGAATACTTTAGATTAGTGGCAACATCATTACCCTTAATAAAAGCGTGCTAAGTCCTATTCTGTGACATGGTTACCAATCTTCTGTAGCGTGATTTCGAACCATGTTCATTTCGTAAAATCTGATATCTGATTCTCATAGCTATCAGCTACTGTTAGACTTAGTCGTACTGCCGTGACTTACGGAGTAGAACCCGTGTGCATTTAATTTTCGGCCAATCCTCTCCTTGTGCTCTCTGCAGCGTTCTATTAGTTCTATATACTCCGTAATTTCAACCTCCATCAGGGATTTGATATCCTTAGTATCTTCTGGTAGTCCTCTCAGAGCATGACAGCTCTTGATTCGTTTTGAGAGTTTTTACGTGCTGCAGTCTATAGGGAAGAGTCTCCTTTTTTATTTTATTTTCTTTTGGCTTGATGCCACCTTTCCGAGTTGTAAAAGTCGTGGAAAGAACAGGCATTTTAGCCATGTCAATGTGTCTTAGGGTGAGTTTTTCGTTTGAGATGTGTTAGTTCCCCATATGGAGTAGATATTGGGATTTGCCACATCCCTCAATGCTGATGTTAACTAACTTTGGAAGAATAAGACGCAATTTCTTTATTTGTCACGAGGATTTTGAGGTCCTCGTTCGATTTGTGATTCTTCTTGTAAAAGGTATTTTCATGTGCCAATAGTTACTCCTTTAATTGGGACTTGAGCATGGGAAGTTCTTTGAGCCCAACCATGTGGCTGTAGCGACATCCTTAGTATCTTCTTTATGTTAGTTCCTCTCCCAGTCACCGCCTCTCCGAACTCGTCGATCAGGCTGGTTAGTGCTGCTGGCCAGCAACCGCCTATCCAAATTTTCTATCTCTGTACTAAACTGAACCGCAATCTTCATCCCCTCCCAAATTTTTCAACCCTGTTCAGCCATTACCTTTGAATAAGTAAACAGTTTTGACGGGCAAAGGAAAAGGCGTACTCCATTCTGTCGATCTACTCACGTCGTGGCACACTTTTCAAGCGTAGCTACTCCGTATTTCCCTTTCATTTCCTCCCCCTCTGTCTCTGGTACACTGATTGAAAGCCATCATTTGATCCAGTTGGTCGGTCATCAGCCAACACAATTGGACAATCCTTGAGCAGATCATGCCGGTCTTTATCAGAGAGGTTTACAGAGTGATCATGCAATGCGACATCATTCGCGCGTGGACGGTGAATGTGACCACGCCCTGTGAGGGCTGCTACCTTCTTAATTCCTTATTCGACCTTAGTAGCCATGCAACTTCCATAGTTCCGTACTGTGCAGTTTCTCGAGGTTCTCCCATAGTACTAGTTCTGCTGCCATTTTTGGTACAAATTCTAAAACTTGGCTAAACACCTTTGAGGGCATCGACCATAACCAACTGAATCCCATCTTCATGTTGAGACGGCAGCCCAATCTGTTAACCAAAACCAATTGAAAATCATCTGAGGCCAGTTTACGACTTAAGAGTACGAGGATTACTAAAATTTGCAAAATAGTTTTGTAAAATGATTAAAAGTGGTAAAATAGTTGCTTCATGGAATTGTTTTGATGAACGGTTACCAATGCTACGAAGTAATGTTAGACAATGATGTTGGTCAATGACTCAATTAGGTGGGTCAATTTTAGTTCTTTTCCTATTAAAATGACACAATTTTTATTTGAAATGGTCTCATAAATTTACAATGGGATGTTCAACTTAATAGGTAGTTATTCCTAATTTTTAAAACGATTTTATTCAATACTCTCTCTGATCTGATTCAAAATTTCAAATTACATATTCAATTTTATCGGTTTCCAATACGACGTAATTACGGGCTTACAGCGGAGTACGTATTTTTCCATTTATATATTAACTTTTCTTAGGAAAAATAATCTTCAGTTAATCCATATATCTATTTTTTTGAAAGTGGCTAATCCATTTTTCATAACAAATGTAAATATATAAATTTTATATTTCAATTCGTTATTTTCCTTCTATGTATTTGAAGTCAAATTTTTGAGTGAGTGCTTAATTTGGTTTGGATGAAGGGCATATTTTAGATGCTGAGAGCCTGAGAGGGTAGTTTGGTAAATTGATCAACTTTTTGTATAATTTATTCTATTAAAATCGATTTTAAGGAAATTATAAATGGTGATAAAGAAGATTACTATTTTTGGAAATAATTTTCTAATCTTCAAATTACTTCCTCCATTTTTTGTGTAAATATATAATGGGTCATGTTGACTCCCTCTTCCTTTATTGATTTTGTGGATCAAATTATATATTTATACTGGAAATAATTATATATACTGGATCAAATTATATATTTATGTATAGACCATTATATAAAACACGTTTCTTTTCGGACTTTTTAAATTTGAAATCGAATCAATCAAATAAGTGAAATGAATCGAATCGAAATAATCGAATCGAATCGAATCAATCAAACGAAATGAAATGAACAAAAAACTGAACAGTATTATTATTTTATTATGATTATTATTATTATATTATTATTTTTTATTATTATTATTATTATTATTATTATTATTATTATTATTATTATTATTATTATTATTATTATTAAAAACCAACAAAGTTGCAACCAACAAATTTTTATCTAACAATAGCATGAGGATATGTATTTAACCATAAAATATTGACAATACCAATTCAATAGTCTATACAAGTTTTAAGAGAAGATCAATTGATATATTCAATAAGGTAAGGTTACAATCCTATTGGTATTTATAATGACCATGATGATGACCATGATGATGAAACACATCAAGATGGTGTGGAAGTCGATAACGAATAAACATAGATGATATCTTTTGAGTTTATGATATCTTTGTTTTCAAGATTATGATTTTCAATTGTATTAACAGTTATTATTATTTCAATGCTACCAAGTTTTTTTTCTTACGTACCTTTTGTTTTCACTACTTTCACATGTTTTACTAGTAGTAGTACCAGTTATCGTAGTAGTAGTGGTGATAGTAGCAGTAGTACTACTACTATCACTACTAATAATAATAATAACAATAATAACAACAACAACAATAATAATAATAATAATAATAATAGTAAATAATAATAATAATAATAATAATAATAATCGAATCGAAATGAAATCTGAATGGAATTTGAATGAATCGAATCGAATCAATCGAATGGAGTGAATCGAAATGAATTTGGAATCAATCAAAGAGTGGAAATGAACGCTGAATCGAACTGAGTGAATCGAATCAAGTGAATGAATCAACTGAAATGTGCTAAAAATAAGTCCGAAAGAACAGGTTCATACACCACAATTAGTGAAAAATTTAGCACCACGAGTTTATGAGTACATTGAATTGGATTGGATTGGATTGGTCGGGTTGAATAAATAATGTAATCTTTCTGATTTACGGAGTAGTCACTTTTAATCATTTGCTTTTCGAGTAAATTTTTTACTCATAAAATTAAAAGACAACACCTTTAAGCTTGTGTTAAAAGTAAATGATAAGAAATCACGTTACGAAGGGCTTATAAGTTTATAGGGAATTTTTTGTTACATATCACAACAAATTTAAAGCAAATCATTGATAGTTCGTATGCAAATTTACATATGTAAAGAAATATTTTGTGTACATCACGCTTTCAAAACAACAAAACACAAGGGAACAATCGAAAGGCAAATTTTCATGGTACCTTTGCAAAATTGATATTTATAAATGATATTCAAATCTTTAACTTTTTGTCCATAATACCGTCAGATGAAAGTACTTGTGCACAATATGACCTTATCACGAAGGGCGGAGATCGAAACTTAAATTCTTATATTTCTTTTTCAAAAATAAAAAATTTGGATAATAATGTTCTCTAAATATTGAAAATTTATTTAGGGATTTTCAAGATAGATAGTGAATATGGAGTAATATTTTAGTTTTGAAAATATTAAGAGAATTTTACATATTTGAAATATATTTTTTCGCTAGTATAATTTATCATAATTGAAGTATAGAATAATAACATATACTCCGTACATAGGATGATAGGAAACATATTACCAAATTCTTAAAAACTTTTACAATGTTTCATTTTAGGAATATAATTTATTTTTTCATATCTTTTGAAGTATAAAATTTAAATTTTTGAACTTCTATATTTCTTTTTAATACCTATTTTGTTGGAATCTTTTATTCGATTAAATGGAAGATCAATGAGATACATAGTTTTCTTAACGTAATTTATATGTCAAATATTTATATGTAACGACATTATGTCAAAAATGATAAATTGGGAAAAGAAAACTAACCTAAGCGTACCATGGACATAAATTTAAAAAGTTAGATACCATTAAAAAATATCAATACTCGTGCCATGAAAAAATTATTGAATTAGTAAGATAAGTCAAATCCCTCACCTGTCAAATACCTCTGATTTTGAACACCTACAGAGCCCAGGAATCCCGAATTATAAGCTTTGGAATATGCTTGATTATGTGGTAGTATTCCCCCTGTCTTGTTTCATCGTTACGGTCTTTCACCTGTTGAATTTGGGTAATGAAACTACTTGGCATGCGTTCGATGTCCAACTTTTCGAGGCTTTGAACATGTACCAAGCCCTTTGGAATATGCTTTAGCTTGGTACAAGAGAAGATCGACAGTTTCTTCAGACATCGGAATGCTCCCTCTTCGATTTTCCAATCTTCTAATTTTTGTAAGTTTGTCAATTTTAGCTCCTCGAGCACTGGAAATGCATCATATTCACATGTCCATTCACTCCCTATGTACGAGTCCTTGGATAATCTAAGGACCTTTAAAAAACGTAATTTCCCTAGATACGTCATAGTTATTTGATTTTCTAGTTGAGTGTAGTACAATTCCAACTTTCCGAGGTTGGAGGGAAACTTATGTCCATCTGAATAGGACTTGTCCGGAGCTTTTCCTATCAGTCGCAGCTTCTTCAAGCTTTCTTTCGAGGCCAATGAATCGAAACTCTTGATCTCGAAACTATACCAGTCTAAGGCCAGCACATTCAGATTTTCATTTTCCATTATTTCAGTGCAATCGAGGATTGCCTTCATTTGTTCCTCGTCGGATATCCTATGTATGTATAGCTTGCTAAGGGTAGAGCTCAATCTTCTCATTTCTTTAAGCATCCAATCGCCTCCTCCAACGCCCCACAAAGTTCTCAGCTTTTCAAGTGTATGTAACTTCAAATCTTCGATTGGGCTGCTCATTTCGTTTGGTAGGTATAAATACCGAAGCTTCTTCAACTTGCATAACACATTGGGCACTTTGATCTCACTCTCAGTCAAAACATCCCAATAATCTAGCGTCAATAAGTTGCTCAACTTGCCAATGGACTTGGGGAGTTTTCGAATATTTGTCGATCTTATCCTTAGATATGTCAAGTGATACAAATCCCCTATCTCCTTAGGCAAGTTTCCATCAATGGAATTTATTCCGAAAATGTCCAAGACTCTCAGTAATTTGTACATCCGACACACATCGACTAAGTTTAGGTATCTAGGGTTCACTTGACTAGTGTATCTTTCTGGTACTCCTCTGCTGCTAGATTGCCCAAATAGCGCGAGAGTTCTAAGATGTGCACTATCGGCTGGAAGGATGAGGGTCTTGCTGCATGGATCGTAAATAATTAAAGTCAACAATTTAGTTCTTTATACTACGACTTGTAATTACACATGGAATACTTGAACACAGTTATTAATGTCTTAATTAAGTTCATTGCTTGTGCTAAATTGCTCAAATGCTGTGGAATGGTGGCAATGATGTACTTAAGTACATGGGTAGGCAAGGCCACAATACGGATTTGGTTTGCTCTAAACCTAATTCAATATTATTAAGAAAATTTGAAACTACATATTTTTTGTATACTACGAGAAAGTAACTCAACCAAAAGTGTAAGCTCATATTTGGAGGCTTGACATTAGTTTTATATTGATACGCCCCTTTACACGAATGCATGGGGTTATACTAACAATACAATAATTTTATGCTTAAATCGTATGAAGTAAGAAATTTTTGAAATCTATAGAGGTGGCAGTAAAGCATATCGGGTCTATTATTGGTCGGGTCATCTTGGATCGCATTTGGTGGGGACAGGTTATGTTGGGTCAATCCTATTGGACTTTGGCTTGGTTTCGAGGCAAATGTATCTTAGATAGTATTTGAATTGGTTTCAATAAAGTTTGTATTAGCTAAACAATTGAACCTTTTCGGAATTTAGGTTTTAATGTTCATGTCACTTAATCACTAACCTTATTTGGGGTATTATTTCGTCAAAACTATCGGGTTAAGTGTTTCACCTACTTAATTTGGATAATTTCACAGCCTAAAAGAAGATTTTTGCTGGGTTAATCAGGTCAGCCTACCATCGGGCCATGGCTCATCTCGGGTTACTTTAGTTTGGGGTGGATCGGATCATTTTCCGGGTGGTGTCGGCTATCGGTAAGCCTCGGATCAAGTCAATATTGGATTAACGAGTTTTTGGGCTCTGTTGGATTGGCTTTCAACGACTTGGATCAAGAATTCAGGTCAAATATATGCCGAGTTTAAATATATTGGTCAATGTAGTTTGGAATAATTTTGCCTAAGAAAAATACTCCATAATTTATTGTAGAAAAATTAGCATTCAATAGAGGATGATGTAGGTTATGACTTATATCTATGGACTAGGGGAAATGAGGAGACCAAGTACGAGTAGTATGACCAAAGATGTTTTGTCATTTCGTGCCTCCCAACACTTAAATATAATTGGACATTCATGTCATTAGGATGTTAGGACCTGTTCTTTCCAGCTTATTTTCAGCTCATTTTAGTTCACTTGATTCACTTTCACTTGATTCGATTGGCCAAATTTATATTATAAATTTGAACTTCATTCGATTGATTCAATTTCGATTGATTGATTCAAATTTATTTGATTGATTCGATTGAGTTCAAATTTCTAAAAATCAGAAAAACGAGTCCTTAGTGACACATCACAAATTATTTTAATCTCTTATTTTCGTTATATCGCTGTTATTTTAGCTAATCATATATTAATCAAATCACGACCAAGTATTAAATTTCCTAGGTCAACTATAAGTTGCTTGCTGCTTGATCTCTACAGTATTATATTTATCTTATTGTGTACAAGTAACATAAATTGACGATCATATGATTCTTGGCTTATAATCTACTCTGTAATGATATACTCCGTGTCAAACTACGAAATTGATATCATGGGTTAATGTTAGACTTGTCAAATCAAAATGAAGTAACGTAACGCAAAGTCTAAAACTTCTAGGGAAAAATTGTACTCCGTGTTTAACCTTTTTTAGTACGGAATAATATGTTTAGTTACTTCCTTTGTCCTAGTTAATTGTTCTAAATGTTTTTGTGAGAAAATTTTCTGATAACATGGGGGATATTAGCTAATTCGGGGGCTATTTTGAATCCGTGTCATTTGAATCCCCAACTTCATGAACATCGGAAAATGGATCAAGTATAGTCATTATAAATTTGTATGCACTTAAGGATTGATAATATATTGGTTAGATTTATACTTGAACTAAGCCACAGAGTTAATGGCTTTACTCAAGTCACAGCGTATTGTTCCTAGAATTCTAGCGCATATAATACTCTCGACTCATCTATTAATTAATGTCAATTGTAACCTAATTCTCAATATGGAATACAGGGGCAATACTTTGAGTGTCAGAATAAAAACAAGATCATTAAATAAATTACGATTAAGATGAAATTGCGTGTCTAAACTAAGACGTCACAGCTAATTGATTCATAGAAAATAATGACATACCTAAGGTTGATTGCGCCTCGACGAGATGTCTTCCCAATGCCTTCAGGCTGAGAACCCAAAACTCCCAGAAAGTCGAGATCTCTGGCTCTCAGTATACAAAAATCCCTCATAATATCATGAATTCGAATAGTTTTGACTTTGCCAGAAAATGTCTTGCTCACTACTTGAACCATTGTGTAATCAATTAATTCTTGCAGATACCTTGTTGCTGCAACTTCTTGCGCTTCCTCGTTTATGGTCTCGATGAATCCTTCTGCAATCCACATCCGCGTCAATGTTCCTCCGGAGATGTTGGAACCTTCTGGAAAGAGACCCAAGTAGAGAAAGCATGGCTTCAAATAGTAAGGCAGATGATCGTAGCTCAAGCCAAGGATTCCATTTATGGGACCATACAATGTTGTGGCGTCTATTCCAGTAACCCTAGAGAGTACCCTTTGCCATTCACGGGGAGTATCCTTTGTCCTTAGTAGCCTAGCCAGTGCCACTATTGCTAAGGGTAGACCTTGACACCTTGTCAGCATCTCCATGGCCAAACCACGGTAGTCATCGCTTACCGGTTCAGAAGATTTACTGGCTGCCTTACTGAATAGTTCCCAGCATTTTTCATCGTTTAGGGGTTGTGGTTGGTGGATGTACCACCTGATGTCGTCTGACGACGGGGTTTGCCTACTTGTGATGATTATTGTATATGTAGGGGAATTAGAATCATCTCCTTGAATTAAAGCGATGAAGTGGTGGAGGGATTGCATGTCCCACACGTCGTCTAAGACTAGCAAACAATTCTTTTGATACAAGAGATCGTTTATCCGAGAGACCAACCTGTTAGACTCGTCTTCAGGTTCTTCATCATTACGTGGCTGAGGAAACAGAGAAAACCGGCTTTTTTGTCCTCGAATTTGCGTAAGGAAATCGAGCAACAGAAGGGATTGGTCCCTAATTTGAGAGACAGAGACCCACGCCTGAAATTGGAAGCGTTTCTTGATGACTTTATGGTTGTAAATGCTCCTAGCTAGAGTTGTTTTGCCGGAGCCACCCATCCCAACAATAGCTAGCTTGTTAACCAGTTCCTTGTCATCATTGGATTTGTTAGTGAGCAGGTCAACAACGCTCGTGATATCATGGTCGATGCCAATGACAAGGTCGTCATTAGGCGGAAGGTGGCCCTTAGGAGACTGCGATCCACGAGCAGGCGATAATGTACCCTTGTTGGATCCGTCAGGCCCGTCAAAATGCCGATCGAGTTTGAGTTTGACCTCTTTGGCACGGTCATTTAACCTCCGCAACTTCTTCAAAGCTCGGCGGTCACCAAAGCCGAAATAGTTAGGTAAAGCCGAGTACTCGACCACCACGGTGTCCACCTCGTCCTCAGCACTGTTGGCTATGCTACTTAACTCGGCAAACAAACGACGAATCTCATGGCTCGTGCTCAGGCTCGTCCTTGTTTCAGCGCCGCGAAGCAGCTTTTGGACATCTTTCAGCTCCTTAACGAGGGAATTAGCTTCAGATTTTACTCTAGCTGATGCATTTGACCCTTCCTCTATTTTGGATTCTATATGCTGAATTGCTAAGGAAAGAGATGATTCTATCATTTCTGTAAGATAATATAATGAGGTGATTATTATTGATGGAAACGATTACATTATATAGTTGTCGACAATACTCCAAGAATATTCCTAATAATATTCCTAAATAAATATATCATAATCTTTATAGAATATCTATATATTATGATTGAAATAGTACATTTAAAAAAAAAAAAAACTGTACATTTCCTATTTGATTTAATTGTTAGGAAATTAATCCTTTAAAAAATTAAAAAGTGTTATAAATGTAATTATAAATTGTATAAGTAAATGACCATTATGCCCTTGTACAATCCTATATATACCCCTCATATGTGTATAATATGATACATCATTTTTACTCTCATTATATTCTTATACTTTCATCCTCATATCTTAATATCATTCTCATATACATTATTATATAGTTCCATAATATTCTAATACGTTATCAGCACGATCGTTCTCGTAAGTTATTCTATCAATTTTATATACAACAATTTGTTTTATCATATCATCTAATAATTACAATTCATTCCAATTCATTCCTACAATTAAATACGGAGTATATAAAATGAAGTAATATAATAAGTTTTACGACGATTCTATCACGGTGTTATTGTGATCATATTTGTGAACAAGTAGTTTGTGACATTCATCCATTAATGTTTTAACGAACATGAATGCAACGTAATTTTTGTTTATTATTATCTATTTAAATTTAGGCATGTGCATGTTGTATCTATTTGATCTTATCTTAGACACTTATCATGATTCTTTGTATGTTCACATGTTTTTGTGAATTATGTAACCATACTTGCATGGGTTGAATGTGTACGTAATTTTTCATACTTTGCATCGTTACGTTTTAACTTCTTTTCAAAATAAATTTTTTTTATTACAATACCCATATATATAATGTATGCATTATTTTGGTCTACTATACTACGTATACAGATTACCGACTTGGTGTCTACTATACTTAATGTATAGACTACCCAAGTGATTTTTGAGTCTACTGTCTTTGTACAGATTACTCTATATCTCGTGGTCTACTGTATTATATACAGATTACCACCTTGGTGTCTACTATACTCAATGTATGGATTACCCAAGTGAGATTTTTGGAGTCTACTGTCTTTGTATAGATTACTCAATATCTTTCGGTCTACTGTATATTGAATATAGATTACCGTTCAATTAATTAATAATAAAAATTATAAAAATGCATTTATGCATGATTTTTCCTTACTTTTGTCTAAATTTTTTTTTATAAGTTTTATAAACTAATTTATGATCATATCATTTTATTTATAGTGAATAATGTCAAACTTGGCAAAACTCGAATTTGTGGCCCTTGATATCACCGGAAACAATTATTCATCATGGGTGTTAGATGCTGAAATACACCTAGATGCGAGGGGGCTTGGTGAGACAATTAAAGAAGGAAATAAAACTTCATGCCAAGATAAGGCGAAAGCCATGATATTTCTTCGCCATCACCTCCATGAATCTCTTAAAAATGAATATCTTACTGTTAAAGATCCACAAATTTTATGGAGTAGTTTAAAAGAAAGGTACGACCTTCATAAATCTGTTATTTTAATACAAGCTCGACACGATTGGTTGCATCTGCGAATGCAAGATTTCAAATCAGTTAGTGACTATAATTCTCGTATGTTGATTATACTTCTCGATTAAAATTATGTGGAGAAAAAATTACCGACGAAGATATGTTAGAAAAAACATACTCCACATTTCATGCAAGTAATGTCGTCCTGCAGACGCAATATCGAGAAAAAGGTTTTAAAAAGTATTCTGAACTAATATCTTGTCTTCTTGTGGCCGAGCAAAACAACGAGCTTTTAATGAAAAATCATGGATCCCGTCCTACTGGGGCGATCCACTCCTGGCGAATGTGACATCATTTCCACGCTAATCGTGGTCGTGCCTTGGGCGTGGTCGTGATCGCGATACGTGGCCGTGGATTTAGTGAAGGTCGTGGAGGTTATGGAAGTCCATTTAAGAATACGCATGCTCACCAGAAGTTGGGTCATAAAAATGGTAAAAATGAAAATGTGGCCACAATATGTCATCGATGTGGAGGAAAAGGTCATTGGTCTCGTATTTGTCGTACTCCAAAGCATCTAGTTGATCTTTATCAACAATCTTTAAAGCAAAAAGGGAAGAACATCGAGACAAATCTTGTGTTTGAAGATGGCGAAGGTGATGTTGCGGGTACTAGCACAACCCATTTGGAGATTGACGATTTCATATCCACCCCGGAAGGGACAAATTAATTTCCAATGATGTTTATTATTTTATTTATAAGGACTTTGTTCAAACTTATTTGAATTATGTATTTAATTGTGTTATGTATTTTATGTACTTTAAACTTTAAATGTAGGCAGTTATGTATTATGTATTATTATGAACTTTTATGTAGTATAAATTATAACTTTACATATAGATGTATAACTTGTGTTTATATTTATGTGACATGTATTCTTTATCTTTCTTGAAGAATATGAATACACATCAAGTTCGTTCAGCTAAAAATGGCGAAGAATTATGTCTTGCTGACAGTGCGACAACGCATTCAATATTTAAAAATAAGAAATATTTTTCTCACTTGATGATGAGAAACGCTAGTGTGAGTACTATTTCGGGTAGTACAAATATTATAGAAGGCTCCGGAAGAGCAACTATATTATTACCTATGGGGACAAAATTTGAAATTATTGATGCATTATACTCCCCTAAGTCTCAACGAAATTTGTTGAGTTTTAAAGATATTCGTAATAATGGATATCATATCGAAACAATAAGTGAAGGTAGTAATGAATTTCTTCAAATTACTGATATAAAACAAGGCACAAAACGGATCTTGGAAAAATTGCCTACATTTAGTACTGGTTTGTATTACACGAAAATAAATTCAATTGAAACTCATACTATTGTAAACCAGAAACTTAGTGATAACTTTGCACTTTGGCATGACCGTTTAGGCCATCCCGGTTCAACAATGATGCGAAAGATTGTAAAACATTCTTGCGGGCACTCACTTAAGAACTAGCAGTTTCGACTTAATAAATTTTGTGAAGCTTGCTCGCAAGGAAAATTGATAATTCGCCCATCACCAGTCAAGATAAATTTCGAGTCCATTAATTTTCTGGAACGTATACAAGGTGACATATGTGGACCAATACATCCCTCAAGTGGACCATTCAGATATTTCATGGTTTTGATCGATGCATCATCGAGATGGTCACATGTATGTCTATTATCAACTCGTAACATGGCGTTTGCGAGATTACTAGCTCAAATAATAAAATTGCGAGCTCATTTTCCAGATAACCATATTAAGAATATTCGTCTTGACAATGCTGGTGAATTTAGTTCCCAAGTTTTTGATGATTATTGCATGTCAATAGGGATAAACGTTGAACATCCTGTAGCACATGTTCACACGCAAAACGGTCTTGCAGAATCATTAATAAAACGACTTCAACTAATTGCAAGACCATTACTTATGAGATCCAAACTCGATGTCGACTTGGGGACATGCTATATTACATGCGGCGAGACTAATTCGCATCGTGCCAACTAGTTATCACGATTTCTCCTTCACAGCTTGGTTTTTGGTCGGGAACCAAATATATCCCATCTTAGAGTTTTTGGATGTGCAGTTTATGTTCCAATTGCTCCACCACAACGCACCAAAATGGGACCCCAAAGAAGGTTGGGAATATATGTTGGGTTTGAATCCCCATCAATAATAAAATATCTCGAACCAACCACAGGGGATTTATTTACTACTGCTTTGCAGATTGTCATTTTAACGAGCCAGATTTTCCATCTTTAGGGGGAGGAAATAAACAGCTGGAAAAAGATATTAATTGGAATGAATTATCGTTATGCCATCTTGATCCTCGTACTAAACAGTGTGAACTTGAAGTTCAAAAGATAATTCATTTACAAAATTTAGCAAATCAATTGCCAGACGCTTTTACTGACCCAAAACGTGTGACCAAGTCGCATATACCAGCTGTAAATGCTCCATTTAAAATTGAGATCCCAAAAGGAGATATTAAAGTTGCTAATGAGTCTAAACCATGTCAAAAACGTGGAAGACCAATTGGTTCCAAGGATAAAAATCCTCGTCAGAAAAAAGGGGCAAAGAATGATGATGGTCGTATCGAGGATAAAATGCATTTGCTTAAAACTCCAAATGAGACATTAGACATGACAGAAAAATTGGATGAAACTCAGGTACCTGAAAATGAAGAGATCTCCATAAACTATATCATGTCTGGAGTTACTTGGACCCGTAATAAAATCGACGTCGATGATATTTTTGCATGCAATGTTGCGTTACATGTGATGGATAATGAAGAGGATCATGAACCAAAATCTGTTGAAAATTGCAAACAAAGAAATGATTGGCCAAAATGGAAAGAAGCTATTGATTCTGAACTAAAATCTCTTGAAAAGAGAAAAGTATTTGGACCCGTAGTCCTTACACCGAAAGGTGTAAAACCAGTGGGATACAAATGGGTTTTTGTTCGAAAAAGAAATGAAAATAGTGAAATCGTGAGGTACAAAGCTCGATTAGTGGCACAAGGATTTTCACAAAGACCCGGTATTGATTATGAAGAGACTTATTCTCCTGTGGTGGATGCAACAACTTTCAGATTTTTAATCGATGCAGCAATAAGAAGGTCTTGACTTACGGCTTAATGGAGCGTAGTCACGGCTTATTTGTATGGCCCTTTGGATAATGAGATATATATGAAACTCCCGGAAGGATTTAAGTTACCAGAAGCGACAAAATCGAGTTCTCGAGAACAATTTTCTGTCAAATTAAATAGATCGCTTTATGGATTGAAACAATCAGGACGTATGTGGTATAATCGTCTAAGTGAATTCCTGTTGAAAGAAGGCTATAAAAATGATGCAATTTGTCCATGCATTTTTATAAAACGATTTGGATTAGGATTTGTTGTAATCGCTGTGTATGTTGACGATTTAAATATCATTGGAACTCCGGAAGAGATTTCAATGACAGTAACATGCCTAAAGAAAGAGTTTGAAATGAAGGACCTAGGAAGGACAAAATTTTGTCTAGGGCTACAAATTGAACACTTGAATAATGGTATTCTTTTACATCAAACTACGTACACAGAAAAGGTGTTAAACAAATTCTATATGGATAAAGCACATCCTTTAAATAGCCCAATGGTTGTAAGATCACTTGACGTAGATAAAGACCCTTTCCGTCCTCGGGAAAATGATGAAGAAATACTTGGTCCGGAAGTGCCATATTTGAGTGCAATAGGCGCACTAATGTATCTTGCTAGTTATACTAGGCCAGATATATCATTTGCCATTAATTTATTGGCAAGGTTTAGTTCATGTCCAACGCGAAGACATTGGAACGGCGTTAAACATGTATTTCGATATTTGCAAGGTACAAAAGATATGGGTTTATTCTTTCCTAAACTGTTGAAACAAGATTTGGTTGGTTATTCGGATCACGGAGTTATTTATCTGATCCTCACAATGGTCGATCACAAACGGGATATGTTTTCATGCATGGAGGTACCGTCATTTCATGGCGATCGATGAAGCAAACTATTGCAGCGACTTCTTCTAATCATTCAGAAATTTTAGCAATTCATGAAGCAAGTCGTGAATGTGTCTGGTTGCGATCTGTAATTCAGCACATACAGGAAAATTGCGGTTTATTTTCAGGAAAATTGGCATCAACAATTTTATACGAAGATAATGCAGCATGTATCGCACAGCTCAAGGAAGGGTATATCAAAGGCGATAGAACAAAGCATATCTCTCCAAAATTCTTTTTCACTCATGATCTTCAAAAGAATGGTGATATAAGTGTTGTGCAGATTCGTTCATCTGATAATTTAGCAGATATATTTACTAAGGCTCTTCCGACTTCTACATTCAAGAGGCTGGTTCATCAACTTGGTTTACGTCGTCTCAAAGATCTTCGATGATGTAATTATGAGGGGGAATAAAAGCTGTACTCTTTTCCTTAACCATGTTTTTTCCCATTGGGTTTTTCATGGTAAGGTTTTAACGAGGCAGCACTTCATTCACATTGTCTGATATTGTATTTTATTTTTGATAATGGTCATTTAAGGGGGAGTGTTATAAATGTAATTATAAATTGTATAAGTAAATGACCATTATGCCCTTGTACAATCCTATATATACCCCTCATATGTGTATAATATGATACATCATTTTTACTCTCATTATATTCTTATACTTTCATCCTCATATCTTAATATCATTCTCATATACATTATTATATAGTTCCATAATATTCTAATAAAAAGCAAATATAAATGAATTATATGATTGAAATAGTACATTTACAAAAAATAAAATAAAAAAAGCATAGTTATAAAATTAATTTAGGAAATAAAACGGCAAAAAAAATTCAAAAATTAAATGTAAATAAGCAATTTATTTTAGTTAAACTTTGCCAAAAATGGAACGGGGAAGAATAGGGACATTTCGTATTTGATTTAATTATTACTCCCTCCATTCAACTCCACAATGCACTTATGCTTTATTTACGTTTGCCAATGCGCGTTTTGCGAGTTAAATATCTTTAGTTTCGTTTATTCAAAAATTATGAAATTTAGATTTTAATTATGTACTCGTAAAGACGAATCAAACAAGATCACACATGAATATATTTACACTTTTATATCGAGAGATAATTGAAATTAAAGGTCGAAATATGAATAGTGTACAAAAAAGAAACATACCATGTGGAGTTGAATGGAGTGAGTATATATTAATCTAATTATACTCCCTCCATTCAATTCAACATGGCACTTATGCTTTATTCACCAATATTAAGAAAATATTATTATACTATTAAAAGTACAATTAAAGGATGAAAGAGGTAATTAATGTTTGTTATTTGTATTAAAAAAGTGGGTCATAGTAGTATAATAATATTAAAAGTACAATCAAATAAGGAAAGTGGTAGAGTGAATTTGAATGGATTAAAATAGTATAGTGGTAGTGTGGAGTTGAATGGAGGGAGTATATAGGATAAGCCGATAAGGGTAGGAGCCCGCCCCAAAAGCTAACTTTGAGGGTGACAAAATTCTTGTAATGATACAGTCTTACGGAGTATAATATTTTCTTAAAACAAAGAGCAGATGTTTAAAATCTTATTGTGAGATTAAAGTACAAATTTTACAGTACAATTACAATTTAAAAGGGCACCAAAACATAAAATATATTAAGTACAGTCACTTATAAGGTTATTAAATATTTATTCACATTTAATCACAAAATAGATATAAACTGTATAAAAAAGGGTATTGTATTATACTATTAGAATTATCACTAAAAATGTTACAACTTTTTTTTTTATAATATAATATAAATATGTCGATATTACATTGACTTATAAGGCGTCTCACTTGAGAATTTGTGGTGTAATATTCTGCATGTAAGAACTAAGAATGATAACCGACGTACCAGATACTCCGTATGATTTTGATGGGGCTAGGTCTCGGACTCTCGGTCTAACGTTTTTATTTTTATATTTTCTGTTGAAAGAATGGTCTAATATTTTTAGTAGCAGGGTAGCAGCTAGTTCAAGGGTAAAAACACAAACATGGTCCATATTGTACGAGCATGAAAAGAAAAAAAAAAAAGGTCATCAACATTCAACAATATCATAATAAACGATGTGAAGACATAGTTAAGAAGCTTCGAATACGCTTTTATTACCAAAAAAAAATAATTATGATAAAGGAATATATAATTAAGCAAATGAAAAAGAATAAAAGAAGTCTGTGAATTTGAGGAGCAGTTAGAACTCGTTTCTTTCCAGATTTTTAGAAATTACTGTATAGAATCGAATCAATCGAATCGAATCGAAATGAATCGAATGAATGAATCGAATCGAATCGAATCGAATTAAATGGAGTTAGAATCGAATCGAATCGAATCTAAATGAAGTTCAATTAAATAACATAATCATTGTCTTTGAATCGAATCGAATCGAAGGCCGAAGTGGTGAATCGAATCGAAATGTCTTTGAAAATAAGCTGGAAAGAACATGTCTTTAAACTAGTTATAACTAAAAACGTCAACAGAAGCATAACAGCTGAGAACATTAATTAAGAGTTAACAAAAGTTGATCGATCCTTCCTTATACAAGCATGCAAGTCTAATGTCTAATGTGTTAATGAAGAATTCGATCCCTTTTCTTTCCAAATGTGGTGGATCCATGCAACGACCACACAATTTTGCAGAGTATGAAAGCAAAAACAAGTAGTATCGGTATCATCATAACGTACAACATCACCTTTGTTACCTGATTTTTAGTGTTAGCAGGCGTAAATAGGAGATACAAGGCCAAACAAAACGCTCCCAGCATAACAATAATCGCAGCAAAAATGACTCGTATGCCACGCATTAACTGCTGTGGCAAATAATAGAGGAAGTCGACCTCAGAGTATCGCGCATTGATGATAGACAAGAAGACTACGATCGAAGCGAGGGCCAAAACAAGGGAAACTGCATCTGCGGCAACAAATGCAATGAATGCTTTCCGGTGAAGTAAGCGAGGGAGACCTTCGTCGTTGGTGTCTCCAGGGGTGTGCATGCCCCCGGCAAATGCAACTGTTGCGATAAGAGTAGCAAAAACTGCAGATGAACTTGCTGCGCTTTTCATCCAGTTTGCGCCATCTTTCATAAGATCTGCATGCTCCTCTATAAACACCATTTGTGGTGTTTTCCCTTGTTTGTTTTTTGACACTCTTTGTGCTGGGTATATTAACTTCTCTACTTCCTGAAAATTCGAGTTTCTTGGATTAGTAAGATGCCGCGGATCATCAATTTTCATCATATAATTAAGTGATTCAAGGAATAAGATCGAAAAAGAAGAAAGAAACGTACGTTATACCATTGCATCTCCCGTTGAACAAGTACAGCAGGACCAGAAACACGGCTAAGTCTATAGGGAGGAGGCAACCTGCCAACTAAGTGTAGCATGTTATTATCGTCAGAGTCAACAAACCCTGTGATTAAGAGCTTATAATCACTCATTTGGTTTATAAGATTGAATACGTTCTCTTGACGGTTCAACATCGCCAATTGAAACACATTGTACTCATCTTTATCGTCAGTGAACCATATTGCCGGCGGGAAAATGCTGACGATCTCTTCTATGATCTCTGGAATGCCGAGCTTTGCTGCGTCATGTAACGCTTGACGAAGTAAGGAGAATACTTTCGAATCATCCAACTCTAGTATCTCCTTGCATAGCTCATGTACTAGACTTACAGCTTGTTGTTCGTTGGCGTTTCTATCAATTATTTTCTTGGACACACATTTGACTGTCATTAAGAAAATAAAATTACAGTGAAAATTACAACCTCAAACCCTTAAACTGGAAACGATTAATTTGCTAGTTTCCAGGTACAATCTTGCTAAAATCTCGTTCCAATTTACCCAAAGTCCCAAATCAAGTTCGTAATACTTCCCAACCTCCTTTGTATTATACATAGTACTCCGTATTTTTCTGGACACACGCAGCTTACTATACTATTAATTGAACTAACTCGTTTTAGAATCATACTCAATAACATAAATAACATACAAGGATTAATGCGCTCCAAAATGGTAAAATCATCAGCTCGACCACTTGGAAAAGCATTTGGCTTCCTTGCTAAGACCGCCAAGGGTGTGACTAAACCATTTAGTTCTACAGTCGCAACCTCTGGATAGTCCTTCACTAGAACACGAGCAATATCTGTTCAATATTTTATCAAAAAAAAAAAAAAAAGTTCAATATTGATTACACTCCTGTGCAGGATGCTAACTGGAACTGGCGAAACATTTGTAGGGTTAAGGAGAGGATGAAGGATGGGTATGTTGATGGAATTTGGGTCTCGTGTCCTAAACGGTATAATGTCCAGTCAGGTTATAGATGGTTACGAGGAGAGCTACCTAAGGTACGATGGTACAAGGAAGTCTGGGATCATTGGAATACACCGAAACATGCCTTCATTGGATGGCTAATTCAACATCGATCTCTTAATACAAGGGATCACCTCTGTCGAATTGCGGTCTGTAGCTCTAGCTTATGTGTGCTATGTGAACAACTCGATGAGACGCATGAACATCTTTTTTTTAACTGTGCTTACAGCAGACTGGTAATGGATGGGGTTCAACAGGGATTATCTTTGCTTGGACATGGCTGCGTCATACAAAAGGTACGTATCTATAACATGGTGTTGTTGACTACCAAATATTGCATATGGGAGGAGAGGAATCGATGCCGATTGGAGTTGATATTGTCTCGGCCAGGGGTCCTGCTGTCGAGAATCAAACAACAGGTCAAGCGGCGAATATGGGTTATCAAGGCAGAATGGCTACGAGGGCAGAATGTAGAGTGGCTTCGGTCTTTAGAACAATGGTGTAGCTGATGTATGGTCGTTTGTATGATGTTTTGAAAGTGTACTTAAACGATGTAATTTTTTGGAAGTAATCAATGAAATGCTCACATTTTACCAAAAAAAAAAAAATTAGCCTCTTATAATACAAAGTCTCTTGAACAAAGTCGTACTGTGTACAGATTGTCTGTGTCGAAAAAATGGGTGCGTTAAAATTATTGTCAGTCGTATCATATTTAAGCAGCAAATTGAATGGACTTACCATAAAAGTCGGCAGCAATGACATCAACTAGAAGACGCCCGCCAGATTCACCGGTAAAAGGGTTAGGGTGAATATTAGGCTTAGTGACTTCTAGAAGATAAATAACCATTTCCTTATGACTAAACTGTGCAGCTCTGTGAATCGGAAACCCGTGATTACCGCAAATATAAGGCAAATTAGGATTCTTGTTCACTAGTATCTTTGCTGCAGCAATATTGCCTACAACCGCAGCAAGAGAAAATGCTGTTTCGTTATGTTGGTCTGTGATTGTTAAATCTTCAGGTGACATCTTCACGACCAAATTTTTGACAAAGTCGAGGCCCCGCTTACCGGTCCCGACAGCTATGTGTAATGCAGTTTCTGAGGCAATTGAAATCCTGGCGGTTAAAGCATCGGGTTCTTGGTCCAAAAACAGTTGAGCGTCTCGCCATTTACCTTCTACTGCGGCTTTGTAGAACGGTAAATATGATCCAAGATCTCTCAATGTGTTTTCCACTTGACCTCTTGCTCGTCTAAATGCTACAGAGTATCGAAAATTTTAACACAAGATGTTCTTCTAATGATATATTACTCACATTAAAAGAAATTATCAATGACTTTTTTTTTTTTTTCACTTTAAGAGAATGTTTGAACTCCGTATATATTACCCAACAATAAAGATGTCTAATTAAAAGGGTCACTAGTAAATTACAAAATTAGCCATTCATTAACAATTACGTCATCGGATCAAATCAATATTAAATCTTAATGTATTTGATAACGAGTATAATTATGCGCATAATTACTTTGAACATATTAAAACATTATAAATATAACATCTGATTCAGTTAATGTGCGTACTTTTTATCTACCGCGTCCCATCAATGTTACGGATCACAATGAATTCCAATTTAGTCTAAACAAAATAAGGCTGTCAACCACCATTGTCGATCCAAACAACGTTTATTTACTTAATAGCGCTTAGGAGACCGTGGAAAAGTAAATGGGAGAAAAAGAAAATAATGAGTAATGAGAAGAGTGAACTCACATGAAGTGTAGTTAGTATTGACAAAGGCTTGACCTTCAACAGAGTAAGGCCTAGACGGCCTTGAAGTAGAAATCCCCATGATTGTAATTTTTGGTGTCTCTCAAAAATGTGTCGTGTCGTATAATTTGCGCTCTCTAAAAAAAATATTACTCCGTACTACGTATAAATAAGCATTACTACAAAAGATGCTACGGAGTATTTATTTTTTTAAAGTCATTACCACGTTTGTTGCACTTCCTACCTCTTCCCTCCTCCATTATTATGGGGCATTTTCTGGATTTTGTTGAATTCCACGACGCCACAGAGTATGAGAGAGTCGAAATTCATAAAGGTGCAGGAGGTTCCATGCTTAAAACCAATTAGCAATAGGAGAGAACTCCCTGCTGTAAACAAGACCAACTCTCATCTCATAACCGATGTGGGATCGCAATGTGAGAATTTATATTAGGCTGGATCCATCTCCAACAGATTTTAAAAGCATTTGGATCAAATTAAGGTCAACTATTTTCAGGGGCGAAGCCAGGATTTAATTATTGGGGTAGCGGAAATTTTACGGTACACTGCGATAAAAAAAAAAAGTACACATTGTTTATCACTCTCTTTTCTTTCCATCGATAACTAAATATTTAAAATAATTATGTTATGAAACTAAAAAGAGAGGATCATTTGGCACAAAATTTCGATTATATTACGATTTGTCCTAAAAGAATTTTTCACTTAAAAATTCCGCCCGATTTTTTTTTATTGCCACAAATAAATACGATCAAAGTACCGTGACTGTGAAAAAATAAATGGAAAAAAAAGAGTGATAATGAGGGATTACTTTTTTTTGTCGTTCGAATTAATGTATTACTAAAATTTTAACTTCTATGCAAAATCATTAAATTTTACAATAGAATTATCTTTTTGTTTTTTTGAAACATGTAAAATTTATTGATATGAAAGACTTTGAAAAACTAAGTTCAACAATATTCTCCGTTTATATTTTAGAAACAAAATAAACGTGTACACTAAAAACGAGGAGTTAAAAATTTAACATGTCATTTACAATGCTCGAACCCATGACCTCCCACTCAAAAATAAAACTCTTTAATCCTTTGCCATCTTGTAACTGCCTATTCGTTGTTCACAAAAATGATGACTTTTATCTATTTGTAACATAAATGAAACAAAAATTAGGGGTAACAAAAAATTATTTTTCTCATTAATGTTATTGGGCTTGGGGTAACATGGGCTGCCCCTTGTTACAAGGTGGCTTCGCCCCTGACTATTTTACTTTTAAGTTGACAGATTATTATATTCAATGTTAATTATCTAATTCCGTAGTTGAAATTATTAAGTTACAGTATATTTAAGATTTATGATTTATATGATTAAACATTCTAAGAAAATATATAAAAATTTAATATTTGGTTTCCTTTGGCGACCCTTTTCTACGACTAAACGTTTAAAACTAGATGTAAAGATATCGACCATAAGCAATACAATTATTAATAGAAGCCATAGTTACATAGATACAGCGACACGGTGTCGTGTCGGACACGTGTCGGAGTGTCGGACACGTCAATGACAAATAATCTAGACACGGCGACACGGTCATGAAGTGTCTTGACCATCATTTTAGACACGGACACGACACGTATTATTGAAAAAAATATAAAATATTTAACAAATTAGTTACGAAACGTGCGCTTAATTAAAGAATTAAATTTGGGAAATTGAAGACTTAAATGGAGTAATAAAAAATGGCACAGAACTTAAAAAAATAAAATAAAAAGTGGGGTCACTAAAGTAATAAATTAAAGCACCAATAACCACCATAAAGTAATACAGTTGTCAAAGACTCTTAATAAAGTAAATTCTTTATTTTAAATTTTTAACCCTTGAAACCCTAAACTTTTCACTGAGGAGCCGTCATTTCCCTCCCCCTCATCTTCTTCTTCCTTCTTTTTACTTCTAAGTTTCAGTCAACTCAACATAAAAGGTAAATTTTCATCTATTTTTGTCATCTTGCTCTGGTGTGTCCGTGTCGAGTTTGCACCTGACGTATCAGACACGTGTCACGAGTCGTGTCTGCCAACGAGTCGTGTCGACACGCGACACGTCATCAATCTAACGTGTCGGGATAACTATGATATTAGCTATGGAGTATTCTAAATAAAATTGTTGCGACTAACCTGTTAGACATGTTACCGCGCATACGCCAATTTTAGCCTGTTAGACATGTCTATACCGCTGTGACTTATGGAGTAGAACACGTGCGTGATTAATCTTTGGTCGATCTTTTCCTGTGTGCTCTCTGCAGCGTTGCATTAAATACGGACACTCTGTAATTTTGACTTTCATCAGGGATTTGACATCCTTTAGACCTTGTGGTAGCCTTTTAAGAGCTCGGCAACTCTCGATTCAAACGTGTCGTAGCTCGGTTAGGCAACTTATCCACTCTGGCAATGATTTCAAGGATGGGCATGCTGAAATCCACAATGTTTTGAGAGATTTCACATGCTTTAGACAATCGGGTAGAGTCTTCATTTTTGGAAGTTCTTTGAGTTTCAGATGGCTTAGAGATTTCAAATTCATCCATGGGTGCTCTTCTTCTTGTAGTACTGTTGTTTGCGTCGCTGAATCCTCAGAAAAATCAAGTAGTTTACAGTTAGAAATCTCCAGACTTTCTAGGGAGGTTAACTGCGCTATGTCAGAAGCAAGTGACACCAACTCATCACAGCTGTTAATCACGAGTTCTTTAAGGGAAGGCAGGCCTTGGAACCTGTTTCTAACCAGCCCAAAGTTTTTTAGGCCGAGACAACGCTTGATTTGCAGGTTACTAGTGCACAGCTTGCTCCTAGGCACGGTTTCTGATTTTGCACATTCTGTAAACACCAAATGATTAACGTTTCGTAGATCGATGTTTGAAACTCCAATGAATGAAGGAAACGATATTAAATTCGGGCTATTCCATATCTTTAATACAGAAAGACATGGGAAAGATCGAGTTTCTTGCTGGATTGATGCAACTTCTTGCTCCCACCCTTCCAAGTTGTAAAAGTTGAGGAGTGAAAGTTCTTTTAGAGATTCAAAGAACGTGCGCTCTTGCATAGGTTCTTGGATCCCCCTAACTTGTATCTCTTGCAAAGAGATATCCTCGACGAAACGCACGTTAGTCATGTTTCTTAGGTTGAGTTTTTCGAGATATTTTACTTCACTAAATGGAGGTAGAAACTGACAATTCCCACATCCGTCAATGCTAATGATGACTAAATTTGGAAGATAAGACGTAAAATGTCTATTTGCCCAGCTCGGAAATTCACCCCCTTTAAACCCTTCTATGCAGAGGCTTTTGAGGGCCTCATTCGGTTTGAGACCCTCCAGGGTCACACGATGATGGTGATACTTCCTCATGTGTTGGGACTTCATCGTCTGATGTCCTTTGAGCCCAGCTAATCTTCACCTCAACGAGATTTGCTTTCGTGGACAAAGGTTCTGTAGCTTCAGCGATGTTCGTCTTCCAATCTCCTGTGAACTGTATCACTAGTCGTCCTCTCAGCATCTTTAGCTCACTTAAAGCCTACAGTCCAACACGAGCGGTTTCCTTGGAAGGTGTCTCGCCATCAACAAACCGACTGAGTGTCTCGAGCTAAGTTAGTTTCTCTAGACCTGGAGGCATGCAAGTCAACCTCTCACAGTCGTCTACCTCACAACCTTTACAATTTACTACAGTGGCAGCAAAAGGTTGCATCAATGGAGCAAGCAAAGCCTCGAAACTTCCCGTGTATTCCAAATTAAGGATATGGAATAGCCCGAATCTAACATTGTTTCCTTCGTTCGTTGGAGTCTCAGAGATTGACCTGCACAACGTTAACCAATTGCTGTTTACAGAATGTAAGAAAACAGGAAAATTGCCCAAGAGTAAGTTGAGCACCAAGAAGCTGCGTATCAAGGGATGTGTCGACATAAAGGAATTTAGAGTCGTCAGGGAGGGGTTACAAATGTTGGGGATACTAGGTGTCCGTCAACAATTGTGCATTGACTTCGTAGAAGTCATGGACCAAATATAAGATTATGATAATCGGATAAATTGGGTGGTTATAATGTCTTGCTAGAGGCCGCTTATAATCTGAGTATTTAGAATATTCTACCAATTTAGTCCGGTCCAATTGGGTCACACAACGGTACCCTAATGGATTAATTTATGGTTAATTGGCATAATTGGATTAGTGCATTAACCTTTCGGGTTGGACCCGAGAACTTGTATTTATACCGTAATCTATAGTAGATTGATAGACGGTCTCGTAATGCGTGCCACACTCGTGCATGCGTGACAAGTGTCACACATGCACAAGCGTGACAAATGGCACACAAGTGTGCATGCATTGGTCATATGTTTGGTGGCCATGCATTGGCCCTTTATTTGGTGGATTTTGATTGGCCTTTCTCTCATCATTATGTTGGACATAATGAGGCATTTGCACATCATTTTTTTGCTGTAGAAAATTGATGAAATAATCAGCCAAAACTCACCCAAAAGTGCCGAGAAAACAAGAGAGAAAAGAGGGAGAAAAGACTAGGTTTTTTGCTCCATATTCTCATAAGCTTAGAGCTTAGTTTTACATGCACAAGTTCCATCCTTTTACGGTTCTAGTAAACCAAGAGAGGAGTAATCCAAGGGTACTAGTGGACTTCAATTGAGGAGCAACATTTGGGGCTCTCGGTTTAATCTCGACATACCGGTGTTAATCACGCTACGAGGGTATAACTTCTAACTTGAGCTTGTTTTACATATGATTCGATCTTGTTATAGTGTCTAATTTATTCCGCCTTAGTATTAGACACACCTTCAATTGGTATCAGAGCATCTCATATGCTCAAGCTTGGTTAGAAAGTGTCGAGATTGAGTCTCGTTCGTAGTTGCATGTATACGTCTTTTTCGTTTTTAGTTTCTGCCTACTGTCGAACTCTGTTTTTGACAAATCATATGTGTTTTCTGGGTGGAAACGGCATTCTGAGCAAGACTGCTTTAGCAGGGTAGTGATTTAAAGTCGAAAAAACGACGTTTACTGCCTGAAATCGGCATTTTTCGATTTAAAAATGCATTTTTCGGTATTTTCGACTACTTTAAAAATTTATTTTTGCATTATTTCGACTTTGTAGAGTGAAATAATACATTATATTAATTTTAGAAATTAATTTTGAAAATATTGATTTTATGGAAAATTAATATTATTTTATATTAATTAATTATGATAATTAGTTTAATATAAATCGGTATTTCTTAGAGAATACAATTAATTTTTGAAATTAATTGAAAATGAAATTTTATGACAAATTATATTTCTGGTTGTTTATTAATTTTAGAAATCAATATATTTTTAATTTGTCATTTTGGAATAATTATTATTTAAATCGGATTTAAATAATGCATGTGGTAATTAGATTACTAAATCGACTAGGTCATTTTTCATATCATGCATGCACATATTTTGGCTTGGGTTTGGCCTATTGTTGTGTGTTTTATTGTGATATTATTCCTATTTTCATTTTCGTTTCATTTATAATATAATTGGATGTATGTTATGAATGATTTATTTGTCTATTTTGGAAATGGATGAATGGTTACGGAAACTAGTATGGCCAACATAGGATATTTTTACCGACTTGCATGTCGGGAGATTATTGTATTTACGGCGCCTGTGCCGATATCCTGTATTGTAAGAGCATATGCGGTCGTAATGGTACCGTGCTCATTTTATTTTATTTTGAATAGTTCAAAATGTAAGTAATATTGTAATTCATGTAATACTTGTAATTGAGCTTACACTTGGAGTGGGAGGTCCATGGAGTTACAAGACGGAGGCCCAAAAGAATCGCTTGAGGATTGGAGTCCACAAGAATAGATTTTTTTTAGGGTAGTGGCCATACTAGGATCCTTATTTATCGTTATCGCATTTATTTATGCTTTCGTTTATTTATTGTTCGCTTAGTATTCGATTGCACACAAATATTTGCGAATCCCACTAAATATTGAGTCTAAATGCTATTCCAAATCTAACACCTGTGAAGCCTTCGATCGTCGGTGACGTTTGTTTCTTGCTTCCACAAGGCGTTACCTTCAATCTTTGGATAGTAGGGTGAATGTTAGACATTCACACGTGTAGTTTGGTTGACTCAACTGGGTTATCAAAATGTTTTTGGACCCTGATGCATAATGATTTTGGACATTAGATGTCATTAATCAACCAAGAGTTATATTGGATATAATTAGTTTGTAAACTTACCTGATTAATATAACTCCGAGAGTCATTCAGCTTCAGCTGGCTTGGAGATATATTGAATTGGGATCTTGGAATCACTATGATTTCTATCGGGATTATGAAATATAGTGCTAACGACTTTGATAGATTAACTAGGTTAATTACAAAGTTGTTAATGATGAGTATAATAAAGACTTGCAAATTTCTGGTTGTAGATGGCAAATCGCACTAAAACGGAAACGGCAACTATATGAGGTCTATTCTTGAGAAGGATAGACTCGACGGAACTAATTTCCTCGATTGGTACCGAAATTTGAGAATTGTTCTCACGATAGAAAAGAAAGAGCATGTCTTAGAGACACCTCTTCCCGAGGAGCCTGGTGAGGGCGCGACAGTCGCGGCTCACACTGCCTATAGTAGGCAAAAGGATGTCTCGCAGGAAGTTGCCTGCGTCATGCTGGCGTCTATGACCCCTGAACTTCAAAAGCAATTTGAGTTCTTGGGTGCATATGACATGGTTCAGCAACTCAAGAGTCTGTTCCAGGAACAGGCGAGGATTGAGAGATATGACGTCGCTAAGGCTATACTCGATGCCAAGCTCGAGAAGGGCAAGCCAGTGAGTCCTCATGTTCTTTGAATGATTAGATTATTCGAGAGAATGAGGAGGCTAGGCAATGAATATAGTCGTGAAATGGCTACTGATATCATACTCCATTCATTGCATGACGGGTTTGACCAGTTCATAATGAATTATAACATGAATGGAATGGAGAAATCTACGAATGAGTTTCACGGGATGCTTAAAATGAGCAGAGAAGAACATAAGGCTTAGTCCTAAGCGAGATGTTCTAATGATATCAAAGGAGCAGAGGTTTAAAAAGGCAAGCAAAGGAAAAGGAAGGCTAAGGCACGCTTCACTAAGGGCAATGGTAAGGCCATTGCGCCTAAAAAGTGGTGGCAAGGCTAAAGTCGTGGATCCTAACACTTGTTTTTATCGCCGACTGGGCCATTGGAAGAAAGATTGTCCCAAATACCGGGAGGACTTGAAGAGTGGAAGTGTTGCCACTACCTGGTATATTTGTGATAGACATTCACTTTTCAGATTCTCGCCTCATGGGTATTGGATACAGGTTGTGGTTCTCACATTTGTTCAAATGCGCAGGACTCAGCAAGTAGAAGGCTTGGAAAAGGTGAAGTGGACCTACAGTCGGAATGGAGCTAGAGTTCTTTGCATTGGTGTAGGGACCTACAGTTTGTCATTGCCCACCGGGCTTGTATTGGAACTAAATAATTGTTATTTTGTACCAAGTATTAGCAAGAACATTATCTCTGTTTGATTGGATAATCTTGAGGATTTTCATTTATGTTTAAAGATCGTAATTGTTCTTTTTACTTGAATGATATGTTTTATGGTGATGCACGTTTGGAACGTGGACTTTACTTGCTAAATCTTGACAAACCGATCTATCACATCGATAATAAGAAGTTCAAATCAGATGATTCTAACCCTGCCTATCCGTGGCATTGTCGTTTAGGCCATATAAATGAGAAACGGATTCAAAAACTCCATAGAGATGGTCTCTTGGACTCGTTTGACTTTGAGTCTTACGAGACATGTGAATCGTGTTTAATGGGTAAAATGACAAAAACACCTTTTCTAGGAAAAAGTACTCGAGCAAGTGACTTGTTAGGTCTTATACACACGGATGTATGTGGACCTATGAGCACGATGGCTAGAGGAGGGTATTATTACTTCATAACTTTTACCAACGATTTAAGTAGATATGGTTATGTTTACTTAATGAGGCAAAAGTCGGAATCTTTTGAGAAGTTTAAAGGGTTCCAAAATGAAGTCGAGAATCAGCTTGGTAAGACTATAAAAGCCATTCGATCAGATCGAGGTGGTGAGTATATGAGTCAAGAGTTTAATGATCATCTTAAGGGTCGTGGTATAGTATCACAATTGACTCCTCCTGGAACGCCACAATTAAATGGCGTGTCTGAAAGGAGAAATCGAACATTGTTAGACATGGTTCGATCTATGATGAGTCAAGCTGAACTTCCAGTATCATTTTGGGGACATGCTTTAGAGACTGCTGCCTTTACACTGAACAGAACACCGTCCAAAGCGGTAGAAAAGACTCCATATGAGATATGGAAAGGGAAGGTCCCTAATTTGTCTTTTCTCAAGATTTGGGGATGCGAAGCTTATGTCAAACGCTTGGTGTCTGACAATCTTGCTCCAAAGTCTGATAAGTGTCTCTTTGTGGGGTATCCAAAAGGGACACAAGGCTATTACTTCTACAATCGTTCCGAGAACAAGGTATTTGTGGCTCGGAATGCTTTCTTCTTAGAAAGAGAGTTTCTTTCCAAGAGAAAGAGTGGGAGTAAAATAGATCTTGAAGAGATCCAAGAGCCACAAATTGATGATCCTATCTTAGAGAATGAGGAGAATCAGGAAGTTTTAGAAACTGTCCCTGTGGTTCAGCCTGTTCGTAGGTCGAGTAGGGAAAGTCGCCAACCTGATAGGTATCTTGGATACTTGATCACAGATGGTGAAATATTACTTTTAGAATGTAATGAACCTACTACCTATAATGAAGCTTTGGTGGGACCCGACTCCGATAAATGGCTTGAGGCCATGAGATCCGAGATGGAATCCATGTACGAGAATCAAGTTTGGAACTTGGTTGACTTGCCTGACGGTGCAAGGACTGTCAAGTGCAAATGGGTTTTCAAAGTGAAAACTGACATGGAAGGAAACGCGACCGTTTTCAAAGCAAGGTTGGTTGCAAAAGGTTTTACTCAAGTTCATGGTATTGACTATGACGAGACCTTTTCTCCCGTCGCTATGCGTAAATCCATTCGGATTATCCTAGCTATTGCTGCATATTTCGATTACGAGATATGACAAATGGATGTAAAAACCGCCTTCTTAAATGGTTTATTGGAGGAGGATGTGTATATGACACAACCTGAAGGTTTTGTAGATCCTAAAAATGCTGGGAAGGTATGCAAACTTCAGAAATCCATTTATGGATTGAAGCAGGCATCACGGAGTTGGAATGTTCGTTTCAACCAAGTAATCCAAGAGTTTGGATTTTCTAGGTGTGAAGAAGAACCTTGTGTATACAAGAAATTCAGTGGGAGTAAGGTTACCTTTCTTGTTCTGTATGTCGATGACATACTACTCATTGGAAATAACGTTCCTATGCTAGAGTCCGTGAAGGATTGGCTACGGAAGAATTTCGCAATGAAGGATTTAGGGGAAGCGCAATACATATTGGGCATTAAGATCTATAGAGATAGATCAAAGAGAAGGTTAGGACTTAGTCAAACTACCTATCTCGATAAGGTACTTGATAAGTTTAACAAGAAAGACTCTAAGAGAGGCTTTCTGCCCATGGGTCAAGGCATACAGCTTAACAAGACTCAGTGTCCAGTGGGAGCTGATGAGCGAAGCAAGATGAGTAGGATTCCTTATGCATCTGCAATAGGATCTATCATGTATGCGATGATATGTACGCGTCCCGATGTCTCGTATGCTTTGAGTATGACGAGCAGGTACCAATCAGATCCAGGTGAGAAACATTGGACCGCTGTTAAGAATATCCTGAAGTACCTTAATAGGACTAAGGACAGATTCTTAGTATACGGTGGAGAGGATAAGCTAAGTGTCCTAGGGTACACTGATGTTAGCTTTCAGACAGATAAAGATGACTTTAGATCTCAGTCGGGATTCGTCTTTACTCTTTATGGAGGAGCCGTTAGTTGGAAGAGTTCGAAACAAACGACCATTGCTGATTCTACTTGAGTCGAGTACATAGTCGCCTCGGCAGAAGCGAAAAGGCGATATGGATTCGAAAATTCATTACTGAGTTAGGTGTTGTCCCTAGCATTGCCGACGCAGTAGTTCTCTATTGTGATAATAGTGGAGCTATTGCTCAAGCAAAAGAGCCTAGAGCACATCACAAATCCAAGCATGTGCTCAGAAAGTTTCACCTTATTCGAGAGATCATTGATCGAGGTGATGTGACTGTTTGCAAGGTCGACACGGATGCCAATGTGGCAGATCCATTAACTAAACCCCTATCGCAGGCAAAGCACGAGGTGCATACAGCTGCTATAGGCATCAAGCGCATTGTTGAATGGCTATGATGTAATTGTTTTAAATTTGATTGTAAAACAATTGTTATGCTCATCTTATATGATATTTAATCACTAATCATTCAATCTTGGTTTAATTGAGTGATGTCCAAAATAATTTTGTCTCCAAATAGGTTGTCAGATCATGTCTGGGCAATGAAACCCTATTATGGCGAACTGGAGATGTTAATTATAGTTGTCCCTGGTCAGGTTGTCAAGTAGGGACATTGATAACCCATAATGACTAGTATGTGAGTTGATTAACGATCTTGTTTCATGATCTAGGACGTTAGACGTCCAAGTCATTCACATGGATACACGATGGTGCGTGTATTGGACTGACCCGCAGTGAGAATTCTATAAGTCTAAGAAGTCATTAGAATATCTCACTATGACTTGGAGTCGGTTCCTTAGACCTGAGTCTATCGCATAGAACTTGTACGAGAATTAGTTTGCTTTGACAGTGTCCAACGCCATGCCGTGAAAGGGGGCTATAAAGGCACTTGTTGGGTGGCTATGAAACGTATGGAGGGACATGGATAGACAAGATGGGATTGTCCTCCTAATTTATAGATTAGGATTGGTGTCTCTAGGCCACTTGGAGAGTTGAAACTGTTAAATGCGTGGCCACGCTCGGATGGATTGACCGAACAATCATCTGGTGTACAGTTTAGCTCAGAGTCCGAGAAAGCCTGAAATAGACATAGGGGTGACTTGACACTTACCTTATGTTCAGGCGAGACATTAAGAGACAAGGGAATTGAAGATGCACATCTAGCTCGTTTGCACACTTGTTTCGGACAAGTGGGAGATTGTTGGGGATACTAGGTGTCCGTCAACAATTGTGCATTGACTTCGTAGAAGTCATGGACCAAATATAAGATTATGATAATCGGATAAATTGGGTGGTTATAATGTCTTGCTAGAGGCCGCTTATAATCTGAGTATTTAGAATATTCTACCAATTTAGTCCGGTCCAATTGGGTCACACAACGGTACCCTAATGGATTAATTTATGGTTAATTGGCATAATTGGATTAGTGCATTAACCTTTCGGGTTGGACCCGAGAACTTGTATTTACACCGTAATCTATAGTAGATTGATAGACGGTCTCGTAATGCGTGCCACACTCGTGCATGCGTGACAAGTGTCACACATGCACAAGCGTGACAAATGGCACACAAGTGTGCATGCATTGGTCATATGTTTGGTGGCCATGCATTGGCCCTTTATTTGGTGGATTTTGATTGGCCTTTCTCTCATCATTATGTTGGACATAATGAGGCATTTGCACATCATTTTTTTGCTGTAGAAAATTGATGAAATAATCAGCCAAAACTCACCCAAAAGTGCCGAGAAAACAAGAGAGAAAAGAGGGAGAAAAGACTAGGTTTTTTGCTCCATATTCTCATAAGCTTAGAGCTTAGTTTTACATGCACAAGTTCTATCCTTTTACGGTTCTAGTAAACCAAGAGAGGAGTAATCCAAGGGTACTAGTGGACTTCAATTGAGGAGCAACATTTGGGGCTCTCGGTTTAATCTCGACATACCGGTGTTAATCACGCTACGAGGGTATAACTTCTAACTTGAGCTTGTTTTACATATGATTCGATCTTGTTATAGTGTCTAATTTATTCCGCCTTAGTATTAGACACACCTTCAACAAAACCTGCCTCGACTTGAAGAACTCGTGATCAGCAGCTGCGACGAATTGATGTCACTAGCGTCTGATATTTCGCAGTTAACCTCACTAGAAGAATTGGAGATTTACAACTGTGAAGGACTCGATCTTTCTCATGATTTGGGGATACAAAGAACATTACCATAACAGGCTGCCCGTAGACTCGCATGCTTGCAGCGGTCCCCGTGGATGAATTTGAAATCTCTAAGGGAACTGAAACTCAGAGAATTAAAGAAAATGGAGACTTACCCTGACGGTCTGCAGCACGTGAAATCTCTCAAACGATGTGCATATCAGCATGCCTGTCATTGGGATCATTGCCAGAATGGATAAGTAAACTAACCGAGCTACGACACCTTCGAATCGAGAGCTGTCGAGCTCTGAAAAGTCTAGCAGAAGGTCTCAAGGATGTCAAATCCCTTATGAAGGTTGAAATTACGGAGTGTCCGGAATTAATGCAACGCTGTAGAGAGCACACGGGAGAGGATTGGTCGAAGATTAAACACGCACGGGTTCGGCTCCATAAGTCACGGCGTTATGGACATGTCTAATTGGCTACTCGCTACGGTAATCAGAAAACATGTCGTGTCTATTAGCAATATTCTATCAAATCAAGAGAATAAATCAAGCAGCAATTAACAACAATCAATAATTGTATTTACACCATAATTATGGCAATGGTATATTTTAGAAATAATGTAATATAGGATCATATATACTCTAGCACTATATAAATACTTGTAACATTCATTCAATCATATAATGCAATTCTCAATTTAATAAAACTTTTCTCATACTCTCCATAATTCTAACATGGTATCAAAGCCTCGTGCTCTTGATAGAGGGTAACACCTCGGAGTAAATCCTGAGGCCAAACCACCCACCCAAAACCAAATTTCCCTTGACCTACACCTACACCAACAACTTTTTCGCTGCCACCAACTTAAAATTGCATCTAACAACAACTAAAATTATAGCCAAAACCCTCATTGGCATAAACCTAATCACAACCCAAAATATGATAAATTATCGTCTCGAAATTTAATTTTTCAAACCCGTAATATTTTTCATGTACAAGACAAACTCACCCATGGTTTTAGTCTTGATAATTCTCAATGAAATAATAACCACCTCCGACAAAAACCATACATGTATCTTTACAACACAACCACTTGTTAATTTTTTTTAACATTAATAAGTCCTCTTATAGTCTTATTAACCTTAAAAGAAAATTATTAAAAAATTGCCCACACAAATTGAGAAACTAAGAAAAACATGAGAGGGAAACAATGGTGTCACCCTCCAAAATCAAAGTCAACATCAAAATTAACTTATTAGTCAACAAAAATTAAAACCTCATAAATCAAAAACTTTCAAAGAACCTAGACTTATACTCGTAAACCCAGAAGTTAGCCATTTTAACGGCCCTATTCATTCACCACTTCACCGGCTATCACACCTCATCACTCAACCACCAACGGCCGACCGCCGCCGCCGCCGCCATTCACGGCCGCCTACGTCGCTCCATCACCGCCACCGTCATCACCACCACAACCATCACCGTTGACCTCTCCCATCTTCCACAACTACTCATCTCCAATGTCTACATCACCACCACCATCTTCATCATCGCCATCACCACAACCATTGTCATCGCCACCGTCACCGTGTACAATCACTGATCTTCAACTCGATTTCTTCCTCGGCGAAACCCTCATCCGCCGTCTCGGCCGCCTGCTTATGGCGGGAACACAACCCCACCCTCGTCGGCGCCTACAACTGCCCCCTCCTCAACCACTGATCATCTCCTAACAACCACTGCAATCCTCCGCCACGCGGCTGATACCCTCTTCATTCTCCTCCCCACAACCCTTCTTCTCACCTTCCTTACTCTCAAAAGACTTCGGCGGTCTCACCAAATCCATGCAAACCCTTCGCCGATCACCACCGCGCCACCACTACCACCGCACACAACAACACACAACCCACAAACCCTAAAAAAAAATTGCACTCAAAACCCGAATTCATCATTCGGGTCAACCCGACCTGACGCTATAAGGAGTACCTCAAACCGGGCGCCCTCCCGTCTCCGCGACTCTAGGATCACCACCACCGCATCCTCCTCAAAAACCATAATCCTCTACCCATACTACTAATCCAAAACAAACGTTTTTAACGACCCTAAAACCCTTTGTTCAAATACAGGCACAAGTCACTACGCGCTCCATCTCGATCGTTCATCGTCTACTCATCAAGATTGGTCTTACCAGCAATATTCTATCAAATCAAGAGAATAAATCAATCATAAATCAAGCAGCAATTAACAACAATCAATAATTGTATTTTCACTATAATTAAGGCAATTGTATATTTTAGAAATAATGTAAATATAGGATAATATATACTCTAGCACTGTATAAATACTTGTAACTAGGGATGTCAATGGGGCGGGTACTAGTGGGTACCGCCCCGCACCCACCCCAGTTGGGGTGGAGATGGGTATAAGTTTCGCGGGTGGTGAGGCGGGTATGGGTATTAAAATTGTACCCGCCATGGGTAATGGGCCGGGAGTGGATGTTGCATATCCGCATAATACCCGCATACCCGCTTCATATAAACATTTTTTATATTATTTATACTTATATACCCGCATAATACCCGCTTACCCGTACCCGCCATGGGTGGTGGGGCGGGTACGGGTTTGAAAACTTGTACCCGCCATGGGTGGTGGGGCGGGTATGGGTAGAGGTTTTTCTTGGTGGGTACGGGTGTGGGGGAGCCTATATCCGCCCCCGCCCTGCGCCAATGACATCCCTACTTGTAACGTACATTCATTCAATCATATAATGCAATTCGTAACCTAATAAAATCACTTTCTTACTCTTCCATAATTCTAACAGTGTCGTGACGGGTGTGCTAACAGTGTCGTGAAATCGCACTCAGTAGGCCTGTCACGGAATTTTTAATCTGAAAACTCTGTAGCTTGTTTTATTAAGAATTGTATTGTATGAGTAAGTGTTGGGTACAAGTTGTGAAGCAAAAGTTCTCACCGAATTGTAAATTTAAATCTATAGCCAACATTTGTTAACCTTTTTTTTTTTTTTTAATAATAGATTAGATTAGATTAGATTAGAGATTAGATTAGACTAGTTTAGATTAGATTAGATATTAGATTAGATTAGATTAGATTAGATATTTATGTAGTTTAATTTCTAATAAAAAATTATATTTCTAATAAAAAAAACACAAATTCTTGTGTGAGTTATTGTAAATCAGTCTCACTTGTACTCGATTATATAATTTTTGTATCATTATAGTGATAATTATTATTAATTGTAACTAAATTTTTAGTATGACTTTTTAGATTTGTTTCATGTTTTTCAGTTTTTGTACCCTTTTAACTACAATTTGTACTCTAGTTTCGCATTAACTTAGTGTAAGGCTAGTTTTACAGAAGACTTACCGTAAAAAATATATATTTTTTATAGAAATAAAATATTTGTAACTTTTTACGGAGTATTATGTCATTTACTATTCCGCCTATAATCTAATAATATATTAGATAAGATTTTTATGTAGTTTATTTTAGTGCAAACATTTGTGAACCTTTTTTTTTTTTCTTCACATATTATAACCATTTTTTGTTTAACTAAATCAGCACGAAATTATCATAATTATCATTCGTTTTACCCGGTTCACCCGCGGATGATGGATGGTTTGGACAATGGATGATAAGTTTCGTAGATAATAGACAGATTGAATGATATTTTTTTTAGACGGATGGACGTGTATGATGCTTCACCTGGAACGAACGTGATCCATTGTCATCCTTAGACTTGAGTGTCTCAATCCGAACTAAAGTAGCTTCTTGTGAGTCGAAACAAATTCGACTCGATTCGATAATGATATGCAACCCAACACAATTCGATATAAATGAACATAGGGCGCCAAAATAAGAATAAAATTTAATATAACTCCAAATGTCAATTAAAATTATAGTTAAAAAGTTTCAAATTTTTCTATTGTTAGTGACTATAAAAAATAAATAAAAAAAAAAAGTCACAAAAGCTGAGATATCTGTATAAATTATGTCACAATAAGTGACAATTTTGAAAAACATTCGCTGAAAGTGTTGAAAATGTAATTCATAATAGGCAGTAACCAGCCTAAACCAGCTTAGACTGTATCAGACCAGCCTAAAACCGCTTCTTAACTAACCCGAAACCACATCAACCCAGACCATAACCGTAACTTACTAGGCTATAACTGAACCAACAACTAGCCCATAACCCTAACATTTTTTGTCTCTATTGTCATCTTCTGAACTTTGTTATGGCTCATTTTATTACGCTTGTGATAACTATTAATATATTGCAGTATATTGACGTGCTTATTTTGTTTCTTTGTTGTCGTTGTTACCCATGTTCATTTTTAATGATGTCAAGAAGGGGAATAATTGAAGTATTAGACTTGTCCTACTACTCACTAACCAAACTAATTAAAGGCTAAGTATCCTTAGAGTTTTCACCTTCTTGAAGAAGCTATGTTTTTAGTAGGTCTATCTAACATTGTTTTTCTTTGTTACAAAGATCGATTTTGTATTGTCTTATACCTTGTTTGACCTATAGGTCTGGAGACTATCGCGTTGAGGGAGAACTTTGACTTAGATTCAAAATATGGACTTGACATCATCAAAAAGGGGAAATTTGTTGACCTTTGGTGCTTTATGGTTTTGATGATATCAATATTTTTGGTCTTATCATATCATGATATAACCGTTATGTTGAGTTTTGATGTTGTCATAGTGAAATTCATCAACGTTTTCGCAAGTGAATGAAAGAAGAAGAAAAAGAAGTTAAAGAATAAATTAGATATACACACATGTAATAAGGTAAAACACCATCGCGTAAATGAGCATGGTTATTTGTGACCACATATGGAATAGTATCACGGTACTATGCAAAACTGCTAGTACCACAGGTACTATGACCATGCATGCTGTGATATTGTGGTTATAACAGTCCATGTGTGACCACAAGATCACGGTTGGCCTGTCTTTGTAAAATGATTCCATATCTTCGGAATCTATAATATTTTCAGTTAAATACTTTTCTAAAAGAATAAAATATGTTTTAAGTATATTAAATATATTTTATGGACTTTTTTCTACTAAAAGATATTGAAAAGTGTTTTTAGGAAATATTATATTTGGAATAATATTCTTGATTATCTTCTAACTAATTTGGGTTGATATTGTGATGCCTTAATAAAAATGAAAATCTTTTGAGAATGGTTAATTGCCAAGAAATCATTTTACGGTAACACCTTTTTAGGAAACTATTCTTTTTTTATCACAATATTCGTTTTACTTAGAGTCTTTGCCTCAAATTTTGCAAGTCAGTTAAGTAAAAAATATTTGCATGCTCATATAAAGAATTTTCGAAGACTATCAGTTTAACCATGTTTTTTGAATGAAAAACGTATTGAACTTTTGAATATTTTGCAAACTGTTTTTGAACTTAATCTTTACTTTGCAAAACTGATTTTCACGAATGAAGGCTAGCAAGTTTCTGCTCATTTACTTTATAATTTATTATCTTAACTTGCGCTCGAATACGTCTTAAATCCGTTTTACTTAAGAGAACAATTGTTCGAGACAAATCGCGCTTTCTTTATACTTAGAGAGCAAATTGTGCAACACTAGTAAGTTGTAGTGTGATTAATTGTTTAGTAATCCGAATTAGGTACTAAAACAATTAATAAGAGAATAGTGGACATAGGTCTTGGAGTGTAAGACTGAACCCCTTCAAAATATCCGCTGCGTACTCGTACTTACTTTCGTTTTACTTTTACCAAACTTCATTTTAATCTTGGAGACTCAAATAGTTTTCAATGTGTCAGGATCCTCTAGAGTAACTCTACTGTAGAATTTCGATTTTTAAATTAGATAATCATAATAAATTTATTTAATTTTGATATTTTTCTTATACAAATATCCTCATATGCATTTCCTCATCGATTTTTTTTTCCCGACGCGAACACTGTAAAATTGTACCCTAAACCCTTTTCCGGGATGTTCCGGGATGTTCCGCCGGCTTCGTCGCCGAATCCGAACCAAAGGATACCCTACATAAAATTGGTGAACCCGTTTGGGTGATAGATGAAAAGAATTTTTTTAATTCTATGCAAGTAATGTGACACACCCTTAATGAGACTTCATTTAATCCTTTAAACATATATTGGTTAAAATTGCTTGACTTTCACATATGCTATATATATAGTTTGTGATAGAATAAATAAGTTGAATAATTTTGAAATTATGTGAATGGGAATATGTTTATAGTGTTAAATGAACGGTATTTTGGGTAACATATACTCTCTATTTGTATCGATTATTTATTTACCTTTCATTTTGCCACAAAGACAAAAAAAAAACCAATGAACATACACTTTTACTCCTTTTCCATGAACAGACTCTTCCGAATGACATCCTAGTTTTTAACATGTATGAAAAAAGATAGAGGGTAAGATTGTTTACTGGGGTCATAAAAGCCGCCAAAATACAAATCTAAACAAACGAGTGATATCACAAACTAGAATGGGTAAACAAATAATTGGGACACGGATGAGGTATCAAATTTTAAGACAATAAGATTCACTAAAAATATTCTATTTATTTGATCGGAATTAAATTTGGGTACTAATATAAAAAAAAAAAAAGTCTCATTTATGGTGAATGTCGGTCTGATGGTTAACGGGTGACAGATTTAAATGAAGGCCCATTCGAAACCATCCCAATCCATCACCTGATTCGCCCATCATCCATCTTTCATCCACATAAATCACATTATCAACTGTACTTGACTTTTTCTCACTTGTACCCAAAAAAGACCACCCTACCCTTTTCATTTCCCACCCCCACATTTCAAAACTTTAAAACTCCCTCTGTCGCACCGCCAACCCTACCCACCACCCTCCGGCGAATCAAAATCGACGGACCACTGCCGGCACTACTCATCAATCATCACCCTTCATCGCACGACCCTGTTATGTTTTAAATTTATACCGCAAGCATACGGTTGTCGTAGCATACGGATCAATCACAAGGAGGTCAAGGACTCAGTACTAGTTTGTCTCAAATTACGAGTTATCTACGCAAGTCAATAACAGAGATGATAATCAGCTAAATAAACTAATGTAACTACTTTTAAAGATAATTAAAAAACTAAAAGAAGACGAAATCAACAATAATAAAAGGCAAGGGTTCATATCATCACTAGACAAGCTCAAAAACAATGACACGATTGCTTAATTATATTGTTGTTCAAGTGAGATTACTACAACTCCGGAATAAAAACGCTCTCTCCCGAGTAACGATAATTCTTCCTAAACAAGTCTAATCCCCGCTCCCGCATGTAAATTAGACCGTAGATAAATCTCAATTATACAAACTCGCACTCCCATGAAAACTCTATAACCTTGATTAGATTGTGTCCTAAATTAAATCTCAGCTTCCGCATTTTGAATTAATTATAACCGTATAGACAACTCAAACTGACCAATTTAACACTTAACCAAAATATCGCCCGACTTCCGTTGATAGCTACAAATAATCTCATGTCAAACCCAATCAATAATCATCATCTAATAATCATGATAAAGCCTAATCAAACTCGAACAAACAACTTCGCAATCGTATTGATTAGTAATTAAAACAGGCTTGTACAATTAGCGATGATATAAAACCCTAAAATTAACTACTCATAAATTATGGAGAAAACACAAATAACAATAACAATAAACATAATAAAAATAAAATAAAGAGAAGGGAATAAGGAAACTTAATCTTGAATTGAATTCTGATGTAAAAGCATCGATCTTGTAAAAAGTAGAGAACTTGAATAAAAATTGAGTTTTTCCTAAACCTAAATTAAGTACTGTAAACCTGAATGTAAAACTTGAAGGGAAACTAAAACTAAAAAAAACTCCCACTGAAGTAGAAGTCAGGTTCTTTTTATTTGTTCTAATCTAATTACAAATTAGGCCTTTAGTTTCTTTGGCCTGCTTCTTCAATTAATTATTCGGTCCATTATGCTCCGTCCTACTCGGGTTTTGTATTTCATCCTCGCAATTCCGCAACTCGCATTTGCTCCATGACAATTTCAGCTTGTAAATCTCCATCCTGCAAATAATATTATAAACTCATAGTAAACCGCAAAAGAAGAAAATATTATATAAACGTACTAAAAATGTCGTGATAATCGTAAAATGACGGGGAATATGAATATAAAATATAGGTAAAATATCAACTTATCTGACCCATGGCAGCCCACCCACAACCCTAACCACCCTAACCACCACCCACTCCCGACCCATGGCAGCCCACCCTAACCACCTTACCCATGGCAGCCCACGGCCCTAACCACTCTGACCACCACCCACTCCCGACAAAAAAAAATTAAAAAAAGATTATAAACCCTAAAACCTACTGCTGCCCACAACCCCTGGGACACCACCCCACAACTGCCCGCCCACAACCCCTTCGACCACCCTCCCTAGGCCTACACAGCCGCCGCCGTTAACGGCCCACCATCACTTGCTTGCCTCGACCACGAACAACACCCCTCTTCCATCTCTTTCATCCTCAACCACGACCACCCACCCATGACCACCCTGCCGCCCAGCCCACGACCACCTGCCGCCGCCGCCCACACACCATCCAGATCCACGCACAACCATGTCTACCACCATCAACCACCCCAAACATGCACCCTTATGAAATCAATAGATTACATAAATAACTAACATATTTATCTAATCTATGAACAAAAATTATATATAAAAAAAACGAATTACTTGAAGTATGTCATTATTATCGTCCATAATTGAAATATTGAATAAATTTTGGAAGTAATCGATTGATTGTTGATGATTTTTGGTTTTTTTAGGGTTAGTGTATTGATGAGATAAAGATAGAATTTCAATTTGACAAGGGTAGAGGTCGGAAAAATTATTAGTAAAAAGGGTACAAATGAGAAAAAGTCGGGTACAGTTGATCAATAACGTTATTATTTCGAGTTCAGTTGAAATTAACATCCCAAATTATGGCTGGGTGGTAAGGTCTATAGTTCTCGATACTCCGGTCTATGATAAAATTAACCATGCCGGTAATAATGACTTGTCATTTGGTAAAGTTTGACGAAATTCTTAAAAAAAAAAGGTTTTTTTTTTTTTTTTTTTTTTTTTATTTTTTTTTATGTGGCATATTTGCATTTGACAAATTTTACGTGATACTCCTAGGTTTTTAAAAACATCAATGATACCCCTAAACTTAGTAAATTGTTCCTAAAAGCTCTAACTATTAAAAATTGTGATTTCTAACAGTTAAATTTTGTAAAGAAAATATACCTGCGATTAAATAAACGATATTTATGTGAAGAGAATGACAAAATAATGCCAAAAATCAATCAAAAATGCATTTACTAAACATATAAAGGAGACAGATTGAATCATTTGAGTATTTGAATATGTTTTCGAAGCGGGGTACCACTAATAATTTTTATAATTAAGGGTACCACGTAGATATCGAAAAAGTATAAGATCATCTCTATTGGATAACTACATACATTGTAGCTTCAAAATTTTGGTAGCTATGTTTTTCGGCTGCAAGACACTCAAATGGTAAGCTACAACATCATGTAGCTTGTATGAGTCACATCATTAATTTCATCCAATGAACAAATTTATTTTTATTTTTTTTATGAATAAAGCTATGTAGCTGAATAAAGCTATGTAGCTTGGTAGAGCTACACTGCTTAAAAGCTACACACAAATATTACACCTTCAATGACAAGTTACATGCTTTGTAGTTTTTTAATTTCCTTCGGAAAAATTTGGAGATGCTCTAAGTTACCATATAGAATCAGAAAAATAAAAATAAATAAAGGGATATTCTACGTGATAACCTTATGTTTTTTTTATTTTTCATGTGTAAGCCTGTTTTAGGTCAAAATATCATTGGTTTGCAATAATTCCTGTGTACGGGTTTCAAAACAATAATCTTTTGTCCCAAATTTAGCGTATTTACGACATCTTTAATTTGAGATGCAAAATGGTCATTTTCGAAACTTGTGGTACGAGTTATGATCGGTCAAACGTTTTCGATTATATAAACATTGACTGACGATAATTCTTTGTTACAAGTTCTCAATGTGATAATTTTTGTTCTCAATTGTTCATTTATGCAATATCTTTGATTTGAAACAAAAAAAACGCCACTTTCAAAAATCGTGATCGATAGTTATGATCAGTCAAAGGTATTTTGACCAAAATGAGGGTTACAACATAGAAAAATAAAAAATAATGTAGAATAAAAAAAAAATTACTGAGTACTCCGTGTATTACAACCTAGGAAGCACCGATACCTCTAAAATATGTCGTACCTGTGTCCGATACGTATCGGATACCGATACTCCTCCGATACTTCCCGATACTCCTATACTAAGCAGGAGTGCACGACCAAATCAAATACGAGTAGAACAAAAGACTTTGTACTTTTTCTAAATTTATTTTGCCTTTGTAAGACATATTTAGCATTTTAACGAATTTATGATCTTTTAGCTGGCCAAATTTATGTTTGTTGTTAAGAGTTACAAAATCTTTTTTTTTTCATATATATTTATTTTTATTTTACCGTATCGCGTATCCTAAACTTTTAGGTGGCCGTATCGCGTGTCCCATACGTATCCTTATCGGGTGTCCTTATCGGTATCGGTGCTTCCGAGATTACAACAAGTCAACAACACGGTACTTGCTTATATTTGTATCGAAGATTGAAGATTCTGTTACTGTTGCAAAGAAGCTTCGTTATCAAAAACCTCAAAACACTTTGAATTCTCCCAAATTACTCCGCGGATTTCAACCTCTATACTCGTCAATTTTATTTGTAAGTTCTTGTAATTTATTCGTTATTCACTGCAATTATCTGTTTGAATTTCGATCATAATTTCAAGATTGTATCCTTTGTTATTAATTATGACGATTATCACTCACATACATTTCATATGTTTTGATCGTTTATTGTTAATTCTTTTCAATTTTTGATTTGAAATTATTAGGTATTGAAGAAATTAGGCTTTCAGTTAATGGAAAACAACGAAGTAAAGACAATTTTTGTCAGTTATCACCGTAATTCTGTCGTCACTTATGAGGTAAGTTTTCGTTTGTTTTGTAATCATGATTTTGCGTTTTATACTCTGATTGATCGATTGATTGATTGATTTTGTTGTTCATTAGATTTTTTGTTGAATTTGTTATTCCGTAGTAGAGCACTTCTTAGTACTTTTCATTTGACATTTGTGGCGATTGTGAACCAAAATTTGATCGTAAAATTTTCGGAAATCGGTCTGATTAGACTGTGATAATGATCATCTTAAAATTTGGCGCATTGACGCCGTATCAATAAAACTCCGTATTATTTTAAATTTATTTGGTCAGTAATTTAATTAAGTAATAGACCTTAGACAATAAGTATATTAATAAGGCGTGCTCCTAATCCCACGACTGACGTATAATTTCGCGGAAGAACGCGGAAGAATACTTTAGATTAGTGGCAACATCATTACCAATAATAAAAGCGTGCCCAGTCCAATCTTCTGTAGCGTGATTTTGAATCATTCTCATTTCATAAAATCTGATATTCTCATAGTTATCAGCTACTGTTAGACTTAGGCGTACTGTTACGGCTGTGACTTACGGAGTAGAACCCGTGTGCGTTTGATTTTCGGCCAATCCTCTCCGTGTGCTCTCTGCAGCGTTCTATTAGTTCTGAATGCTCTGTAATTTCAAACCCCATAAAGGATTTAACATTCTTAGTACCTTCTGCTGGCCCTTTCAGATACGTTTTGAGAGTTTTTATGTGCTGCAGTCCATGGGAAAGTGTCTTCGTTTATTTTTGGCCTGATGTAACCTTTCTGAGTCGTAAAAGTTGTGGAAAGAACCAGTCGCATTAGCCATGTGTCTTAGGGTGGGTGTTTTTTTAAAGATGTGATAGTTCCCCAAGGGGAGTAGATTTTGGCATCTGCAACTTCACTCAATTTAATTAGACTATTTTTTATTATTTACCCAGCTAGGAAAGTCATTTCCTTTGGACCCTTCTATACAGAGGATTTTGAGGTCCTTGTTCGGTTTGTGTGATTCTTCACCAAGGTATTCTTATGTGCCAATATTTCCTCCTTTAATGGCGGCGACTTGAGCATCTCAAGTTCTTGAGTCCAACTATGTGGCTATAGCAACATCCTTAGAATATTCTTTATGTCATTTCCTCTCCCTGCACCGTCTGTTGATCTGGTTCAATTAACCCAATATGTGGGAAATCTCTTTGATCAGAGGTTAATGCTGTCGGGTTCCTCCAGCAACCGCATAATAGATTTTTCTCTCTTTCCCTAAATTTTCAACCCGTTCAGCATTAACTTTGAATAAATAAATAGTTTTGACGGACAAAGGAAAAAACTTAACTTACTCCATTCTGTCAATCTACTCATGTCGTGGCACACTTGTCAAGCCTAGCTATTCTATATTTCCCTTTCATTTCCTCCCTTTCTGTCTCTGGAAAGCCAAGTACGCTGATTGAAAGTCATAATTTGATCCAGTTGATCATCATCCAACACAATTGAAAGATCATTGAGCAGATCATACCGGTCTTTGTCAGAGAGGTTTGCAGAGTGATCTTGCAAAGCGACATTGTTCGCACGTGGATGGTGAATGTGACCACGCCCTGTGAGGGCTGACAGTTTCTTAGTTCCTTATTCAACGGTAGTAGCCATGCAACTTCTGTACTGTGCAATTTCTCGAGGTTCTCCCATAGTACTAGTTCTGCTGCCATTTTTGGTACAACTTTTGAAACTTGGCTCAACACCTTTGAGAGCATCGACCATAATCAACTGAATCCCATCTTCGTGTTCAGACTGCTGCCCAATCTGTTAACCAAAACCAATTGAAAATCATGTAAGTTCAGTTTACAACTTCGATTACGGGGATTGCGAAAATTTGCAAAATAATTTATAAAATATTAAAAATGGTAAAATAGTTGCTTCATGGAATTGTTATGATGAACGATTACCAATGCTACGAAGTAATGTTAGACAATGATGTTTGTCAATCAGGTGGGTCAATTTTAGTTCTTTTCCTATTAAAATGACACAATTTTATTTGAATTGGTCTCATAAATTTACAATAGGAGGTCCAACTTTATAGGTAGTTATTCCTAATTTTAAAAACAATTTTATTCCATACTCTCTCTAATCTGATTCAAATTACATATTCTATTTTAACGGTTTCCATTATGACATAATTACCACGGACTACGTATTTCTCCATTTATATATTCAATTTTAACGGTTTTCAATATGACAATCTTTGGTTAATCCATTTTTCATAACAAATGTAAATATATAAATTTTATATTTCAATTCGTTATTTTCCTTCTATGCATTTGAAGTCAAATTTGAGCGAGCTAGTGCTTAGTTTGGTTTGGATGAAGGGCATATGTCAGATGCCGAGAGTGTAGATTGGTAGATTGATCAACTTTTTGTATAATTTGTTCTGTAAAAATCGATTTTAAGAAAATTAGAAATGGTGATATAGAAGATCACTATTTTTGGAAATAATTTTCTAATCTTCAAATCCCTCCACCATTATTTTTTGTGTAAATACGGAGTATATAAATGAGTCATGTTGACTCCCTCTTCCTTTATTGATGTTATGGATCAAGTTATATATTTATACGGGAGAATTACATATTTATACTGTAAATAATTATATATACTGGATCAGAGGTAGGTTCTAATAAATCTCTCCTCTATTTTAAGTCCATAAGTTCCATTCACATCCATTAGATCAAGAAAAATAAAGGTTGAAATTTAAAGTTACAAAAAAGTGTACTAATATTACTAAAAATTACCATTGAAGAGGATTGGTTGGGTTGAATAAATAATGTAATCTTTATGATTTAGGACCTGTTCTTTCTAGCTTATTTTCAGCTCAGCTTCATTCAGTTCAGTTCAGCTCACTCCAGTTCAGTTAAGCACAGCTATGTTATTTAATTGAACTTCATTTAGTTCGATTATTTCGATTGATTGATTCAACTCATTTTGATTGATTCATTTCGATTGATTAGTTAGCTCTAAAAAGTTCGAAAGATAGGTTCTATCTTTCGAACTTTTTAGAGCTGAACTTAATCGAATCAGACGAAATGAATCGAACAGAATCAATTGAGTCGAATCAACTAAATGAAGTTCAATTAAATAACATATAGTTATCTTGAAGTGAGTCGAATCGAATCGAATGGAGCGTAACTAAACAGAATCAAGTGAGTCGAATCGAATCAATGAAGTTCAATTAAATAACATAGTCTTTGAAGTGAGTTGAATCGAATCGAATGGAGCGAACTAAATCGAATCAAGTAGTTTGAATTGAACTGAAATGGACTGAAAATAAGCTAAAAAGAACATGTCCTTGGTCACTTTTAATCATTTGTTTTTCGAGTAACTTTTTTACTCATAAAATCGTAAGATAACACCTAAAAGCTTGTGTTAAAAGTAAATGATAAGAAACAACCGTCTGAAGGGCCTATAAGTTTATAGGGGAATAATTTTTGTTACATATCACTTCACACTTATTTTGCACAACAAATTTACAGCAAATCACTGGTAGTTCGTATGCAAATTTACATATGTAAAGCAATAATTTGTGTACATCACGATTTAAAAACAACAAAAGACAAGGGAACAATCGAAAGGCAAATTTTCATGGTACCTTTGCAAGGTTAATATTTTTAAAATGATACTCAAACGTTTACCTTTTTGTCCATAATACCCTGAGATGAAAGTACTTGTGCACAATATGACCAAATCTATATCATGAAGGTGGAGATCGAAACTCAAATTCTTAGAAGTATTTCTTTTTCAAAATTAAAAGAAAATTAGATAATTATGTTTTCTAAATGGTGGATGCCCTTGAGGTTTTTAATTTCATACATGGTAACCTTGAGAAATATTGAAAAATTATTTCAAAATTTACATAATAAGAGAGTGAGTACCGAGTAATATTTTAGTTTTAAAACTAGTTAGAGAATTTTACATATTTGAAAAATAATTTTTTCGCTAGTATAATTTTAGTGCAATAATTTATTTATCATAATTGAAAGTATAGAATAATTACATATACATATAAAGCATATTACCAAATTCTTAAAAGCTCTTTAAAATGTTTCACTTGTTTTAGGGATTTAATTTCTTTTCGTAATTTTTGTAGTATACAATTTAAAATTTAAAATATTGAACTTTTATAAAAAAAAAAAAAAAAAAAAATCCCTAATTTACTGGATTTATATTCGATTAAGACCAGTAAGATACATAGTTCTCTTAATGTAAATTATTAGTCAAATATGTATATATAACGGCGTTAGGTCAGAAATGATAAATTGACAAAAAAAAAAACACTAATCTCAAGAGTACCATGGACATAAATTTAAAAAGTTAGATATACCATTTAAAAATATCAATACTCGTGCTGTGAGAAAATTGCCAAATTAGTAACTCGAATTAGTAGCATAAGTCAAATCCCTTACCTGCCAAATATCTCTGATTTAGGACGCTTAAAGAGCCCATGAATCCCGAATTATAACCTTTGAAATATGCTTAATTATGTGGTAATATTCACCCTGTTCATTGTTATGATCTTTCACCTTTTGAATTTGGGTAATGAAACTACTTGGCATGCGTTCGATGTCCAACCTTTCGAGGCTTTGAACATGTACCAAGCCATTTGGAATACGCTTTAGCTTGGTGCAAGAGAAGATCGACAGTTTCTTCAGACATTGGAACGCTCCCTCTTCGATTTTCCAATCTTCTAATTTTTGTAAGTTTGTCAATTTTAGCTCCTCGAGCACTGGAAATGCATCATATTCACATGTCCATTTACTCCCTATGTACGAGTCCTTGGATAATCTGAGGACCTTTAGAGAAACTAGGTTCCCTAGATACTTCATGGTCTTTTGATTTTCTAGTTGAGTGTAGTACAATTCCAACTTTCCGAGGTTGGAGGGAAACTGATGTCCATCTGAATAGGACTTGTCCGGAGCTTTTCCTATCAGTCGCAGCTTCTTCAAGCTTTCTTTCGAGGCCAATGAATCGAAACTCTTGATCTCGAAACTATACCAGTCTAAGGCCAGCACATTCAGATTTTTATTTTCCATTATTTCAGTGCAATCGAGGATTGCCTTCATTTGATCCTTGTCGGATATCCTATGTATGTATAGCTTGCTAAGGGTAGAGCTCAATCTTCTCATTTCTTTAAGCATCCAATCGCCTCCTCCAACGCCCCACAAAGTTCTCAGATTTTCAAGTGTATGCAACTTTAAATCCTCGATTGGGCTGCTCATCTCGTTCGGTAGGTATAAGTACCGAAGCCTCTTCAACTTGCATAACACATTAGGCACTTTGATCTCACTCTCAGTCAAAACATCCCAATAATCTAGCGTCAATAAGTTGCTCAATTTGCCAATGGACTTGGGAAGTTTTCGTATATTTGTTGATCTTATCCTTAGATATGTCAAGTGATACAAATCCCCTATCTCCTTAGGCAAGTTTCCATCCATGGAATTTATTCCAAAAATGTCCAAGACTCTTAGTAATTTGTACATCTGAAACATTTCAGCTAAGTTTAGGTATCTATGGTTCACTTGACTAGTGTATCTTTCCGGTACTCCTCTGCTGCTAGATTGCCCAAATAGCGAGAGAGTCCTAAGATGTGCAGTATCGGCTGGAAGGATGAGAGTCTTGCTGCATGGATTGTAAACAAGTAAAGTCGTCAATATAAATTTTATTATACAACTTGTAATTACACTAGGAAATACTCGAACATAGTTATAAATGTCTTAAATAACTGTCGAGTTAAGGTTGGCCATGAGAGTTTTTGGGTTTATAATGTGAAATAAGTTCATTGCTTGTGCTAATTGCTCAAATGTTTTGGAGTGGTGGCAATGATGCAGTACATGGGTAGGCAAGGCCACGAATCAAATTGGATTGCTCTAGAACTACTTCAATATTATTAAGAAAATTTGAAACTAAAACTACTACTCATGTATCCATTAATCTTATTTTACAATTGGTCATATATAAGAAAATCCTTAATATACAGGTGGCAATTGAGCATGTCGTGTTTGTTACGGGTCAGGATATCTTGGATCGGATAAGTGGAGTTGGGTTAAGTCAAGTCAACTTTTTGGGTCAATTTGGCTCGGTTTCGGGTCAACATTTGGATTGGTTTCAGTCTAGTGTGTCTCTCTTAAACAATTGAATCTTTTTACAATTTAGGTTTTGATGTTTATGTTACATAATCACCCAGCTTAGTTTTGTACTCCGTATTATTTAGTCAAAACTATCACGTAAAGTGTTTAACCTACTTAATTCGGGTAATTTTCATTCTAGTTGTTCAGTTAATCAGGCCAGGATACTATTGAGCCATGATTCACCTCGGATCACTTTAGTTTCATTGTACTCTGTGGTATAATACATAAGTCTCATTGTAAAAACTAGGCATTCAATAACAAAACAAATCATTTTTTTCTCTCTTCAAATTTACGTCTTCAATTTTCTCTCAATTCTTCCCCAAATTCTAGGGTTGAGCCAGGCTCCTCTACAATTTAATGGAAGAATGGTAGCCTACTATTTCAGGGCTATAATTAGTTTGGGTAGGATCAGATCCGTTTTTAGGTGGTGTCGGTTATCGGCTAGCCTCGGATCAAGTCGATGTTGGGTCAACAACTTTTTGAGCTGTCTCTATTGGATTGGATCTCGATGATTTGGGTCAACAATTCAGGTCGCTAAGTTTTAAATATATTGTTCAAAGTGTTGTAATAGTTTTACCTAAGAAAATAGTCCACAATAAGTATAGAATAATTAACGTCAATACAGGATGATGTAGAGGGATTGTAGTATGACCTAAGTTGTTGCGTCTTTTCGTGCCGCCCAACACTTACAATTGGATATTGTCAAGCAGACCATGTCATTACTCATTAGTCATTACCATGTCAATCTCACGTTGTCTAAGCTTTGATTTGGTCTGATTCTATGATGTCTTGGCTGTTTCTTAAAGTCAATGGTGGATTTCTGAACATGTCTTAATTTAGTGGTTAAAACGGAGGTATTATAGACTATAGAGCTTAGATTCAAGCCTTTCTTTCTTATGTTGATCTGGGTTTTGGGCTTCCTTTAACGAGAAAAAAAAAAAGGTAAACAAAAAGATAAACAAAAGTTTGAGACAGTTTTAATTGATACTATAGATTTATAAAAAGAGTTAACGCTAAAAAAACGGTGCTTGTCATTTAAACTGATTTTTGTGCCCTTTCTATGAAATCGTGACATTTTTATTTGTCATGATCATATAGGTAGTTAGACAAGTTGGGTTGGATAAGTGTAAGCACGGAGATGGTCGTGGAGCTAGAATGGGTTGTGACTTAGTTATATTTAAGAAATGTTGTAAATTCACTGAATAGTAATTGAAAAGGTTACAATTCTTTCATAGGGATCGAGAAAGAATATGATAACTCACCTTTTATCAAGGGCAATGATAACGTCACTCTATTTCGACTATATGCCACTCAAATTTTGAGGGTGAGAGATTAAAATAATATTTTTGTACAAGTAATCGATTGAGTGGCAAAAGGCAAATGTGAGTGGCATTATCAACACCCTTTATCAAATGGCTGCGTCAAGGTACTTTGGTGATAGTAAAAAGGCATATTATTTCATTTGAATGAAGCCTAATCTTAAATGACATATCACAAATTAGTTTAATCTCTTATTCTCTTTATATCGCTGTTATATTAGCTAATCACATATGAATCAAATCACGACCAAGGATTAAATTCCAAGGTCAAGTATAAGTTGCTTGCTGCTTCATCTATATTACAAAGTATATTTTAGTAGATCGAGCAACATATAATGACGATCTCATAATCCTTGGCTATAATTTAATGATATACGGACTTACGGAGTACTCCGTATATACTAGGAATTTGTTATTCAAAGTAAGGAACTCATGACCAATACTTTCTTTATTGATTTTAGATTAGAAATCTAAGTGTTTCACCAACTCCACTATTCAGCATGTCTATAACTTGTAAATTTGAACTTGTAATCGTAGTCGATAGCATGTTTTGATTGATTATACTTCAAACCTATTAAGATGTCATGTATCTATCAATTTTAAAGTTGTGGCCGAGTAGCTTTCTGGCAATGTTATAGGTCTGTTAGACTTGTCAACTTAATATGAAGTTACTTGACGCAAAGTCTAAAACTTATCTGATATAAACTCGACCCAAATGACCAGGTTTAGTCACAAAAAGTTTGCTGTTTGTACCACAGTAAAATAGTTGATTGAATAAACCCGGGTTCACTGTTTTCTCGAGAGGGATTTTAAATTTGTAAACACTTAAGAGTTAAATATATGGAGTACCGATTTGTCCCTTATGTGTAATTGTTAATTTTAAAATAGGTAATCTTTTGGCATTATAATGTATCTCTATATCTCTATATCTTGGCTAGATTTGTACGTGAACTAAGTTACGGAGTTAATAGCAGAACTCACAGTGTGTTGTTCCTAGAATTACAGCGCTACTTATACTCGCGCTTTATTTTATCTCTTGTGCAGCAGACCCACTATACTGTAAATTGTAAAATAATGTTCTCTATATGCAAATCGAAGTAAATACAGGGGTAATACTTTGAGTATCAGAATAAAAACAAGATCATGAAATAAAGTACGATTAACAAGAAAGTTAGTGAAGTGAGAAAACAAAATGTCACTGCAAATAGATTTATAGAAGAAAGTAATTACATACCTAAGGTTGATTGCGCCTCGACGAGATTTTGTCCCAATGGCTTCAGGCCGGGAACCCAATACTTCGAGGAAGTCAAGATCTTTGGCTCTCATTATACAAAAATCCCTCATGATATCATGAATTCTGATAGTTTTAACTTTGCCAGAAAATGTCTTCCTCACTACTTGAACCATTGTATGATCAATTAATTCGTGCAGGTACCTTGTTGCTGCGACTTCCATCAATTCCTCATTTGTGGTCCCGATGAATCCTTCTGCAATCCACATCCGGGTCAATGTTCCCCCGGAGATGTCGGAACCTTCTGGAAAAAGACCCAAGTAGAGAAAGCATGGCTTTAAATAGTAAGGTAGTTGATCATAGCTCAACCCGAGGATTTCGTTTATGGGACCGTACATTGTTGTGGCATCTGTGCCAGTAACCCTGGAGAGCACCCTCTGCCATTCGCGTGGAGTATCCTTTGTCCTTAGTAGCCTAGCCAGTGCCACTATTGCCAAGGGTAGACCTTGACACCTTGTCAGCATCTCCATGGCCAAACCACGGTATTCATCGCTTACCGGTTCAGAAGATTTACTGGCTGCCTTACTGAATAGTTCCCAGCATTTTTCTTCTGTTAGGGGTTGTGGTTGGTGGATATGCCAGTGTTTTGAGGAGGGGGTTTGCCTACTTGTGATGATTATCGTATATCTTTGAGAAGCAGAATCATCTCCTTGAATTTTGGCGATGAAGTCGTGCAGGGATTGCATGTCCCACACGTCGTCCAAGACTAGCAAACAATTCTTTTGATACAAGAGATCGTTTATCCGAGAGACCAAACTGTTAGACTCGTTTTCAGGTTCTTCATCATTACGTGGCTGAGAAAACAGAGAAAACCGACTTTTTTGACCTCGAATTTGCGTGAGCAAGTCGTGCAACAGAAGGGATTGATCCCTAACGTGAGAGACCGAGACCCACGCCTGAAATTGGAAGTGTTTCTTCACAGTTTTATGGTTGTAAATGCTCCGAGCTAAGGTGGTTTTTCCGGACCCACCCATACCAACAATAGCTAGCTTGTCCACCAGGTTGTGACCGTCATTTAATTTTCTTGTCAGCAGGTCAACAACCATCATGATCTCGTGGTCAATGCCAATGACAAGGTCATCATCAGGCGGGAGATGGCCCTTAGGAGATTGTGAGCCACGTGCGAGCGACGGTGTTCCCTTGTTGGGCCCTTCAAAATGCCGATCGAGCTTGCGTTTGACCTCTTTGGTATGGTCTTTTAGCCTCCTCAACTTTTTCAAGGCTCGGCCGTCACCAAAGCGAAAAGCTGAGTACTCGAACACCACTGTGTCCACCTCGTCCTCAGCATTGTAAGCTATGCCTCTCAACTCGGCAAGCAATCGACGAACCTCGTGGGTCGAGCTCAGCCCCAGCCTTGCTTCAGCGCCTTGAAGCCGCTCATTGATATTCCTAAGCTCCTTAACAAGGGCACCAGCTTCAGATTTCACCCTAGCTGATGCATTGGACCCTTCGTTTAATTTGGATTCTATGTGGTGAATTGCCAAAGACAAAAATGATTCTATCATTTCTACCTTTTGAGGGTGAGTTTTCATTTCTATTCAATACCTCTATTAATAAGCTCCATGCTACTCTATTGAATAATATAATATTTACACGATGGCCTATGGTGATTTTTTTAAGGGTTTTTTTTTTTTTTTTTTTTTATTAGATAATAACTTTTTTTTTTTTTTTTAGGGTTATTTCACAAGAATAATTCAAACTAAGGTTGATCTTCTCAAATTAATCCAAATTAACGATTAACTCAGAATAATCCGAACTAATGCATCATTTAACTTCGATTAAACTCTTCCCATTTATGACTTATAATAGCAGGTTTCACAATAGATCAACATGTGGGACCACCAGTTTTAATAATTTTTTTATTTTATTTTATTTTTCTAAATCATTACTCTGTTTTCTCTATCTTCTTCCTCCTCCCTCCACTGCCATTTCCATGTCTTCTACTTTCTTCTTCAATTTTTTATTTTTTATATTTATTTTTCATACATTAACCATCTCCCTTTAACATATTAAACATATCAAAATAAAAAAAAATACATATTTATCATACATTAATTTCATCTTTATCCATTTTTCATAAACTAATTTCATCTACCATTAATAAAAATTTATTTACAATTCAAAAAAACCAAGTCAAGTTGAAAAAAAAAAAGTCGGAGTAGGAGGAAGCAGTGACAGGAAAAGACTACAGCGACCCTCCACCTTTGCCTTTGAAATGTTCAATAGTGATCAGTACCGAGGAGTTAACGAAATGGTCAATTTCTAGGAGCATGAACACAGTTCATGGTACCATTGTAGTAGCGATTTTTTTACTTTTTTAACTAATATTCATCATCTCAAGATGGTCAATTTTTTTTTAAATTTTTTCCTTAGTTCAAGGGTTCATCAATCATCATCTCAGGATGAATCTTAATGTTCCTTGTAAAATTTGATTCAATTCATCGTTGTAATGATGTTTTTGTTGTTGTGGCGTTTTTTGTTTTTTTTAGATTTGTTATACTTTAGTGTTGATTAAGGAATTAGTAAGGATGTTATGTCACTGAAACCTGTTTAACAGGTAGCCCTTCCAATAGTACAATTTGAGTTAAATGATATAATAGTTCGGATTATTCTGAGTTAATCGTAAGTTGGGATTAATTTGAGAAGAGAGGCACTAGTTTGGATTATTCCCATGAAATAACCCTTTTTTTAAGGTCATTTGTGAGATAATACCTTTTATTTTATTTTTTGTTTTTCTAATACTTTTTGTTTCTTATTTTTGTTAAAAGTACCAAATAATGGAGTCCGGCGACTAAAGTCAACTTTTCGATGGTTGACCTTCATTTTTTTCGTTCTTTTTGCTTTTAAATCATACTTCAATTTATTTCTTTTTGTTAACATAAATATAATTTGTTAATTTCCTTCCATCAATTACATATATATCATAAACACATTGAAAAAACATAATTAAACTAACCTTTTTTCTTATTCTTCAATTTAAACATCTTTTACATCCTTTAAATTAACCAACTTCGAATTTCGATTTTAACATCGTTAATTTGAGATTTCGAATTTGAATTATTATTTTTTTTCTTCTTCAATTTAACCTACTCTTTCACTACTTCTTTCAACTTCACCTCATCATCCTTATTTGAAATGTTTTCAGAGTACTCTTGACACCTTCAATTTTGAGTATTTCAATTCCAATGACAAGTCGTTACTTAAATTCTTATGTTCGAATCAAAACCGTAGAACTCACAAGTTATAAACTTTTTCCTTAAAATTTTGAGAAGTTCAAGATATTCGATTTGTACAAGGTAAAACCACATTCGAATTTTATTTCCATGTAAGATGTTTTTGATAATGAAATTTTTTTTTGGAATTTGTGGTAAAATGTTAAAGTAGTAGAAAATTGTGAGAAAATGTCTCAAATTTAGGTTTTAGAAGAAATATGTAATTTTGGGGGAAATGTCATTTTGATGGGAATTTTTTTTGGAAAATTTAACATGAATAAACCAGCCTATTAGTGATCTTCCATTAATAAACCAACCTTTTGATTAACTTTGAATAAACCAACCTTTGCACCTCATCTTCCATTATTAAACTATCTCGATTTTAAACTTGTCATTTTGGGTAAAACGAAAACTATAACACACATGCTTTCACTCCATTATTAATGTTATAGAGAAAAAAAGGGAAAAACATGTGATCTTCACCCTTAAATAATCGTTTAAAAATGGGGATAGTCTAATATTGGAAGATAAGGTGTAAAAGTTGGTTTATTGAGAGTTAATCAAAAGGTTGGTTTATTTATGGAAGATCACTGATAGGATGGTTTATTCATGTTAAATTTTCCAATTTTTTTTGTTGTGTTATGTGTTGGAGGGAAATTAAAATTAGGTAATATTTAACAAATAATGGTTTAGGTTTATTAGGTCGCACCTGAATTTTCGCCGGAAAATTGCCTAATTTCACTAGAATCATAAATTAGTACTCTTTAACAAAACTAAGAATAAAAGGTACTAGAAAACAAATAATAAAATAAAAGGTACTATCTCACAAATGACTATAAATAAAGGTACTATGTGAAAAAAAAAAATCTTTTTTTAACTAAATTTTCTTTTTTAACTAGGAAAAAATGTACAAATGTATAGATGGGAAAACCCCAAAAAAAATTGGCTAACCATATCTTCTTGTTGCGAGTTAAATAATTGACAATCATTTTTCTTAAATAATACTCCCTCCATTCAAGTCCATTGGCATCTCTTTCCTTATTTGGCAATTCATTTCCATTGGCAACATTTCTATTTTGGGATGTCTATTAATGACTAAATACTCACTTAATCTAACCCCTAACACAATTAAACACATTAATTTTCTTGGTTTAAAACAGCCCACCATTAAAAGAGCCAAATCATTGGCGCGTTAATTTGGGCCAAAAAAAAAAATTGCGCGCGTTTTTTATTTGGCCCAAAATAATTCTCTTCTGGTTATTGAATTCTCAACAACCCAAATCCCTCATTCAATGCTTTGTTTTCTCTAGATCCTTCTCTTCCCCTCTCTCTCTCTCTCCCTATTCGAAACCCTAATTCATTACACTATCCTCACCTTCTCTCTCTTCTCATGCGCTGCTCTCTTTCCTTTTTTTTTTTTTTCCTTTTTCGTCAAATATTCAATCAAAGTAAATCATCTTCATCTTCTTTATTTGTCTCACATCATCAACCATCTTCTCTTCTTCTGTTTTTCCTTTTACAATAATGAATAATCGTCCACAGAATGAAGTTGTTGATGAGAGGTGTCTTATGGTTCCTGACACTGAAGATCAATATGCATATCGTATTATTGATGGCCAATATGCAATTCCTGACAGCGAAGAAGAAGAAATCGAAGAAGAAAGCGACGAAATAGAAGAACACAGTCCTCTTGTTCAGGAGGGGATTCATGCCACGGTTGTTGAGGAGGTTAAGGCCACGGTTGTTGACGAGGTTTCGCCCACGGTTGCTGAGGGAAAAGTCGAGGCGGTTGATGAGGGGGTTGAAGAAACGGTTGATAACACATGGTTAGCTGATTACGATCATCCGGATAATCAATTGGTGTTTGAGATGATGTGCGACTTTTATCCTGGGTACAGATCCTTGTGGCACGAAACTAAAGGGAGAAAATCTTAATTCTCTACTTTTCTGTTATTTAGATTTTTCGTATTTTGGTATGTTGTGTTCAGATCTGTTGTGTTTTATGATTTGTCTGGCAATCTTGATCATGATTTTGTAAAATTAGTTTTTGGTTCAAGATTTAAGTATATGTAATGGTATTTTGTCTGGATCTAATGTCTCTTATGTGTTGTTGAACTTGTTTTGGTGTAGATCTAATGTTGTTGTTTATTTTATCATTATTGAAGGCACATTCTATTTAGATCTGTACTGTTTCATGTTATTCTGATAATTTTGATCATGAGGGTTTAATTTGTTGGTTTAATTTTGATCTGTTTCATGTTCTCCTGCATTATTTGATGGTTTAATTTGATCCAAATTTCAGTATATTCAAGTATGATGTTCATTCATTAATGTTTGAAGTAAATTTCGTGTATAATTGATTTCGTGTATGATTATCATTCACTCATTCTGTTCTGTATCATTCATTCATGTTTGTAATATGATGCTGTTGCTGTTTGTAATCTGTTACGGATAATTTCTTCTGTTGTTGAATTCTGCTATGTTGCTTGTGTTCTGATTTGTCCTATGATTAGTATTCTGATTTTGTTCGTCATGAAACATTAGGCGTAACTGGTCACAACAAATCGATGATATTGAACCTTAATGGTTCGAGAGGAGTTGTGAACCTTAATGGATTTAAAATGTCTACCAATTTGACGTATATGCTGCTGACCTAAATTGATGCAACCTTATTGGTGTTTTAACATTTGTCATTATACTCCGTTTATCATTGACAACTCAATGACATAAGTCCGTCTTCGGTATGAGAGTTGTTTAACATGATGTTTTTATTGTAACAATTACACCAATATTGTGATGGCTCAATTTGAAAATGTTTGCGAAAATGTCGTTTTATAATCGAACAATTCGATGATAAGAATCCTACGTGGTTTGAGAATTGTTCTAAAATAGTCAGAATGTTGCAATATCTTAACCAATATAGTGATGGCTCAATATGACGCACTCATATTGGTTTGTGTAGGTGACGTTAAATGTCGTCGCCCACTAACTCAATATTTGAGACGAGTCATATTGAAGCAACCTTATTGGTCGTATTATGTTGTTAACGTTATTGACTACATCAATTCGATGATTTAAGTCCATATTGGTATGAGAATTGATACAAAAAATACATAACATTAGAATTACTTAACCTTCATACATTATATATTCATCCAAAATGTGTTTTTTTTGTTATGATTACACCTTAAACAAACTCTATAACAAAAGAGGTTTGTTTACTTTGTAAACACAACTACATAATCCGTCATTGAAGACTAATACACCTATTTCTATTACATAATCAGCCATTTATATTATACGGAGTAACCCAAATCTTCAATGATCTTTTCTACGCCATTAGTTTTCCCTATTTGGATCAATATTTCCACACATTCTTTCACAATAGTTTCATTCACACTTAAGTTTGTTGGAAGTAAGCCTAGCAATTGTAGACGATCTTTGCTCATATGTGGGATTAAGAAATTGTTGTGACCTTTCGCCTTCATGATTTCAACCATGACTGATTGTAGAGTCAAAAAGATTTTGTTGAGCTTTGTAGGACAATAGTCAATGTAAGCTTTGTCGACTGCTGCAACCAATTCGTCTACGGTAGTTGCTGAAATTTCTGTTTGCAAAGATTGTATAGCTCTAAAAAAAACCCAAGTCATTTGTGTTAAGTTCAGGGGAATTTGGTGGTTGAAAAACTAACTCGATATTGAAACCGTCTTCTGTTGCTGCTTTTCTGAAATCCGGGTCGTCGTTTGTGAAGTGAGGTCTCGCGTTATGTTGTTGAATGAATATGTGTTTGCTACTCGTTGATGGCCACTTAGCTTTTATTGCTGGAATAACTTTCTCGATAATGCATTGTTTCGTAACTAGCTTTGTCACTGAGTCGATTGATTTTGTTTCCATTGTCCCGGCTGCTCGATTTTTGCTTGTTCTTTGAGCTGGCTGCTCAACTGTGAATGGAAACATACCTATTTTACTGTCGAATATTAATTCACCCCCGTCACCATACACGGGTCTACTGACTGCACATAAGAACATTACTTTTATCATAAATCGCTTTGATTTGCATGCTTTCTAGCGGCTCTTCGCCGTCAACAAGATAATATTTCTGATTTACTCTTGAGAGGTAAAACTACTTCTCATCAATGTGTATGACATTACTCATATCTTTGAATTGTATATTCACACTTGCTTGAGCTTGCCCTTCTTCGTGAGCTGTTTGTTGGACCTCGAGTGCATTAAGGCAGAATTTCATACGGTTTATCTTGTTGACATCCGTTAATAATGGATGTAATGGACTTGAATGAGGCTTAAGTAAACCTTCAGTAACCCATTTGTGTACTGTCCCAACAGCAACTTTTGAGTGTTTCGCTATACGCTCCATCGAGCTCCTTTCCGAGAATTTAAGCGATTTAATGAATGGTAAATCTGGCAGCACCCTTTTATGATTTTTATTACCGTATCGCTTGCTTCTAACATCTAAACTTCCCGCTAATTGACTTGCGTGTGCTCTTTTCCAGATTTTGGTTATTGTTGTTCGGTGGACATTCCACTTTGCGGCTGCCTCGATCACCCTGCCACGTTCTAGTTGCCCGTCCTTGCTTTTCTCCAACAAGAATGTTGCAATATCACGTCTTTGGATTTCGGAAAGACATCTATTTGGACGTTTGTTTGTCGCCATTTCTTCCATTTTGTATATCTTTTTTTTAAGCTGCTGGTAATGCTTTGTAATTGGACTGTATAAGGACTTTGGACTGATATTTTTTGGTTGTGAATGTTTTTTTTTTCAGTTTTGTTAGACAAATTAAACTGAACTGATTTTAATCAGTTTATTCAGTTTATAAGATGTGATTTTTGTGTTTTGAATTATTTTTTGGATGAAAGGAAGCATAAATTATAAAGCTGCAGAAATTATGAAGGAAGAAAAGCTACAGAAATTTGTAAGCTTAGTTGTGAGAAAAAAATAAAAATATGACTTAAAATACATCAGAAATGAAAAAGTAGAGCCAAAATGGAAGTTGGTGGGAAAACAAAATTTTAAAATTTCTGAGTTGGAGGGAACACAAAATCTTACTCAGTCATTTTTGGTGGGAAGGATCAGCCACTTGGTTGCTTAATTATCTACCTAATTCATTGTATTAATAGCCACATTTTACTTTAATGTCATGACATCATCTTTTCTTAACAATTGTGCAATGACATAAGGATGCCAATGGTCTTGAATGGGGGGAGTATAACTCAGGAAAGCGGTCAATTTGAGTACAAAATATTTAGTTTCTCAATTCCTGACAAGAAATATAGTGGATCAAAGTTTATTCAAGAAAATAATTTAACTAATCGAAACTGGAGGTTACGTGTAATGTGTTTTTTTTTAATTGAAGATCGAAACTATAGGTTACTCAGAACCGAATTCAACCTGACCCGTGGACCCGGTTACCGAGTCAACCCAAGATGACTCGTGATTCAAACTGACTTGAAATTTATACTATAATTTTTTTTGAAAATCTTAAAAAATATATCGAACCATTAAAATAATTTTGTACCATTTGAAACACTTTTTTCGATGTCTTTTGAAAACTTTGTAACACTAAAATTTACTCTCAAACTTAATGTTTGAAGTTCAAAACTCAAATTTTATTTTTAATATATTAAAAATTCAATTTTTTTTATTTGGCGCAAAATTTTTAATAGACTCAACAGCAACTCGAACCTAATTTAAACTTGACTTGAACTTGATCAACTCAAAAAATTTATCTGAAAGACCAAACTTAAAACCGACCCAATTGTCATTATGATTTCACCTTAATATGAGCCAACTTTAGTGACTTGATTGCCACTTCTACCACCGTCGGATATGGTTTTACACAAATTCTTATTTAAGACCTAAGGATCCGTCTTAAGTTTAAGACGGGTCGAATTTGGCCCATTTTAATATTTTTTATTTTTTATTATTATTTTTTTTCAAAATTTTTTTTCAAGATCCAAGCTTTTTTTTCGAAAACTTTTGTTAAAAAGCAGGAAAAAACGGGTATTTAAAATGGAAATAAAGTGGATAAAAATGGTAACATATTATATTATATTAGTGACATATTGTTACATATAGAAAATAAAAATTAGTCCCAACAATTTTGCAATATGTTACCATAATTGTTAAATATATTTGTAACATATTATGAAACATAGAAAAAAAAATTGCCATAACATGTATGTAATATGTTATCATAATTGTGTGATATGTTTTGGTTATTGTACTAATATTTTTCAAATAGGTTAATATTAAATGATAAAATATTATACTTTAATGTAACATATATCTATTTTGCATTTCATATTCAAAAACTTAATAACAATTCATTAATAAATGATAGCATTGTTGTGAAATAATAAGAATAAGAGGGACCAATAAAGAGAATAAAGAGAAGTGCCAATTATTCATCCTTCATGAGAGTATATATATAATACATAGGAAAATGAGGGTTTCATCCAAACCGTAGTTGTATAAGATAACAAATGGGTTTTAGGCCCGATGGACATCCACACTAATACATTATTCATAACACTTCCCCTTGGATGTTCATTATAAAGAACGTACTTCATTAAAACCTTCCTAGAAAAACCACATGGAAAAAACACTAGCGAAGGAAAAAAAATACAACATTCTCGAAACACGCATAAACGATAAGCTGTCTCGTTAAAACTTTTCCATAGAAAACCCAATAGGACAAAACCATGGTTAAGGAAAAAGAGTACAGCGCGTGTCTACTCCCCCTGACGATTGCATCCGTTGCTTGGCTTGTCTTTACATGCACCATTATGATGAAACATTTGGTCTTCGAGAATAATTCTTCGTAGTAGATAAATTTGAAGCAATTAGAATCTTGATGAAATAAACCTCGGTTACCATTTTTCCTTTCAAAGTTTGCGATATGTAGAAGACCATAATGTTATCGACTTCATTAGAAATACCATTTCAATTTTCTTGTTTGAGAGTAATTTAATTTCTTCCACCGACAGGCATAAATGTAATTGCCTATAACACTTCATCCGTACAAAGTGATAATCACAAATATCGCAAATTTGTGTGTCGACCATGCTGCCTCGTTAAAAACTTTGTTAGGAAAAACCCGTTGAGACAAAAACCTAGTCGAAGGGAAAAAGAGTGTAGCGACCATCCATACTTCATTGATCATGAATAACTTTACCTTTCCAGGAGGTACCCTTTTAAAATTGAGATGAGAAATATAAAATCCGTAATAAGTATTACAAGTTGATTTCAACGCACAAATTAATAATCTCATCATAAATCGGATTTATCCCTCCAAGATCATGGTTCTTCAAAACCGTGAATTCGCTCAGTTTTGTAACCATTCAAAACATTTCATAGTTTCAAACTTCTTGTTGAGACAACAAGAAAGAATTTCAACTCTTCAAGAGTTTTAAAATTCCTCTATATGAATTCAAACCATAGAATTCAATTATACTAATCCGTAGTATTAAATTGATGCGTGCCATCATAACCACAATCATTATAGAGGTGCATGAGTTTCCCGAAAACTCAATTGATTCGTCATTACCAATTTGACGATCATCCACCATATACTCCTATACGGAGTTACCAATCTTAGGAGCATATATCTCCCCATAAACATTTGTATATATAAACGATGACATTGTCAATCATGAGTATGCATATGACATAACTAAGAGCTAAGATATATATGATCTAAAATATGCAATATTATATATACCGAAACCAAAAATGTAGATGCAAATGAACTTATTTTCTATATGCACATGATGACTCGATAATGCAAACTGTACAGTTTTCAAACTAATTACCATTATTTTAAATTTTTAATGGACTTCACGTCCTTTGATAAACTTCGAGTCTATGAGCTCTTTTCAAACCATAGATTATGTCGACAAACAAAATGGACTTATGTCGACAATCAAAACATAATTAAACACAAACTTTAAATGGTAACAATATTGCTAAAGTTGGTAACAAACTATATTATATTGGTGACATATTCTTAAACATAGAAAATATAATACATATTACGAATATAAATTAATTACGTTTTGATCATAATATGTTATGTTATCATTTATTAATGAATTGTTATCATATTTTTTAGTATGAAATGCAAAATACAAATGCGTTACACTAAAGTATAATATTTTATCATTTAATATTAACCTATTTGAAAAATATTAGTATAATAACCAAAACATATTACACAATTATGATAACATATTACATAAATGTTATTACAACTTTTTGTTTTATAAGTTTCATAATATGTTACAAATATATTTAACAGTTATGGTTACATATTGCAAAAATGTTGGGATTAGTTTTCTATATGTGATAATATGTCACTAATATAATATAATATGTTAACATTTTTATCCTCTTTGTTATCATTTTAAATATCCGTTTTTTTCCGCTTTTTGACAAAAGTTTTCGAAAATATAATTTAAGTCTTGAAAAAAAAAAACTTGAAAAAAAAAGGATTATTTTACAAGAATAATCCATACTATTGGTGATCTTCTCAAAATAATCCGAACTATTGATTATCTCAAAATAAACTCAACTTTGATAGTTGTCTTCTCAAAATAAACTATTTGGAATTATTTGGGTTTATTTTGAGAGAAAAAACTTTGAGTATGGATTATTTTGAGAAGATAACTATCAAAGTTTGGTTTATTTTGAGATAAACAATAGTTCGGATTATTTTGAGAAAATCAACAATAGTATGGATTATTCTTGTAAAATAATTAAAAAAGCCCCGTCTTAAAAGTTAAGACTTAAGACGGATGTTGGTCTTAAATAAAAATTTGTGGAGTCTAATATTTCCAATCCAATCCAATCCAATCCAAAGTCAAAGGAGTTTCGACAAATGTCGCCTCGGCAAATGTGCAAAAAGAAAGTGATAGTTTGAATTTGAATGGAGGGAGTACAATACAATCAATTCCTCCCAAATCCAATTGTAATGTATCATGATGGTTATTAGGCGTAGGTTAACTTTATTCTGGTCTATGAAGATCGAGGGTGTTTTGTTCTAAAGTTTACAAGAAGGGAATTTCACCCTTACTCCTTGGTCTATGAAGGAGTATATGTGATATATGTAAATTTTCACATTTTTTTATTCAGACTAAACTTTAATCAATGACTCGGGGTAGAAAAGAAATGAAACATAATTGTTAAAAAAAAAATGCATTGAATTGAGAACAAAATCGAAAAGTTGAGTTTTCGTCTCAAAAATTTGTATGGAACAGTCTCTTAAGGACTTATTAATTCTATATTAGTAGATCTCAGTGCGATCATCAAACACGGTGAGACCTGTCACTGAGAGACCTACTGATTTAAAGGCAAAAATGGAGTAAAATAATTGACTAACCAATTTCTCACATGAGAGATCCCACAATAAATGTAGGGAAGTGTAAAACGTAGTCGGCGTATTAGTTAGCGGAGTTGTCAACGTTTACTTTTACCTACTATTATTACTACTACTACTACTACTTCTTCTTCTTCTTCTTCTTCTTGGGCTCTTATTTTAGTTCTTCTTTTCTTGGGCAATCTTCTCCAATTTGATTATTTTCGTCTCTAGCTTTTAAGTCCTGAACTCGATCTTCACTTTGACTTTTGGGATCCCATTGTCTTCGTCATTTAAGTTCAAATGCACGGAAAATATAGAAATCTCTACAAAATATGGAATAACATCAAAAACGTCACTACGACAAAATGTGAGATTACAAAGGCACGTAAAGCGCGTTTTAACTATAAAAAGCAGCTCAGGACAAAGGTAAAATACTAATCCGTATATAACTAACACGTATCACTAGTCGGGAGACACTCGCTGACAGTGACAATGCTCGATGTGAAATACGTTATTTCGGTGAACGCAGCCGAGTAGTGGAGAGCACTATGTCGCCATACCACGTAAAGGAAATGGCTTATCTCCATCAAAGGATTGGAGAACTCGATAACACATGTCCCGCTTTGATAAAGCTCGCGAACGATAGCGGTGGCTTAAGCGGCACACTCGTTCCAAACTTAACTCGACTAACCCGATTGCGACCTCTGAATAGCCACCATCTTAGTAGATGATACCATGACAGGGGAATCGTATAACTGAAAATGTCAACAGAAGGTGCACTAATGTTAGAATGTATAGTAACCATGAATACATAAATCAATTGGTGGAGAGTTGTTCTAACTAATCCAAATGTTTTGGTATCCAACTCTGGAAATGGAGTCGTGCTAAAACTTATGAGGAAAGTTTTATCTTTTTTTGTGTATGGTCATATCCGACTCGAATTCAGACTAAAGTGGATGATATACACAAACTAATATCAAAATGTATAGTCAATGCACATGTCAACGTAGCGTTTATTCAAGAGTTAACAAAAGTTCATCCTCATACAAGCTTGTTCTTAATGAAGAAGTCGATCTCTTTTCTTCCCAAATATGGTCGATCCATGGATCGGCCACACATTATTGTACAGTATACAAAATAAACCAAGCAGTATAGCTATCACCAAACCATACAACAACACCGATGTTGTCTTGCTTTTAGTGTTAGCGGGTGTAAACAGAAGATACAATGCAAAACAAAATGCCACCAGCATAACGGTAATAGCAGCAAAGAGGACTCCTATGCCAACCATTAACCAGAATGGCAACTTTCTGACGAAGCCTTCCTCAGAGTATCGCGCAGTGATGATATACAAGAAAGCTAGTATCGAAACGACAGCCAAACAAAGGGAAACTGCATCCATAACAGCAAATATAATGAACTCTGTACGGTGACGTAAGTAAGGACGACCGTTGTCGTCGGTGCCTCCAGGGACGTGCATTCCCCCTGCAAATGCGACAGTTGCAATAAGGGTAGCGAAAACTGCAGAGGAACTTGCTGTGTGTTTCATCCATTTTGCGCCGTCTTTCAGCAGTTGTTGATGCTCCTCTATGAACACCATTTGTGGTGTTTTCCCGGCTTTGTTTTTTGCCACTCTTTGTGATGGGTATATGAACTTCTTCACCACCTGAAAAGTTAAAATTTGTTTGGTTAGTAAGATGCTATGAATCATTATTCTTCACCGTAAAATCAACTGATTGAAGGAATAAGTTCGAAAAATAAAAGATAGAAACATACGTTGTACCATTGCATCTCCCGTTGAACAAGTAAAGCAGGACCAGAAACAAGGCTAAGTCTATCAGCCGGAGGCAACTTGCCAACTAAGTGTAGCATGTTATTTTCGTTGGTGTCAACAAACCTTGTGATTAAGAGCTTATAATCGCTCATTTGGTTTATGAGATTGAATACATTCTCTCGACGGTGCAACATTGCCAATTGAAACACATTGTACTCGTCTTTATCATCGGCAAACCAAATTGCCGGGGGGAAAATGGTGACGATCTCTTCTATGATCTCTGGAATGCCGAGCTTTGCTGCGTCGTGTAACGCTTGACGAAGTAAGGAGAATACTTTGGAATCGTCCAACTCTAGTATTTCCTTGCATAGCTCTTGTACTAGTCTTACAGCATTTTGTTCCTTGACATTTCTTTCAGTCACTTTGGACACATACTTGACTGTTATAGAAAATTAATTTAAATTACTGTTAAAATAAATATTATGATTGGTGCTTAGAATACCTTATCAGAAAAAATAATACCTTCATCAAAAAGGTTATTCTTGTATACCTATACTAATATTAATTTTTATTTCGGAAATTCCACAGTGTACCACTCTATTTTCTGATTTTCACGTCATACCCTCAGTGTTTTAGAATTCTAACGTATAACCTTGACATTCTTAACTTTCTCGGATATAACCCTACGTTTTTAATTTTGTTTATAATATAACTAGTTTCAACACTGCATAAATTTAAACCGTCCATTAAACGAACAAATCAGTGCTCTTAAATTCTTCATTTTATCATTTTAAACTATTATTTGTATTATACTACAATATTTATCGTTAACAACTAATAATCATCAAATTCGTCCATTCTTAATTTCAATATTTATAGCAAACACTCATCATCAACTCCAATATAAAGTATACACACCATCGTTCCCTTCATTAACATTGACAAAAGTAAGCCGGAGAAGAAAAATGATAAAGTATCAAGTATTATGAGTTATTTAACAAGTTAAATTAACAAAAAAATAAAAAAAAATAAAAAAAGAATAAAAATAAAGGTTATATTAAAGATAAAATTTAAAACTCTAAGGTATACTGTAAAATTTTCTAATGTAAGGGGTATATTATACTACGTAAAAAATAAAAAAACAGAGGGGTACACCATAAAATCCCCATTTTTTTATAAGCTTTTTAACATTTATATACTTCTTATACTTTATTCGTGCTTGCTCTTTTCTCTTTCCTATACTTTGACAAATTTTTTCATTTTTCTTGTAAATGAATTAACTCGCTTTAGAATCATACTCAGTGATGTAAAATAACATACAAGGATTAATGCAGTCCGAAAAAATAAGATCATGAACTCGACCGCTTGGAAATGCATCTGGCTTCCTTGCTAAGACCGCCAAGGGTGACCCTAACCCATTCAGCTCTACCGTCGAAATCTCTGGGTAGTCCCTCACTAGATCAAGAGCAATATCTGTTCAATTTTGTTTTCAAAAATATAAAGTTTAATATGGAGTATTAAATTTTCTTAAAGTTAACCTCTTATAATACAAATATCTTGAACAAAATCGTATCGTGCACAAGGTGTCTGTGCTGAAATTGATGCTTTAAAATTAAAACAATACGGATTAATAAATTATCGAAATATATGATAAGTTTAAGTAGGGAAGGAACTAACCAAAAAAGTCGGCAGCAATGACTTCATTAAGAAGACGCCCTCCATATTCACCGGTAAAAGGATTAGGGTGAATATCAGCTTTAGTGACTTGTAAAAGATATTTAATCATTTCCTTGTGACTAAACTGTGCAGCTCTATGAATCGGAAACCCGTGATTACCGCAAATATTAGGCAAATTAGGATTCTTATTCACAAGTATCTTTGCAGCTTCAATATTGCCTACAACCGCGGCAAGAGAAAATGCAGTTTCGTTGTGTTGGTCTGTGATGGTTAAATCTTCGGGGGTCATCTTCATGACCAAATTTTTGACAAAGTCATGACCTCGTGTACCCGTCCCGACGGCTATGTGTAATGCGGTTTCTGAGGCGATTGAGATCCTAGCGGTTAAAGCCTCGGGTTCTTGTTCCAAAAATATTTGAGCTTCTCGCCATTTACCTTCTACAGCTGCTTTGTAGAATGGTAGGTATGCTCCAAGATCTCTCAATGTGTTTTCCACTTGACCTCTTGCTCGTCTAAATGCTACGTGTATAACAAAAATTTAAAAATAAGATGATCTAATAATAAATTACTCACATTAAGAGAAATTATCAACAACTAATTAATGTTTCACTTTAAAGGAAATGTTCCGTATATATTACCCGGTAATAAAGGCGTGTCGTTAGGGAATTGCTAAGTTACCATTTTAAGTTACAAATTCGTCGAGTGACTAATATTAGATTTTAATGTATTTGACAAGAAGTACAAGTATGCCAATAATTGTATCAATATCATAACAAGACTAATTACTTCGAACATTACTCAATCATTATACACATATATCATCTAATTTAGTTAACGTGCGTACTTTCAATCTACATCAATGTTATCATGTACTCTAAAATAGTTTAACCAAAATGAGGATGTAAACTATAACTAAACAGTTTAAAAAAAACAACTATTGATCCGCGTTTTATTTACATGATAACTCATTATTTATTTATATTCACCTCATCAATATTAACCGACGACATATATATCAACAACAAAAGAATGAGAAGAGTAAACTCACATGAAGTGTAGTTAGTATTGACAAAGGCTTGACCTTCAACAGAGTAATGCCTAGACGGTGAAGAAGAATTCCCCATAGTTGTAAATTTAGGTGTCTCTCAATAGTGTGGCATATAATTGCGCTCTCTAATAATACCCTGTATTAATAAGCAATAAATAAGCAATACTACAAAGGCAAAGTGTCTAATATAAAACCGTTTCACACGTACGATGGGATACTTCTGACCAAAATGTGACTAGTTTCACAAGACTATAAAACTTAAAAATATACTCTGTAAGTCACAGTAAGCATTAAAGTAGTCACATCAAGTGTTAAATAGTCACATGTTAGTCACAAGTAGTCTATCATACATGTGAAACCATCTTACAATAGACTTACTCTCTATCACTCGGAGTCTGGACAAAAGATGCACTTGATTTTTTAAGTCAAAACTTCACTGGCATTACCACGTTTGTTGCACTTCCTAGTTCCTACATCTTCCATCAGTATTATTAAGTATTGTTTTTGGATTTTAATAGTACTTGGATCAAATCAAGGTCAACTATCTATCTCTCTCTATATATTAATATATATATAGCCATATAGGTAGTTTATATCAAGTTCTAGATGTAGGGAGAGTATTCAAGTACTAATGAGGACCCTAGGATTGACAAAATCAAGGGTTGAGATTAAATCTCAGAAATTGGAAAGGACTGGCCGCCTGGCAACCGGCCGGCGGGTCCCTTGGTATTTCAAATATCACATTTTTTTTATTGAAATTTCAAACTTTCTGATTAAAATTTCAAATTTTTCTGTTGGTATTTCGAATTGTTGGTATTTCGGACTACAGTAGTTTAAAAATTCATAGTACTTTCTTGAACCTATTTCTATATTATATGTATATATATATATATATATATATATATATATTAGAACGCTTCTATTAATGATTAAACATTATAAGGAAATATAAAAATTTGATATTGGTTCACCCTTTGGCGATCCTTTTCTACGACTAAAAGTCTAAAACTATATGGAAAAATATCAACCATAAACAATAAATTATTTATAAAAGCTCGGAGTATTCAAAAGTAAATTGCTGCACACACCTGATTATCGCACATGCAACGATATAAGCATGTTAGACATGTCTATACCGCCGTGACTTATGGAGTAGAATCCGTGCGTGTTTAATTTTCGCCCAATCTTTACCTGTGTGCTTTTGGCAGCGTTGCATTAAATCCGGACACTCGGTAATTTCAACTTTCATCAGGGATTTAACTTCCTTAAGACCTTCGGGTAGCCGTTTCAGAGCTCGGCAACTCTCGATTCTAAGGTGTCGTAGCTCGGTTAGGCAACCTATCCACTTTGGCAATGATTTCAAGGATGGGCACGCTGATATCCACAACGTTTTAAGAGATTTTACATGCTGCAGGTAATCTGGAAGAGTCCTTATTTTTGGAAGTTCTTTGAGCTTCAGATGATTTAGAGATTTCAAATTCATCCACAAGTGGTCTCCTTCTTGTAGTACTGTTGTTTGTGCCTCCGAATCATTAGGAAAATCAAGTAGTTTACAGTTGGATATCTCCAGACTTTCTAGGGAGGTTAACTGCGTTATCTCAGAAGCTAGCGACGTCAACTCATCACAGCTGTTCAGCACGAGTTCTTTAAGGGAAGGCAGGCCTTGGAACCCTTTTCTGACCAGCCCAAAGTCGTTTAGGCCAAGACAACCCTTGATTTTCAGGTTACTGGTGCACAGCTTGCTCTTAGGCATAGTTTCTGATTTTGCACATTCTGTAAACACCAAGTGATTAACGTTTCGTAGATCGATGTCTGAAACTCCAATGAATGAAGGAAACGATATTAGCTTCGGGCTATTCCATATTTTTAATACGGAAAGACATGGGAAGGATTGAGTTTCCTGCTGGATTGATGCAACTTCTTGCTGCCAACCTTCCAAGTTGTAAAAGTTGAGGAGGGCAAGTTCTTTGAGAGATTCAAAAAACGTGCGCTCTTCCATGATTTCTTGGTTCCCCCTAACTTGAACATCTGGTAAAGCTGTATCCTCAATGAACCGCACGTTGGTCATGTTTCTTAGGGTGAGTTTTTCGAGATGTTTAAGTTTACTAAATGGAGGTAGATACTGGCAATCCCCACATCCCTCAATACTGATGATAACTAAATTTGGAAGATAAGACGTAATATGTCTATTTGCCCAGCTTGGAAAGTCGCCCCCTTTGTACCCTTCTATGCAAAGGCTTTCGAGGGCCTCGTTCGGTTTGAGAGCCTCCAGGGCCACCTCATGAGCTGATATTTCCTCATGTCTCGGAACTTCATTGTCTGATGTTCTTTGTGCCCAGCTAATCTTCACCTCAACGAGATTTTCTTTCGTGTACAAAGCTTGTGAAGCTTCGGGTATGTTTGTCTTCCAGTCACCTGTGAAATGTATCGCTAGTCGTCCTCTCAGCATATTTAGCCTACTTAATGCGTGCAGTCCAACAGGAGTGGTTTCCTTGGAAGGTCTCTCGCCAACGACAAATCGACTCATCGTTTCTAGCTGAGTTAGTTTCTCTAGACCTGGAGGCATGCAAGTCAACCTCTCACAGTCGTCTACCTCAAAACGTGTGAGGTTAGCCAGTAGTCCAAAGTAGATATCCAATCGTTTCAACTTGGGGCATGAGTTAAGTTTTAGTGTCTGTAAGTTATACAGTCTTGAGAATGACTTCGGCAGGGTGATTAGTCCGTAGTTATTCGAGATATCCAGGTATCTCAAATGAATCTGGTCACCGATGGAATCTGGCAATTCATTCACCTCAAGATCATGCAAGTCCAAGACCCTCAGACTTTTATACATCGATATCAATCGATTGAATACCAAACTATCCATCTTTATGTCACAATCTGGCTCCTTGACGAAGATAAGTGTCCGTAGACTTGGACCATTAGGTATGTGAGGCCTTAAGTTCAATGACAAGCCACTTCGACAGTTGACTAAGACGTGTTTGGTTGTTGGATCCTTGATTTGGATCTGACCGGAATCTGTCAAATGTAAGTTGCTGATTCCAACTGTGAATTCAGTGGCAAAACTGTGCACTATGTGATGCATCTTGCACGTCAGAATATTTCCCAAGTCATCAGTCCTCACATCCTCAAACAACCAACGTCGTGATAGCTCCATAAAGTACATCTCCCCTACATGTTCTAAACTCATACCATCCAGAGCCTTGACAAATCCCTGGGCAATCCAGAGACTAATCAGATCGCTCTTGTTGAACGTGAAGTCATTGGGAAATAAAGAACAGTATACGAAACAAGCTCTCAGCTGCGGGGAAAGGTCAGAGAAAGTGTGATGTATCATGTGCTTGATGATGTCTTCCCGTCGTTCCCGCCTCAACTGTAGCCCTCTAGTAAAAGTTAACCACTTTTCCTTATTTTTGCCTTGAAGAAATCGTGCAGCCACTTTTATGGTAAGTGGAGCAAATTGACAGATGTTGACGATTTCAGCCCCTGCGTCTTTCAGTTCTTTATCCCAAAAGCCATCTTCTACCGATGCCTGTCGTTTGAACAAAAGCCAACAATGTTTTACTGGTGGACCTTTTAACTGGTAAGGTTCAAAACCACTGGATACTTTTTCTCCAACTTCTGCTACTTTATCTGACTGCGTTGTCATTAAGATCATTGTTGGCGGACTTTTTAACTGGTAACGTTTAGAATCACCGAATTCTCGTTTAACAACTTCTGCTACCTTATGTGACCTAGTCGTCATCAAAATCCGACTTCCTGGAGCACCTTCGGCTAATAAGCCTTTCAAATATTGCCATTCCTCAAGGCAAACGTTATCCAACACAAGAAAGTAAAGCTTCCCTCCTATTTCTTGCTTCAGTCGCCGCTCATATTTGTCAATTTTACAATGACTTGTAACATTGATTATAGAAGTTTTAGATGTACTTGTACTTTGACATCCCAAAAGATCTTGAAACGGGCTCGTATAATTTTGATCAATCTGACAAGCCTTGGAAATTTGACGATTAAATGTATTAGTACAAGAGTTGACGATTCCGCGTATAATTTCCTTCTCCTCAGTGATCTCCGACACCGAAATCCACATTCGAAGGTCAAAATGACTCTTAATCTTCTGATGAGCATATATGTCCTTAGCTAGAGCAGATTTCCCAATTCCTGGTGATCCGATCATGCAAATGACCGATGCATTTGGTTCGCCATATGTATGTGGCTGTATCAACTTTTGCACAATCTTTCTCAGATCCTTCCTTCTCCCCATGAGTATGTCACGAGCAGGTTCGACTTTGACCAACCCTACAGGTTGAAAATCTCTTTGGTCAGGCTGATCACTGTTGCCGGGTTCATCCACCAACCGCCCAACCAATTTTTTCATGTCTTTCCTAATATTTTCAACCCGTCTAGCCATTACCTTAGAATAGTTAAACTTGTTGGCCGCAGAGAGAAAACCACTTACGTCGCTGATCGATCTAGCCATGTCGTGGATCACTTGTGGAACCAAGGGAATATGATTCTCCATTCTGTCCCCGCGAAGCTTAGTGCGCTGATCAAAAGTCAGGATTTCATCGACTAGGTCGTCAGCCTTGTAAAGTAAAATCGAAAATTCCTTGAGCAGATCATTCATGACAATGTCAGAGATGTTGTCAGAATGATCCTGCATTGCTGGCTTGGTCACACGTGTACGGTGAATGTGATTGCGCCCTTCTAAAGCCACCGCCAATTCTCGAGCCTTTCTCAATAGAACTATCAGCGTCTCTGGTTCTTGTAACGGACTCAACAATGCAACTTCAGTCCTCGCTAACGTGCTCTCAAGGTTCTCCCACATCACCAGTTCTGCTGCCATATTGAATGAGAGTTAAGATTTGAGCAGATAGTAACAAAAATTATGTCGTGTTGTTTTGTGAATCAATACAGTGGTCTGAATAAGTGGTTCTGCATTACTAGAAATGAGATGACAATTGGATTATATTATTTGAGATTAGTGGTCAATGCATATTTAATTTCTCCAAATGAATCTGTCTCGAATCAAGGTGCAGAACCCGTCAACTATAACCGGACTGAAAGGTAATCTTCCATGTTCAAACCCAAACCCGACCCAAGTTATGTGTAAACAAATCATTGCCTCTTAAAAATGACCAGCTTGTGATCGTGACGGCATCTAACCTAATAATTATGAGCTTGAAAAGAAAATCTAATCCAGCATTGTTAGCACTAACATGGTAATTATTGAGGTGCATGTTGGTGTTAATGTTCTATCATGCATCCAACACCTTGACCTAGTACTCAAGGACAACCCATAAATGTTGACATCATAATTTACAAATAAGCAGAATACCTTCTGCAGAATGTATTAAAAATACTAAGCGTATATCTGTATAAGATTTATGAACTGGATCGATGGGGACGACAGGGTCACAAAATTTCGGTCCAAGACTTACTAGACCAGCTTAATTAGAGTTTATCCTTATAATCATCTTATTTCCGTTGCGAGAAAAAAGGGTGTTTGCGAAGAAAAATACGAAGTCACGTGCCCTATATAGTCATTAGTCAAGGGTCTGAAGATTAACTTATTTTGCCGGAAAACAAATTTTGGTACTGTGTAGCAATAATAAATTAATTCTGATAAAAAAAATAAAAAATAAAAAATAAAATAAAATAAAATAAAAAAAGATATTTCACACAATGAGTGTTTGGTACGATAGTGTTGAGCAATTAATCCTTCATTACAACTCCTTTGTGAAATAATCACTCCTTTACGTATATCGTAAGAAAAGAGTACCCGGTGAACCCTGATAAGACCCAAATTCAACCCATACCTTAACATGCTGCATTTAGACCTAACCAAGACAAAGTGGTTCTAATATTTAAAGACCAAAATCCTAGACCCGATAAGGTTTTAGGTCCTTTGCGGGTTCAGGTTAATTCAAGTCATTTTATTGATATTTACAAATTTTATTATTTTAAATCACATAATTAGTATGATAGACTAACGTTAATAAAAATAGGTTTAAAATACATATACAAAGAAAAAAATTAAGTAGATAATTGCAACAATTGTGTTAGTTTTTTATTTTTTTTAAAACTACACAAGTATATTGTTAAAGAGAGGATTATTGTAGGTATAAATATTGTCAATTTACCCCTTCTAAAAAGATGTACACAGAAAAAATAGACTCAGGTGCTCATGGGCGCTTAGATTTAGCTACCCAGAAGGAATAGGAAATAGCGATTCAACTTTTTGACGGGGCAGAAAAGACCAGGGGCAGGGTTTCCGTCATATTCTCACTCTGACAGACTATTTGATGTTTTCAAGAAAAAGAGTAAATAATATATGGGTGTTGCTCGATAGTGTCCCCAACTTTTACTCAATATTACCTTACAAAAGACGATCTTAACATTTTCATTTCCACAATCTCATTTCTCTAAATTTTGGTTTTCCCATCCATCTCTCTCTAGTACTTCCTCATCCTAAAATAAGTGTCCTATTTCTATTTTGGGAGGATTTAAGGAGTGTTAATGAAAATTAAAAAATATCCACAATTCTTTTGTTAAAACTTACTATAATTAGAAAGGGGACACTTATTATGAGAAAAAATTTAATGGAAAGCGGACACTTATTTTGGAATGGAAGTAGTAATTGATTAAACCCTAACTCCATCATCGTCGCCGCCGCTACCAACCACCGTGGCCAGTCCTCCCCACCACCGAAAGTCGCCCTCCCTGGCCAGCCACAACGTCGCTCCACCCTGGCCAGGCTGACCACCATCGCCACTACCCTCTCTTAACAAGTTGACTACCATGGGTCGTGGATTTGTGGGCCAGCATGGGTCGTGGTAGGCGGCAGTTTTAGGGTCATGGCCTCATGGGTCACGGGTCATGGGTCACGGGTCATGGGCCACCATGGGTGGGCTCTGCAGCAGTTCCAAGGTGGCGGGTCGTGGGTCGTGGGCCAGCGTGGGTGGGGTTGCAAATGGTTAAGGTTTGAAGTGTTTTTTATTATTGTTCATCAACAATGTCAAAAACAAAATCCTTAATACCAACAAAGTATTAACCTTGAAGCATATATAGATGAACTTAGGATACTTCATGATTCATAGTTCATATTTAAATCTATAATTTAAAAATTTAATGAATTGTCAAAGGAATGGATGAATTTTGAATGGATATAAGTTGAGTTTGAGAAGTTTTGAAAAGAGATAAAAGTTTGCTAGTGAAAGGGCAATTCACGGAAAAAATATGACAAAAATGGGTACAATAAAGTAAAGCATGGATACAATTAAGCAATAATGTAATATATAATTGGATCTATGGGATAGGTCTTGGAATAGGCATGAGACCCAAAATCGACCGAGATTTTTGTAGACCCAAACTTGCTAGATCTCGGGTCACAATTCAAGGGTAAAAAGCTTGTTTTTATCACCTTATTTTTTACTTGTCTTACCAAACACTTCATAAGATCTTGGGAGTTTTATTACTTGATATACTGAAATTGAAAACTTCTTAAAAAATTAAAAAAAATTAAAAAAAAAAAAAAAAAAAAAAAAAAAAAACTTCATACTCCGTAAAACTTACACAAAACATAAGGCGGGAAGAATAGGCCCTAAGCTTGTTGTCAATTCCGATGTCACCCATGCAATTTTGAATTAGTCACTAAAAACCAATCATTTGATCATGTGGGTCCACAAGAGGGGTCAAGTTGATGATAAATATATAAATTACTACTGATTACTATTACGCTTATAAAAATGCAGGTAGAGGTTGGAAATAGTACTCACCCTTGGAAGTAAGAGTCATGATTGAATCATCTTTATCCTTGGCAATTCAACATATAGAATCCAAAATAAAGGAATCATCAAATGCATCGGCAAGAGTAAAATCTGAAACCGATATCCTTATTAAAGAGCTGAAAGATGTCCAAAAGCTGCTTCGCCACGCTGAAGCTAGGACAACCCCGAAGAAGATCCTCAGCACAAGCCATGAGGTTCGTCGTTTGTTTACCGAGTTGAGTAGCATAGCAAATACTGCTGAGGACGAGGTGGACACCTTGGTGATTGAGTACTCAACTTTACCAAACTATCTTCGCTTCAGTGACCACCGAGCCTTGAAGAAGTTGCGCAGGCTAACTGACCATGCCAAAGAGGTCAAACGCAAGCTCGAAAGGCATTTTGACGGTTCCAACAAGGGAACATTGTCGCCTGCTCGTAGCTCACAATCTCCCAAGGGCCATCTCCCGCCTGATGAGGACCTTGTCATTGGCATTGACCAGGAGATCAATAAGGTTGTTGACCTGGTGACTAGAAAATCCAAGGCCGGTCATGAACCGGTGGATAAGCTGGCTATTGTTGGTATGGGTGGATCCGGCAAAACAACCCTTGCTAGAAGCATTTATAACCATAAAGTCGTCAAAAAACACTTCCAATTTCACGCATGGGTTTCGGCCTCTCAAATTAGGGACCCTTCCCTTCTGTTGCTCGATATCCTCACGCAAATTCGAAGCCAAAAAAGCCGATTTTCTCTGTTCTCTTTGTCACGTGATGATGAAGAGCCTGAAGATGAGTCTAGCAGATTGGTCTCTCGAATAAAGTCAATAAACGATCTCTTGAACCAAAAGAATTGTTTGCTGGTCTTGGACGATGTGTGGGACTTTGAATCCCTTTACATGTTCATCAATTTAATTCAAGACCCCGTAACTAATTCCCCAAGATATACAATAATCATCACAAGTAGGCAAACCCCCTCAAAACATTGGTCCATCCACCAACCACAACCCCTAACCGATGAAAAATGCTGGGAGCTATTCAGTAAGGCAGCCAGTAAGAATCCCTCTGAACCGTTAAACAATGACTACCGTAGTTTGGCCATGGAGATGTTGGCGAGGTGTCAAGGTCTACCCTTAGCAATAGTGGCACTGGCTAGGCTACTAAGGACAAAGGATACTCCGCGCGAATGGCAAAGGGTGTGCTCTAGAGTTACCGGCACCGATGCCACTACAATGTACGGTCCGGTAAACGAAATCCTCGGCTTGAGCTATGATCAACTGCCTTACTATTTAAAGCCATGCTTTCTCTATTTGGGTCTCTTTCCAGAAGATTCCCAAATCTCCGGGGCAACGTTGATCCGGATGTGGATTGCAGAAGGATTCATCATAGAGTCTAGTAGCGAGGAAACGGAGCAAGTCGCAGGAAAAAGATACCTGCAGGAATTAATTGATCACACAATGGTTCAAGTAGTGAGGAAGACATATTCTGGCAAAGTTAAAACTATAACAATTCATGATCTAATGAGGGATTTTTGCATTTCGAGAGCCAAAAATCTAGACTTTTTAGGAGTATCGGATTCCGGACCTGCAGCCATTGGGAAGACATCTCGTCGAGGCGCAATCAACCTCAGGTATGTCATTACTTTCTATGAATCTATTTGCGCTGACGTTTTGTTTCATTTTGTTCATTACACTCTAACTTTCATTTTGTTTATTAGATCTACTTACACGTAATTTATTTGCTGATATTGTTTCCATTATGATACTCAAAGTATAGCCCCCATATTTACTTTTTTTTGCATATGGAGCATCAGGTTACGATTTACATTGTATTCGACAAGGGTGCAATAGATATAACACAGGCGCTAGTATTAGATGCACAAGAATTCTAGAAACATATGTCTGAGTGATCTATTTTAATTCCAAAACTTAGTTCCTAGTACAAATTTAACCAAGTTATTTCCGATATAGAGTTACATTATCATGCTAAAAAGATTAGCCATTTAAAAATATGGAGTAAATTATAGCATAAGGGACAAATCGGTACTCCCAATTTTCAAATCCACATGCCTATAAATTCAAAATTCCTCAAGACAAAACCTGTGTGCACCTTCAAATTTATTCGTAACATGACATTTAAGTAAGTTTAAATGTAAAACCAATTAAAACATGCTACGAAATACGATTTCCGTAAATAAATACATATAGAGTTAGGACTAGACTACAATCCAAAAAAGCATTCACAGATCTTATACCATAGATTTATGTCACTTCAATTTAAAAGACAAGATTGATCCTAATCTTATACAAATTTATGAGTTATAGGCGATTTTGGTTTAGTATTTCAAATTTACGCACTATAGACGTGCAGAAGAGTGGAATTTCTAAGACAGGTAGATACAACAGTTCATTCCTAACACATTAAAAAAAATGTATTTCTCATGAGTTTAGCCATGTTCCTCAATGTGCTAACAAAAGAGAGATGAACAAGCTAACAACCTGTAGTTGACTTAGCAAAATTTTAAGCTTGGTCGTGGGTTTGATTTAATTGTTCATATTCTTATATTCTACAATATACTTCGTATACGTCATTAGCTAATATAACAGCAAAATAATAACAATAAGGGACTAAACTAATTTGTGATATGTCATTAAGATAAGGGCATGAGGTATGAGTTATCACAGGCGCTTTCCAACGGATAACATGCCTTTTTTTTTTTTAACGATTACACAAGTACTTTGACAACGCCAAATTTTAAAAAAAAGAATTAGTATCATCTATCATGTTTTCATTTACATTATGATTATGCATGAGATAACAACATCAAATGATGATCAATTTCTATCTAGGAGAAACCTAATTTCTCGTATAAAACAGCTTCACGATGAAATAGCTGTAATGTTTTCTTTGCAGCTTTCTTTTATCAATATTTCGTACATGAGACTATAACGTGAATCTTTGATACCATAAGAAAATTAATGTGGCAAAGAGCAACTTTCAGAATTAAATAGCTCTAACACATAATTATATTTTCATCAATTGGAAATATAACACCCCAAAAAATGATACCAATAGTTGGAATGACGGGTGTAGTATTTTTTTGTTTCTTTAAATTGACTAGAGATGGTTTAATTATCGTGAACTCCTGTTTATTCAATCAACTTACTAGAAATTAATGTACGACCGTTACACGAGAGACTTAAAAGTAAAAAAACAAAAAAAGGGGCGAGGGGAAGAAAACGTCAAACTAGCAAATTTGAGTTGAGGAAGGCACGAAGGGACAGAAAGTCTTTGGCACACTAGCAGGTCTCATAATCATCCCTATATATTATTCACAAGTGGCTCGATCATGTCATAAGCTTACACAATCACCTGCATTACGCTGTATTATTGATGCTAATTATTCGACACTTAATAATTTTTATTTCAAGACACATTGACCAGTATATTTAAACATGACTTGGTTTTATAGGTTTAACTAATGCAGGTAAATTTGACCCGAATCGTCGAAGATAATATAGAGTAGAACCAAACATTTGTTGAACTGAAATCAATATGAATTGACCCCTAGGCTATCGAATAACCGGAGCCAATGAACTGAAAATCTGAAATAACTTGAGGTAAACCGAGATCCAACAGTAACTGACCATATCGATGGCCCAATGAAAAATCTGGCTAATGATGATCCAAATTGAGTTATTGAACACTGGATTCAATAATTAGTTTAATGATATGGCCTAAATTTTAAAAAGCATTGAGGTGTAACTAATTCAAACCCAACTTAAACCGAACCATACTCAACCTAGGATCAACTTTGACCCATAACCGACCCGACTTGAATGAAAATGGGTTAACCCGACATAAACCAACCCAAGATGACCTGACCAAAAATAATACGAGTAGCTGTACATGAGAATATTTCATTTTTTTCATATATACCAAATGTACTATCGAGAGTAAGTCTAAAAGACCAATAATATTTATTGGTATATTAAATAAGTGGTTCGAGTTTTAAAGGGAGTGATCTTTCACAATTCAATTTGATAGACCGTTTTTTTAAGACTCCATAAAATTATCATACAAGATTAGTATATCAGTTTCAAATTTTCTTGATTATTTTGAATTTGTTTTAGCATTGTCTAACAAAAGGCCAACCATTGGTTTTGTTAGGATCTTCCAAAAGTTCACTTTTTTCTATGTTGTCTCGTATTTTATTTGTATAATAATAATTTGTTTTAGCATTGTCTAACAAAAAGCCAATCCATTGGTTTTGTTAGGATCTTCCAAAAGTTCACTTTTTTCTATGTTGTCTTGTATTTTATTTGTATAATAAGTTGTTCCAAACAGTAGACTACAAGTTTCCTTTTACAGGGAAGGCTTTAGAAAATGATATATTGAGTACATGATTTTTTATATAAGATTCTCGGATATATTTAATTTCCAACAGAGTACAAAAACCAATTATTTGACGAATTGAAGTTTGGTCTAGGTTGAGTAGAGTTTAAATTCAGATAACATAAAAAATAGGATTAATTGCCAAGAATAATTCGAACTGATCTTCTTATTCCATAAATAATCCGAACTGAATTAATCCACGAATAATCTCAACTATTGAAGTAACATTCCAATAATGTACTTTGGCCAATTTCAATCGACTCTAACACGTAAAAAAAATGGTGAAATCGACTCTAACTTTGCCTCACTCTTATTTTAAGTAAAATTCAAACCGTTTTCACTTCTTTTTTTATTGATTAAAGCATGTTAAAATTGGCCAAAGTACATTATTGGAATGTTACTTCAATAGTTGGGATTATTCGTGGATTAATTCGAGTTCGAATTATTTATGGAATAAGAGGACCAGTTCGGATTATTCTTGGCAATTAATCCTAAAAAATAATTATGGAGTTCATGTTTTTGACTCAGTTTAAGTTGAATCAGGCTATAGTTTATATCATTCCATGTGTCACTACAGTCGTACAGCAAAAACTTAATTGACGATCTAATTTTTTAATATCCATGCAGCAAGACCCTCATCCTTCCAGCAGATAGTGCTAATCTAAGGACTCTTGCCCTATTTGGGCAATCTAGCAGAGGAGCACGGGAAAGATACAGCAGTCAAGTAAACCATAGATACCTAAACATGGTCGATGTGTGTCGAATGTACAGATTACTACGGGTTATGGACATTTTTGGAATCAACTCCATTGATGGAACTTTGCCAAAGGAGATAGGGGATTTAGTTCACTTGACATATCTAAGGATAAGATCGACAAATATTCGACAACTTCCCAAGTCCATCGGCAATTTGAGCAACTTATTGACGCTAGATTATTGGGATGTTTTCACTGATAGCGAGATTAAAGTGCCTAATGTGTTGTGGAAGTTGAAGAAGCTTCGACATTTATATCTACCGAACGAGATGAGGGGTTCAATCGAGGCTTTGAAATTGCATACACTCAAAAATCTAATAACTTTGTGGGGTGTTGGAGGAGGTCGTTGGATGCTTAAAGAAATGGAAAGATTGAGCTCGACCCTTAGCAAGTTGTACATACATAGAATATCCGACGAGAAACAACTTAAGGCCGTCCTTGGTTGCACTAAGATGATGGAAAATAAAAATCTGTATGCGCTGGCCTTGGACTGGTATAGTTTTGAGAACAAGAGTTTAGATGCATTGGCCTTGAAGGAAAGTTTGAAGAAGCTTCGACTGATTGGAAAAGCTCCGGACAAGTCCTATTCAGATGGACATCAGTTTCCTTCCAACCTTGGAAAGTTGGAATTGTACTACACTCAACTAGAAAATCAAAAGACCATGACGCATCTAGGGAACCTAGTTTCTCTAAAGGTCCTCAGATTATCCAAGGACTCGTACATAGGGAGTGAATGGACATGTGACTGTGATGCATTTCCAGTACTTGAGGAGCTAAAATTGACAAACTTACAAAAATTAGAAGATTGGATAATCGAAGAGGGAGCATTCCCATGTTTGAAGAAACTGTCGATCATCTCTTGCACCAAGCTAAAGCGTATTCCTAAGGGCTTGGTAAATGTTCGATGCCTCGAAAAGTTAGACATTGAACGCATGCCAAGTAGTTTCGTCACTAAACTTCAAAAGGTGAAAGAGTGGAACGATGAAACAGTAGAAGGGGAAGACTACCACATAGTTAAGCACATTCAAAAGGTTCTAATTCGAGATTCAAGTGCTTTCTAGGTCTTCCGAGTCAGAGATACTTGACTGAAGTTACCAGTTTTGCTTGTTTCCTTATGTATGTTTTTTGTATCTAGACTTTAGTGTGAATAAAGTTTTCATTTGGTTTATTATGATGTCTTTTTATGTAAACATAAATTTGCATTTGAACTACTTATAATTTACTTTGTATTTGTTTTGTTAAAAAAATGCCAAAAGTTCTTATGTGGATTGACCACTCAACTTGTGGCAAATTTGGCCTATACTATTTGATTACATAATTCTGCGTAGACTCAGTAAAATTGACCCGATCGAATGTCCCACCAAAATAAGCCTAACCTGAGAGAAAAATGTAGTGCGAAACATAGTAAATTACCACAACTGAAACCCGAATGACTCAACCCAACACAACTCAACCAAAATTACCAGATACAAAACTTACCCAACCCAGGATGACTTGGGATGATTCAAAATAATCCAAACCACTATAGTGCTACTATTTAATTTACCAGCAGTCCAGCACCAAAATCGTTGCGCCGAGCCCCCGAAATGACAGACTTGGAACTGCCCCGAGTTTGAAATAACCCGACTAGAAGTTTTGAACAAATTCAAACTAAACCCACCATATCCAACCCGAATAACCAATACAAAGTCTGAGTATACCCTATCCCCAACAGACATTTGGTATATGAATCGACAATTCATCTAGTAGTCTAGAACATCTTGAAACACAAGCTGCATAAATTTAATGCAAAGTTAAACAAAGGAACATGCATACCCAACAACTCTGTGCTGTTTGGTCCCTATCGATTAAGGTTGTGTGCTGGTTGGCTCCTATTAAAAAAAAGCTCTGGACTCCTTGGCTCTGACAGAGTATTAAATTAATGTACTGCTGTGATCTGTGATCCAAAAAAAAAAAAAAAAATATGCCTGATCAGCTCAATTATCATAATCCAAGCCTTTGCACGTCTTAAGACAACCTACAATATGCTCTTTGCAATCAACACAAAGCTTAAGTCAAATACCAAGAGGTCACATGGAAGTTGAGTACTCCACAGCAGATTTAAAGAAAAATACAACTTTTTTAGTATAATGAGACGTTAACTTATTATTAGTAGACCACTCACATAAGTTAGTTATTTTTTTACATGTATTTTTCAGTTGAATATTGTAGGTCTCGGTGTCTCACGGTGAGACAGTCTCACAAAAAAACTTACTATGGAGTATAAAATAAGCTACTATAAATAAAAGAAGTCCCCTATCTCGAATTCTAAATGTAAAGTCTTTTAGATACCTTCTACTTCTATTATTTAGTTGTGAGAAGTTAACATCCAAACATTGAGAAACCATTTATGTTACACCGTAACACTGACCATTCAAATGATGATGATAATAACGATGACGACATTGACCCTAAAATAAAAAAATCCCACATTTTCAAAGAATAATATACCCCTCCAACTAAATTTGCGATAGATTAGTGAGGTCGAGTTCAAGTCAATAATTCCATGTTAGAGCTATTTAGGCATGTTCAAGTCAATAATGAGGTCGAGTTCAAGTCAATAGATTAGTGAGGTCGAGTTAATATTCTTTTTTAGTTCAGAATCATTGTATCAGTTTTCAGCATGTTCTCGGTGTGATCATCACTGGAGTGGCCAATACCATGCCATTTCATAGTGCTAGTAATACTGTAATAGTATTATACAGAGTAAGGAATACTATATTCCAATACGAGTAGTAACTATTTTATAAAATACGAGTAACTGTTTTGCTACTTACAATCATCATTTTTTCAAATGTCAGTAAATAATAACCTTCTAACTCTAAATTTTGAAATAATCTCACAAGGATTTGGTATGAGGTTTCAGAGGGTACATTGGTCCAAGTTAGTTCTGATTAGTGGGTTTGGTTTGGATTTGGACACAGAAGACGGATTCGAGCGGGTTTTGGTTAACAGTATAGGGCCAAGTTTCAGAAAGTAAGAAACTAAAAAGGATATTTTAACAATGCTCATCTGCATTGACCACTGATCTCATATAATTGAATCTGCAGGTCAACACAATTTCATATCTTTGAATTTGTACAAAGAAAGAAACAGACAAACAAACAATTTTGTTGTGTTGCTCTTGCAATCTCAGCACTACCTCCTTGTGATCCACAAAACAAGGCACATGCGTTTTGCATCTCTCAAAACTACCAACATATTCTCTTCACAGTCAGCTCAAACCTCAAGTCATACCCAAAATGGCAGCAGAGCTAGTATTATGGGAGAACCTCGAGAGGACCTTGAACAGTCCGGAAGTTGCACCGCTACTTCCATTGAGAAAGGAACTAGGAATGTTGCTACATATAGTGAGGGAAGCTCGAGGACCGGTGGCAGCCCTCGTAGGTCGCGATCACATTCACCGTGCACGTGCGAACATTGCAGCATCGCATGATCATTCCGCAAACCTCTCTGACAAAGTCCGGCATGATCTCCTCAAGGATCTTTCAACTTTGGTATACCAGGCTGATGACCTACTGGATAAAATCCTGACTTTGAATCAGCGCACTAGGCTTAGCAGACACAGAAGGGAAGGAAATGAAAGGGGAAATCAGAGTAGCTTGATTCAACAAATGTGCCATGCCATGGCTACAACGTCACAAGAGGTGAGCCTTTTCCTTTCCCCGTCAAACCAGTTTATTTATTCTAAGGTAATGGCTCAACGAGTTGAAAAAATTGCGAAAGACATAGAAAATTCGGTTTGGAGGTTGCTGGATGAACCCGGCAGCACTATCCAGCCAGATCAAAGAGATTTCCAAAGAATTGGATCGATCGAACCAGATCAACACACGGTGACAGGGAGAGGACAAGATATAAAGAAGATCCAACGGATGTTGCTACAGCCAAATAGATATAGCAAAGCAAGAATATCAGTCATTTGCATGACGGGATTACCAGGAGTTGGGAAATCAGCTCTAGCAAAGAACATATATGATGATCAGAAGATTAAGAGTCATTTTGATCTTCGAATGTGGATTCAAGTGGCTCAGATCACTAATGAAAAGGAAATTATACGCGGAATTGTCGAGTCTTGCACAAATAGGAGATCTAATCATCAAGATTCTAAGGTTCGTCAAATTGATAGGAACCCATTTCGAGATGTTTTGGGATGTCGAAGTAAAAGCACAACAAGTTCTCTAAATTATGACAGTTCTGATAAGGAAATTGACATATATGAGCGTCGACTGCGGAGAGAAATTAGGGGAAAACTATACTTACTCATCTTGGATGATGTTTACCTAAAGGAATGGCAAAGTTTGAGAGACTTATTAGCAGAAGGAGCTCCAGGAAGTCGGATTTTAATAACGACCCGATCAGCTGAAGTAGAAGATCTAGTAAAACGAGAATTTGTCGAGGCTATTGCTTACCCATTGCAAGGTCTGACAGAAAATCATTCTTGGATTTTATTTAAAAGACGTGCATTAGTAGAAGAGGCCTTTTGGGATAAACAAATGACGCAAGTAGGTTTTGAAATTATCGGTATCTGCAAGTATGTTCCTCTTACGATCAAACTTGCTGCAAGCTTTCTTCATGGTAAAATTAGGGAGGAGTGGTTATCTTTTACCGAAAGGCTAAGGTTGAGCCGGAATCAAGGGGAAGACATCATGGAGCATGTGCTACAGCTCAGTTACGCTGATCTTCCCTCTCGTCTGAGAGCTTGTTTCGAATACTGTTCTTTGTTTCCTGATGACTACACATTCAACAAGCAGGATCTGATTAGTCTTTGGATAGCCCAGGGATATGTCGATCCTGATGACAATCTTGATTTTTATTCTGATGTTGATCCTGATGCCGATTCTAATTATGATCTTGATATCAATCCTGATGTCGACCCTCAATCGGTTAGGAGTTTAGAGCGTGCAGGAGAGATGTACTTTATGGAGTTGTCACGAAGATGCTTTTTTGAGGATGTGAAGACTGATGACTTAGGAAATATTCTGACCTGCAAAATGCATCACATTGTGCGCAAACTAGCCTCTAGTTTCACGACTGGAGTTGCCCACATAAACGTGAAAGATTACGGTATGATCCAAATCACAGATCCAACAACCAAACATGTCTCAGTCAATAGCCGAAGTGATTCATCATTGAAACTTTCACCTCTCATGAATAATGGTCCTAGTCTACGATCACTTATTTTCGTCAAGGAGCCAGATTGTGACATAAAGATGGATAAAGTGATATCCAATCAGTTGATATCCACTTATAGAAGGTTAAGGGTATTGGACTTGCATGATCTTGGACTGAATGAATTGCCAGATTCGATTGGTGACCAGATTCATTTGAGATACCTGGATGTCTCAAAGAATGATTGTCTAGCCACCCTCCCCACGTCATTCACAAGACTGTGCAACCTGCAAACATTAAAGCTTAATTCATGCCCCAAGCTGAAACGATTAGCTGTTGACTTTGGGCTACTAGTCAACCTCAAACGTTTTGAGGTAGACGAGTGTGAGAGCTTGACTTGCATGCCTCAAGGTCTGGAGAAACTAACTCAGCTAGAGACGCTAAGTCGGTATGTGGTCGGCAAGGATTCCAAGGAAACTGCTCATGTTGGACTTAAGGCACTAGGCAAGCTAAAACAATTAAGAGGAAGGCTAGCACTTCATTTCACAGGTGATTGGATGACAAATATAGCTGAAGCTACACAAGCTTTGTGCACAAAGGAAAACCTAGTCGAGTTGAAGATTAGCTGGGCTCAAAGAACATCAGACGATCAAATCCCATTAAAGGAGGAAATATTGGCGCATGAGAGTACCTTGGAAAAGAATCTCAAACCAAACAAGGACCTCAAAATCCTCTCTATAGAAGGGTACAAAGGGAATGGCTTTCCGAGCTGGGCAAATACAGAAATAACGTCTTCTCTTCCAAATTTAGTTAACATCAGCATTGAGGGATGCGGCAAATGCCAATATCTACCTCCATTTGGGGAACTAGCACATCTCAAAAAACTCACCCTAAGACACATGGCCAATGTGCAGTACGTAGAGGATACAGCTTTTGGGAACCAAGAACCCGAACAAGAGCGCCCATTCTTTCCATCTCTACAGGAGCTTACCCTCCACAACTTGTACAATTTGCAAGGGTGGCAGCAAGAAGTTGCATCAATCCAGCAAACCAAAACTCGATTCTTCCCTTGCCTTTCCAAATTAAGGTTATGGAATTGCCCGAAGCTAATATCGTTTCCTGCATTCACTGGAGTCTCAGACCTCGATCTTCAGAACGTCAATCACTTGCTGCTTACAAACAGTACGAAAACAGAATCCAGGCCGAAGAACAAGGTTTACACAAAAAACCTGCAAATTAAGGGTTGTATTGACCTAAAAGACTTCCGGGAAGTTAGGCACAGGTTTCAAGGCCTCCCTTCCCTAAAAAATCTCGTGATTGAAAGCTGTGATGCATTGATCTCGTTATCTTATGACATTGGGAAAATAACCACTCTAGAAAGATTGGAGATTTTCAACTGCAAAGAACTTGATCTTTCTAAAGATTCAGATACACCAACGATATTAGTACAACAGGCTCATAGAGTCTCTTGCTACCTGTGGTCACCATGGCGGAATTTGAAAAATCTACACCATCTAAGGCTCAGAGAACTCCCGAAAATGGAGACTCTTCCAGACGGCCTTCGGCATGTAAAATCTCTCAAAACGATGTGGATATCAGCATGCCCTTCCTTGGGATCATTGCCGGAGTGGATAAGTAGCCTCAGTGCCCTACAATACCTTCGAATTGAGAGCTGTCGTGCTCTGAAAAGACTACCAGAAGGTTTTAGGGATCTCAAATCCCTAATGAAAGTCGAGATTACAGAATGTCCAGAACTAATAGAACGCTGCCGAGAACATAAGGGAGAGGATTGGCCAAAGATTAAACACGCGCGGGTTCTACTTCATAAGTCACGGCGGTACGGCTATGTCTAACAGACTACATCAGAATCACGCTACGGAAGCAAGGAAACTATGTTACGTTATCGAGCTTAGTACGCTGTCACAGCAATTAATTCTGAATAGCTTATATTAACATTTTTATTTGTTTATGGTCGATTATTTCATCACAGTAGCAATCAAACAAATTTAAGATAACTTGTGTTATCCACATACTTTGGATTTGATGTCATTGCGAAAATTTACTATGATCGTCGATAAACAAGCAGCGAAGCTCTCACAAATCTCGGCAGTGTCGCAGTCATACGGACCGATTTGCGTCATTTTTTTTCATATTTTGGTATATATCGCCACAAATGTTAAAAAATAGCAAATACAACCAAATAAAACACTCATAATGAACTACAAAATGAATCAATAAGTATACAAAACGCAAAATAATGAATCGAAATCTTACTTCTTAAGCGAGGATACAATTGCAGTGATGATGGATGAATTCGTCATAGTTTCGTAGTTCTTCATCAATAGAAACCCTAGTTTCTTCAATACCTAACAATTTCAAATCAAAAATCAAAAATCAATAACAAAAAAGAAAAGCAACGATCAAAACATAAGAAATATGAGTGATAATCGGCATAATTCAAACTACAAAATTCAATTCATTGTCGAAATTCTACAGTTAGAAACTGGAAAAAGGGGTAATTAAATCATACTACAATTTACCTCAGAAAATTAAGTGAAAAGTGTGAATAATTTCTTGATGATAAAGTCGAATATAGTTGATGACAATTAATAATTACAAGAATTCACAGATAAATAATGCGAGTGAAACAGTTAATTATTGAGTTAGGAGGGAGTAAGGAATTGTTGTTTCGAACTTATTAGTCTTGAATCGAATCGAATCAAGTGAATCGAATGAATCAAGTGAATCGAATGAATCGAATCAAATGGAATGAATCGAATCGAATCGAATCGAATCGAATCGAATCGAATGAAGTTCAAATTTATAATATAGTTGTCTTTGAATCGAATCGAATCGAATTGAATCGAATGAATCGAATCGAATCGAATCGAATCGAATCGAATGAATCGAATCGAATCGAATCGAATGGTCAAATTTATAACATATAATGAATCGAATCGAATCGAATGGAATGAATCGAATGGAATGAATCGAATCGAATCGAATCGAATGGAATGGAATCGAATCGAATCGAATCGAATCGAATGAATCGAATCGAAATGAATCGAATCGAATGAAATGAAAATAAAATTTGGAAAAAATGTCCTAAATGCATGTGTGTTTGGATAATAGATTTGATTTGAAATTTTGGATTTAATCCAAATAACTTATTTGGCAAAATACAAATATTTGGATTTGGATTTGAACAAAATTCATCCTTACCTCCATCTAAGCTTAAATTTAGAGATTTCAAATTCAACCCCCACCCCATGTTATTTGTAAATTCCACATTTCATAATATAGATTTGAAATGAGAATTTTCAAATGAAATCATGATTCTCAAACGCTACCTAAAGCCGCTTAAGGTTTTTAGATGAAGGTGACCGGCACTTCAAACTTGGGTGAGCGTTGATCACTTTCATGGTAAAAGCTAATGAATTTTTAAACCGAATTACAAACACTTTCCTAATGCCCATTTTTTAACCTCATTTTTCTTAAGTTTATCCTTACTCCGGCAATTAAACCCGTCAAATGGGTCCGATTTGGATACGGGTTAGAATACGGGTCGGGTCAATACGGATTTGACTCAAATATGGGTCAGGTCGGTTTCGGATCCAAATACGGGTCGAAAATACGTTTTTCACGTTTTTTTATTTACTAATTAAAAAAAATTATTATATTTTTTTTTTGCATACATAATTGTTGATACCCGTATCTGTCGATATGGAAATTTATAGAAAACCCGACAAATACCCTATGATGATAGGACAACGTGTTTTCGTATCATTTATTTGAGTTCGTATTACGATTGTAAGCAGGGCGCTGTCAACAATATTTATTGATTTAAAGGACAACTTGATTTAATAAGCTCTGTCATTTTTTTTACTTGTCTCAAGTTTGTTTTATTGAAAATAAAATATTTCGATTTGAAAAATCATCTTAAATATCTCGATTTGAAAAATCATTTTTACAAATTCTTTATTCGACTTGAAAAGTCATTTCTCGTGCTTTCAAAACAGTTTATTAAATCGTATTCGACGAATGCGTTTTCTTAACAGCACGTTTTATAACTCGTTTTAAGCTCGATTTTAAGAACGATTTGTGAGCCCGTTTCAACACGAATTTCAAAGCCCCTTTCTACCCATCCTTCCTCGGATAGCCAGCCCAGATGCAACAAAACGCCCATCAAAAGCACCTCAAGCTCACCTGCAACACGCCCCAACTTCCCCACACTGCACTGCTTTCACACATTTCAAAACACCCCAAAACCCGACTTTTAACTACTTGCCCATAACCCATACCCATCTCCCAATGATCCTACCCATTTGTCCTTACTTAACCTTCAAGAACACACCTTGCAAAACCCTAGCAAGACCCTAGAATGAGCGTGGGACAAAGGCTCCACGAGGATAGAGTGATGCTGCTCTTTTCCCCTTCTTAAACCCTACCTTTCTACACTATATATACATACCATCCACAAGCCTTCAGGGGATACGAAATACACAGCTCTTACACACAACTTCAAGTCATAGAAAAGCCTCGAAACAGCCTTCAGAGAAGACGAGATGTACATACTAAAATCAGAGCACAACTTTCTTATTTTCGTGCAGCTACCCCTGTTCTCCCTCGTTTTCCGTGTCGTAAACTTCTCAATCTCTCTGATTTGTTTACCTAGTCATAAAGTTCACCTTACCACGATTCTAAAACATCTTTTTGTTCGAAATTTCGTTGAGAAACGAAGGAGATACGAGCTTTTGAAAATTGAAGTCAGTTTTGGTAATGGCACGGATTTATTATTGGTTTTAAATCGACGACGGCCCTCGGGATAAAATCTTCCAATCGATTACGACTCGGATATCCGGTCAACGATACATGTAAGTTGAGGGTGCAAAAATTCTCTTTTATTTTGTTAATTTATCGTTTTTATTTGTCTTTTATAGCCTCTGTCGCTTTTTATTACTCTCACGCTTCTTGTTTGTTATCGTAGTTGCTGTTTCTTTTATCGTTCGTACTAGGCTTATATTCTCAGCATGTTAGTGATGTGTATGTATATGTTTCGTGCCCCTTTGTTCACCTAGTATGCGTATTTAATTTCATTACGTGACATGACTCGAAAGGTCTTCGTTAGGTTGATTCCGATAGCTTTTTTTTATGTTGTCCTGCATTCTTATTCCGCCACTCGTGTTGTTTGTTTTGAATTTGGTCATTCATGGTTGTTTTCAGACTTATAATTCATATTCACGTGTTAAATTAGCTTCTGTAATTTTATTTCATCGTTTAGCTTTTGCGTAGTATCTAGTTTCGTTGAATCATGTATAACCACATGTCTGCGCATTTCTGCTTTTCTTTCTTTGGCTTCGCTTTGTTCATCGATTTTGAGTTGCGTAGTAGTTCACATGTAGGAAGGGGTCGGTTAAGGTTCTTGTGGGGTATGTGTGTCTTCGGGTTGTCTACTGGTACTTGTATGAATCGCGTCCGATTATTTAAGTCTTCGTGTATTTATTCGCGTCTGTGTGCATCTATATTATCTGTCCCGTTTGAGAAGCATTCGTTTGTGTGTTTACATCCATGTCGTTCGTATATGTCAGCATGTCCATTTAATTACGTTCGATTATTCAGTTTACACGTTGAGCTGTGATGTATTGTTGAGCACTCGTTGATGTTGCCTTGAAGTTGCGTTTACATGCCTGCTAGTGCGCTTGTCAGTTGGGTTTGTAGCCTGTACGTTATTTGTATTATCATTCGTATTCGTTTTCATGAAATCTACTTGCTTTCTTTGTATTCGTTTTGTTTAGCATTTGTCTGTACGAGTATCTGCGTCTTTATGGTCTGCACATGTTTGCATTTTATATGGAATATTGGTTGTTGATTTGTCTGCTTGGTAATGTTTGTTTATTAGTGCCTCATATCCACGTGCATTTCCTAGTCATTATGTTGATCACTCATTAGTCTGTCCGTTTGCTTGTGCCTGCTTATTATTTTATACTCATGTGCTGTGTTTAGATCAACCTTTCATGCTTATCCATGTATTAGTCGCGTTTGAGTTACTTATTATTTTCGTCTGCCGCTAACGTTTGTTAATCTATCTTATGCTGTCGGTAGGTATTTCTGTTCCTTTTCTTTGTTTGCTAGAATAATAAATGAACCCATGTTAAATAACTTCGACGAATTTATATGTGCATTAAACGACATAGAATGGATATATTTTATTTAAGGTTAAAACGCAGTTTGCATATCCGCATGTGTACTCATAATAGCCATGGTTTTACTTAGTAGAGACCGTTACTGTAACGGGCGGGGTTAGGCGTTAAATTAATGAAATTCTTTTAAACTTCCTAACACGTAAACTCACACGAACTCATTTTCTCTAAAATTGGTTTCTAAATTCCACCTAAAAATTTAGTGGCGACTCTTTTCAAATGAACATGTTTTTGAAATAAAACATCGCGTGGATCAAAACCCCTTGTCCACAATTTGGCGACTCCGCTGGGGACAGTGAAACTTGAAAAGTAAAACGATGGCTATTTAGAGTACCCTTTTTGTTTATATTTATGCATCATACTGTTAGGTTTCGAACCATTTCTCCTTGGGTCGATCTCGGGGTAGGAAATGACGCTCACTATGTCTGATTTAAATATCAAGGTGGTTCCGTCGAGGTTAGCGACCGCACTTTCGCCATATAGTTACAAACTTATGGTGGTTGCGTAGGTTACATAACAGCGTGGAATCATTGGCATGGACCCTTTTTGAGACTTAGAATAGTCTAGTTCATGCATTGCATCCTTGAACTGTGTATGACTAAATGCTCTGTGAATTCTAAAGCCTTGTTTTTAGACCTCTTTTAATCAAAACTGTCATCTTTCCAATCGAATATTTTCCAAAAATCTTTTCCTAGCTGAAATGCTGTCTTTTTAGGATTAGAATAATCTTAAATATCTCTTTTGAAACAATTTTTGACTCAAGCTGAAATGCTTTCCTTCTAAAAAAATCATTCTTAGCTGAAATGCTGTCTTTTTAAGATTAGAATAATCTTCGATATCTCTTTTGAAACGATTTTTGACTTTAGCTGAAATGCTTTCCCTCTGAAAAATCATTCCTTTAGGATTAGACGAAAATCATTCCTTAAGCCGAAATGATTTCTTTTTTAATCAAAAATCTTTTCTTAACCGGCATGCTATTCATTTAGGATTAGAATAATCTTAAAAGATTTCCGATACCAGTTCTTTTGAAAAAAGATCTTCTTCAAAGCTATTCATTTAGGATTAGAATAATTTCCGATACCAGTTCTTTTGAAAAAAGATCTTCTTCAAAGCTTTTCATTTAAGATTAGAATAATCTTAAATTATTTTCGATTTTAGCTCTTTTGAAAAAAGAATCATTCCTAGCTGAAACGCTTTTTTTTTTAGGATTAGAATAATCTTAAATATTTTTCAACACTATCTTTTCCGAAAAAACAAAGATTTTTGTCCAAGCTGAAACGCTTTCCTTTTAGGATTAGAATAATCTCAAATTATTTCCGATTTTAGCTCTTTTGAAAAAAAAAGGCCTTTTTCTAGCAGAAATGCTGTTCGTTCAGGATTAGAATAATCTTAAAAGATTTCCGATATTAGCTCTTTTGAAAAAAGATCCATTTCTTGGCTGAAATGCCATCCCTTTTAGGATTAGAATAATCTTAAATAATTTTCGATTCAAGCTCTTTTGAAAAAAGATCCATTCCTAGCTAAAATGCTATTCATTTAGGATTAGAATAACCTTAAAAGATTTCCGATATTAGCTCTTTTGAAAAAAGATCCATTCCTAGCTGAAACGCTATCCGCTTAGGGTTAGAATAATCTTAAACATTTTTTTCGATGTTAGCTCTTTTGAAAAAAGATCTCTTCCTAGCTGAAACGCTATCCGTTTAGGGTTAGAATAATCTTAAACATTTTTTTTTTTTCGATGTTAGCTCTTTTGAAAAAAAAAAAAGATCTCTTCCTAGCTGAAATGCTCTACGTTTAGGGTTAGAATAATCTTAAACATTTTTTTCGATGTTAGCTCTTTTGAAAAAAGATCTTTTCTAAGCTGAAATGCTGTCCGTTTAGGGTTAGAATAATCTTAAACAATTTTCGATATTAGCTCTTTTGAAAAAAGATCTTTTCTAAGCTGAAATGCTATTCGTTTAGGGTTAGAATAATCTTAAACAATTTTCGATACTGGCTCTTTTGAAAAATATTTTCTAAGCTGAAATGCTATTCATTTAGGGTTAGAATAATCTTAAATAATTTTCGATTGTAACTCTTTTGAAAAAAGATCCGTTTTAAGCTGAAACGCTACCCGTTTAAGATTAGAACAATCTCGAACGATCTTGACGCTAAGTCTTTAGGAAAAGATTCTTTTTTTAGTGAAATGCTCTCGTTAGGATTAGAAATTCCTAGCACTTTCTTTAATAAAATTAGCTCTTTTGAAAAAAGATCCTTTTATAGCTGAAATGCCATTTAAGATTAGAATAATCTCGAACAATTTTCAACACTAAGTCTTTTGAAAAAAGATCATTTTTATGGTGAAAGGTCACTCGCTTAAGATTAGAGTAATCTCGAACAGTTCCCAACACTAACTCTTTTGAAAAACGTTCTTCCAAGTTGAAATGCTACCCGTTTAGGATTAGATTAATCCCGAACGATTTTTAACACCACGTCTTTTGAAAAAAGAATAGTTTTAAGCTGAAATGCCATACGTTTAAGATTAGAATAATCTCGAACGCTTTTGAAATGCTACCCATTCGGGAATAGATTTTTTCCAACCAAAACGAAGTTTTTCAAAGCTAAAATCTAGCCCAAGTTAAACCGAAATTTCAACCACAAAGCTTTTCTTGTAGTCGGCATCGCTCATTTCAAACCTCAACTTCAAAAATAGGTTTCTTTTTCAAGTCCCGAGTAAGCATGAAATGCATCGAGTCGAGTCTAGTTGGAATCTAAGTCGTGTATAGTAAGTCTAGTCCATATAAAAGTCTTAGAGGATTTACCTAGTTGGGTCACCTAGGCCTACTCTTGGGCCCAGGTCATGCGTGTCAATTTTTAGTTTTGAGTCAGGGCACAACAACGTCTCGTCCAAGCTATTTTTGAAAGTTTTGCATAAGCCTTAGAAACTTATTGGTCCAAACACGAGCTAATTACTTCAAGTCCATATCTAGTTAGGTCTAAGTCCCATACTGTGAGTCTGTCTTCAAGTCCATATGTCGCATGCATTTGCATAATTAGGTCGTAGACCATGTCGTTAAGCTCCGAGTCTTTTCATGTTTAGTCTGGTCCAGTCCATTTGCATCCCGAGTTGTTAAATAGAATGAAACCTCTACCAAGTTACAAATAGTGTCGAAACCATGTCGATTTCTGAACCTGAGTCGCATATTCTCCTCCTTAAGCCAAAATCAAGTTGCAAAAGTGGGATTACTTTCAAACCAAGCATCTGAATCAATTCCTGAAAGGAGAAAAGTTCAAAGCCGAGGTTGGTGATTATAAGTCAGAATTCATATTCAAGTCTTATGTCTGAGCTGAGTCTAAGATTCGTTTTTTCACAATTGATCTTGTCTCTAATTTGCTTCCATAATCCAACTGATGAAAATGCACAACGCACTCGAAGGGTGTCCCTGGGGTAGAAATACGTGTTCAATTCTAAATGGTGAGGTGCAACACCAACTCAAGACAAAAACAAAGACCAAAGGGGTTTCAATTCCATTAGTCAACTTGTGGTATACTATTCCTCTGCCTTTGGAGGAGGATCCATTAATTTGGAGCTCCACAGTGGTCATGAATTTGATCGCGACCAAAAGTACGAATACTCATGGATCGCCCTCCGTGTACTCGATCGCGTGCCTAATAAGCAAACGAACTTGTCAGAGGAGTCCGGCGTGATATACATATGACCACATGCGACCGCCCACCGCAAGATCTAGGAAAGTTGGAACAAGCCCAAGCCCCAAAGGGTGAGGCCTATTCTCAAAAAACGCAAACAAAAATACAAAAATACAAAAATTGAGTGGCAACACGTCGGAGATCGAAGATCAAAGTCAAAATTAAAGGCGAAGCCAAAATGGTCAGAAAGTACCATCAGTTCTTTTTTTGAAGTCGTTCTCAAAACGGTAATGGGGACATAGTCTTGAATTCCGAGAATCATTGGCTTAGATAGTTGCACCCAAGTGTTTAGGGTCAACTAGGGATCCGCCAGTACTTCACAAACTAGAACAGGATACAACATGATACCTTAGGTGAAACCTTCGGTGAAACCTTCGAGTGTTACACACGAAAAAATGCCATGTTTATGCACCTTGATCGAACTACATCGGATTTGATTTCGCTCCACGCGAATATGTAGGCAATCCTTTAGAATATGGGATACAATCCACCACCACCCATCATCTAATTTGTCATCTTGTCAATTTTTTACGGGTCTTTACAAAGTCCAAATGAAGCAACCTTTGTTGAGTCTGTCTTAGTGCTCGATTTAGATTGAGGTGAGAGTCAGGGTTCTGATGAGTAATCGTCCAGTCTTAGAATGATCTTTATCTTAACGAGAATTGGCAAAGATGTTTACTTCGACAGTTAGTTCGCATCTCGACAAAGAATTTGACTAAGGGGAGCACATGATACTAATAACCCACGTCTATTTCAAACCACGTGTCAATCATCCTAAAAGACCTTGCACAGTTACTAGTCTACCCGTCAGTGAAACGTTGTCTTAGGTCGAGTCGGTCATGGTCGAACATTCAAATGACAGTTGCTCGTGTGACATTGTTGTCGCATTCATGTCACATTCGTGTCGTATTTCATGCTGACTTGGCCATGCTTCAATTTCAAAATATCAAACATTTCAAGAACCTTTTTGCAAAGTTTGGGTCGAAGATCCGAGGTCAAATTTGAAATTCGGGCAGATGACCCACTTCAATTCTCAAAATGATGCTTGCGGGCCGATGGCCCATTTTAATTTCTAAATGATGTTTACATTCAGAGTCGATGACTCTTCTTGATTTTTAAAATGATGTTCACAATGCGGGTCGAGGACTCAATTCGATTTGATGCATGCTAACCAATACCCCACGTCAATTTTCAAGTAATTTTTGTAGTCTAGGTTGAAACCGCAATCCAACTTTAAAAACGATGTTTTTAAACTAGGTTAATGGTCGAGTTATGCGAAGTGCTCAAAATCCAAAGTTTAGGTCAATGACCTCTTTCGATTTTCAAATGAAATTGCTATGCGGGTCAATGACCTACCCATTTTCCAAAATGCAGGTCAATGACCCATTTTCAAATGATGTCTTCCGCTTGGATCGATGACCCATCCACCTTTTCCTTCAAAATCGAGGGCGATGGCCCCAATTTTCAATGACAATTAAAGCTCGGGTCGATGACTCACCCACCTTTTCCTTCAAATTATGGGTCGATGACCCATTTGCAAATGATGCCTTCCGCTCTCGTCGATGACGCATCCACATTTTCCTTCAAAATATGGGTCGATGGCCCCAATTTTCTAATGATCAACATAGTTCGGGTTGATGACCCATCTACTTAAATCAAGATGCGGGTTGAAGACCCATTTTCAAATGATGTTTATAGTTCGAGTCGACGACTCATCCACTTTTCAAGATACGGGTTGAAGACCCATTTTCAAATGATGTTTATAGCTCGAGTCGATGACTCATCCACTTTCCAAGATGCGGGTCAACGACCCATTTTCAAAAGATGTTTACGGTTTTCAGTCGACGACTCATTTTCAAAAGATGTTTACGGTTTTCGGTCGACGACTCATTTTCAAAAGATGTTTACGGTTTCCAGTCGAAGACCCACCACTCTTTAATCTCAAAATATAGGTCGAGGACACAAAATTTTGAATAACTTCTCAGGTCAGGGTCCACGATCATCCTGTATCTATTTGAAATGCGAATCGAGGACGCAAATGTTGGTTTTAGCTCGGGTCGATGACCTATTTCCAGCGCGATATCTATTTTAGCTCAATATTTAAAATTCGGATCGATGATCCATCCTTTTTGTTTTAAAAAAAAAAAAAAAAAGCAGGTCGACGACCCATTTCCAAATTCAAATTCGCAGTTCGGATCGATGATCCATCCTTTTGTTTAAAAAGCAGGTCGAAGGCCCATTTCCAAATTAATATTCTCAGTTCGGATCGATGATCCATCCCTTTGGTTTAAAAAAGCAGGTCGAAGACACATTTCCAAATTAATATTCTCAGTTCGGATCGATGATCCATCCCTTTTGTTTAAAAAACGGGTCGAAGACCCATTTCCAAATTAAAAATCTCAGTTCGGATCGATGATCCATCCTTTTGTAAAAAGCAGGTCGAAGACCCATTTTCAAATCAAAAATCTCAGTTCGGATCGATGATCCATCCTTTTTGTTTCAAAAGTCGCAGATTTCACTATGTGAGTCGTGTGCTATGATTTGTTGTTAAGATTGAGCAGGAACGCTCCAACCGGGGGCTCTAAAGTCATCAACCTTAGACCCCGACGACAGGATGACATCCTCAAAGGTGAAGAAGTACTAGCAGAAGCTAAAAGAAGTGACACTTCCAAAAGAATGCAGATATAGGCTTTACTCAATCGAGTAAACAAATATCATTTGTCTTAGGCCGAAGCAGCAGAAAGCTACAGGCCAGCGAGCTCGAACTACGATACGGGTTTGATTCTGTCACAACAGATACGTAGGCGCCTCAGAATAAGGCTCAACCCACGCCCTGATGAAAATAAAGGCATCCATAATCGAGTTTCAGGTATGATTTCTTCTTATGGCTGGTGAGCTTATATACACAGGTCTAAGGGACTATAAACGACCCGTGAGGCTCTCAAGTTGTGATCTACGATCGACTCGAGAGTCTACTTTGACTTTCGCCTGTCCAAGCCTTAGTCAAAGTGGGGGCTCTGTTGATACCCGTATCTGTCGATATGGAAATTTATAGAAAACCCGACAAATACCCTATGATGATAGGACAACGTGTTTTCGTATCATTTATTTGAGTTCAGATACGATTGTAGCGGTATTTGTCAACAATATTTATTGATTTAAAGGACAACTTGATTTAATAAGCTCTGTCATTTTTTTTACTTGTCTCAAGTTTGTTTTATTGAAAATAAAATATTTCGATTTGAAAAATCATCTTAAATATCTCGATTTGAAAAATCATTTTTACAAATTCTTTATTCGACTTGAAAAGTCATTTCTCGTGCTTTCAAAACAGTTTATTAAATCGTATTCGACGAATGCGTTTTCTTAACAGCACGTTTTATAACTCGTTTTAAGCTCGATTTTAAGAACGATTTGTGAGCCCGTTTCAACACGAATTTCAAAGCCCCTTTCTACCCATCCTTCCCCTCGGATAGCCAGCCCAGGATGCAGCCAAAACGTCCATCAAAAGCAGCCCAAGCTCACCCAGAACACGTCCCAACTTCCCCACACCGTACCCTGTTTTCACAGCCCAAAAAACAACCCAAAACCCGACTTTTAACTACTTGCCCATAACCCATACCCATCTCCCAATGATCCTACCCATTTGTCCTTACTTAACCTTCAAGAAAACACCTTGCAAAACCCTAGCAAGACCCTAGAATGAGCGTGGACAGCAGCTCCACGAGGATAGAGTGATGCTGCTCTTTTCCCCTTCTTAAACCCTACCTTTCTACACTATATATACATACCATCCACAAGCCTTCAGGGGATACGAAATACACAGCTCTTACACACAACTTCAAGTCATAGAAAAGCCTCGAAACAGCCTTCAGAGAAGACGAGATAGACACACGAAAACAGAGCACAACTTTCTAATTTTCGTGCAGCTATCCCTGTTCTCCCTCGTTTTTCGTGTCGTAAACTTCTCAATCTCTCTGATTTGTTTACCTAGTCTTAAAGTTCACCTTACCACGATTCTAAAACATCTTTTTGTTCGAAATTTCGTTGAGAAACGAAGGAGATACGAGCTTTTGAAAATTGAAGTCAGTTTTGGTACGAAGTACGGATTTATTATTGGTTTTCGTCGACGACGGCCCCTCGGGATAAAATCTTACAATCGATTACGACTCGGATATTCGGTCAACGATACATGTAAGTTGAGGGTGCAAAAATACTCTTTTATTTTGTTAATTTATCGTTTTTATTTGTCTTTTATAGCCTCTGTCGCTTTTTATTACTCTCTGTCGCTCTTTTGTTTGTTATCGTAGTTGCTGTTTCTTTTATCGTTCGTACTAGGCTTATATTCTCAGCATGTTAGTGATGTGTATGTATATGTTTCGTGCCCCTTTGTTCACCTAGTATGCGTATTTAATTTCATTACGTGACATGACTCGAAAGTTCTTCGTTAGGTTGATTCCGATAGCTTTTTTTTATGTTGTCTGTTCTTATTCCTGTCACTCGTGTTGTTTGTTTTGAATTTGGTCATTCATGGTTGTTTTCAGACTTATAATTCATATTCACGTGTTAAATTAGCTTCTGTAATTTTATTTCATCGTTTAGCTTTTGCGTAGTATCTAGTTTCGTTGAATCATGTATAACCACATGTCTCATTTCATTTCTTCTTTGCCGCTTCGTTTTGTTCATCAGATTTTGAGTTGCGTAGTAGTTCACATGTAGGAAGGGGTCGGTTAAGGTTCTTGTGGGGTATGTGTGTCTTCGGGTTGTCTACTGGTACTTGTATGAATCGCGTCCGATTATTTAAGTCTTCGTGTATTTATTCGCGTCTGTGTGCATCTATATTATCTGTCCCGTTTGAGAAGCATTCGTTTGTGTGTTTACATCCATGTCGTTCGTATATGTCAGCATGTCCATTTAATTACGTTCGATTATTCAGTTTACACGTTGAGCTGTGATGTATTGTTGAGCACTCGTTGATGTTGCCTTGAAGTTGCGTTTACATGCCTGCTAGTGCGCTTGTCAGTTGGGTTTGTAGCCTGTACGTTATTTGTATTATCATTCGTATTCGTTTTCATGAAATCTACTTGCTTTCTTTGTATTCGTTTTGTTTAGCATTTGTCTGTACGAGTATCTGCGTCTTTATGGTCTGCACATGTTTGCATTTTATATGGAATATTGGTTGTTGATTTGTCTGCTTGGTAATGTTTGTTTATTAGTGCCTCATATCCACGTGCATTTCCTAGTCATTATGTTGATCACTCATTAGTCTGTCCGTTTGCTTGTGCCTGCTTATTATTTTATACTCATGTGCTGTGTTTAGATCAACCTTTCATGCTTATCCATGTATTAGTCGCGTTTGAGTTATTTATTATTTTCGTCTGCCGCTAACGTTTGTTAATCTATCTTATGCTGTCGGTAGGTATTTCTGTTCCTTTTCTTTGTTTGCTAGAATAATAAATGAACCCATGTTAAATAACTTCGACGAATTTATATGTGCATTAAACGACATAGAATGGATATATTTTATTTAAGGTTAAAACGCAGTTTGCATATCCGCATGTGTACTCATAATAGCGATGGTTTTACTTAGTAGAGGCAGAATTCTTGTAGAGTGGGGTTAGGCGTTAAATTAATGAAATTCTTTTAAACTTCCTAACACGTAAACTCACACGAACTCATTTTCTCTAAAATTGGTTTCTAAATTCCACCTAAAAATTTAGTGGCGACTCTTTTCAAATGAACATGTTTTTGAAATAAAACATCGCGTGGATCAAAACCCCTTGTCCACAATAATGATTTTTTTGTACATATTTAACCTAGAGGTGATCATGGGCCGGGCCGGGCCGGGTTTGGGCCGGGCCTAATAATTAAATTTAGCCCAAATGTGCGGGTCGGGCCGGGCCGGGCCACAAGTGCGGGCTTATTTTATTGGCCCAAACCCGGCCCATTCGGGCTTTTAGCAGGCTTCGGGATAAATCGGGCCATGTTGGGCTTATAAAATTTATTCTACAAGCGACTTTAAAAATATTCATTACTCCCTATTTAGTACCATCCTCACTTGACGTTTTTAATTATAGAGTTGTATTTGATATATTGGTGAATAAATTATTAGTATTAGAAGATTTGTGGGGTAAAAAAATAATTTATTTATTCATAAATTTATCGCATACCTAGTGTAAAATAAATTACTAAGTCTTTTCGAACTAATAATAACTGAATTACCCAAGTGGCAGCGGTCTGGTGGTTCCTGGGGCAACCTCAAAGCTTGCAATGGCAGGAACTGTGAGGTCCCAGGTTCAAGCCCCCAGAAGCGCACCATGCGGGTATCACGACGGCCCTGGTAAAAAGGGTGGCTTACATGGTACAGGTGGTGACGTCGGAATGCCTGTGCCCGGGGGGATTAAACCCCTCGTCACCAAAAAAAAAAAAAAATAATAAATAATAATAATAATAACTGAATTATAAAGACTCATACACTAATTTGAAATTAGTTGTTCAATTTTATTTACTAGCACTCAATATAATTTACATCCTTAAATTATACGGAGTAGAAGAGTTTCTAAACTTAAGATATGTTCGGGTCGGGCCGGGCCGGGCCAAAATGCGGGCCTTGAGGTCGGCCCAAACCCGGCCCAATTTTATGAAACGGGCCGCGGGCTTCGGGCCATGGGCTTTTTCGGCCTAAAAACAAGGCCCAAGCCCTATAAAAATTCGGGTTGGGCCGGGCCGGGCCATCGGGCTTGGGCCATTTGATCACCTCTAATTTTAACCCATTGTTACTCCGACACTTCACTTAGTTGTCGTGTCGCGTGTCAGACACGATACTTTTTTTTTGGGTAAAAGGTAAATATCATTAATATCAGCAAACCTTTATACAAACTAGTTACAAAAATGTTTATACTCTCCCACACTCCTCCTCAAACCATGTACGATCACGTAATGTGAGGTTAGAGGCTAATCTGTTTGCTCGTATCCTAATTTCCTCCTTTAATTTCCTATACATCACTCTCGGTTGTATAACTCGTCTATTTATACGACATTCATTCCTAATGTACCAAATATAGTAAATGAAACCTACTATAAATGCAAACAAAATCTGTTTCTGAAATTTTGACGCTCCTCTTTGTTTGTCCAGCCGCTTCCAGTCAGAAATATTTAGTCTTCAAAAACCCAGATTATGCACCAGAAAACCCAGCCATTGCTTGCCATAAGCACAGTAAAAAAAAACAAGTGATCAACACTCTCCTTGCCATTCAAACACAAGTAACATACTTCATTTTCCACAATATCAAATTTTTTCAATCTATCCAAGGTTGCTAAGCGCCCTTTAATGGCTAACCAGGCAATGATGTTGTGTTTTGGAACATTGAACCGTGACCAGATAAAACTAGTCCACCCCAGCTTCTGACATTCACCTTGCATCCATATGTAGGCTAACTTGATAGTGTACGCCTGACCAGGAATCAACCAGCCATCATTTAACATACCCATCTTCATTTTTTCCTTTATCCCACAAATCTTCCTCCAACACCAACTGGAGTTAGAGCTTGGATTATAGTCCAGCCAATCACCATTCTTGATATAAACATGATGAACCCAACGAACCCAGACATGGTCTGCTTTAGTATGCACCCACCATGCCAACTTTCCCACTGCTGCTGTGTTCCATTGTCTGCTATTCATCACCCCAACCTTTTCAAAAAATTCCAAAAAATTAAAAATGTCAAAAAAATCACAAAAATAGAGTCAGTTTAGATGTAGAAACATGCAAAGCGACGATGATTTTATTTGCTTAATGCCTGTCCTTTTTCTATGCACTTGACGTGATTGAGTATGTACTTCATGCGATCTTAAGTCGATCTTACGATTCAGTTGTTTGGATTGTTGTTGTTGAACCAAGGCTTGACCGTGTTTTAGTGAAACTACATTTATATAGTGAGGATTAGAGCCTCCAAGGCCGGTGACATTCATGACCGGCCTCCTTGTTTGTTAGGGTGTTTGTAGTTTCTCCTCGTGCAGGGCGTAATATTAACATGCATAAATGTGAATTCGGTCTTCTTAATACTGAGTTGTGTCGGGTTGGTGGCTAGCGGTACTACATGAGGAAAGGCAGCATTATATACTTGTTTTATGAGCTCCACATTGTCAAATGGCATATTTTTCTTACCCTTTAGATTATAGGTTTACCACTTTCTACACCCCGTCCTAGCCTTAAAGCCTGTTTTTGTACCACATTTTATTTACCCACTTACCTATTCAGTTTACCAACCCTTTTCGGGACAGTTGCATATTGATTTTTGGTATGTTGGTTTATGCTTGAGCCGTTGAGTTGAGGTTGCAGAAAAGAGTTACAAGTTGGAAGCTTATGTTTTGTATCATTCACCGTTACCCCTTTTACTGTTATTTGCATCCTTTTTCATTTCCAAAAAAAAATCAAAAAAAAAAAAAAAAAAAAAAAAATGTTGTTTCATTTGGGGTATGTACATAATACGGTTGAATGACGTGATTGTTCGACTTTTCTCGTAGAGGTTGATTATTGAGCTTGAGTTTATATTTGCCTCTTAGTCGATGGAGTTGGGTCGATTTGTGTGGTGAGTTGATTTAGTAGTTATATGCAACTACCGATTTTAGCTCCACTTATCCTAAATGCGCTTGTCGCAGCCACCTTTCACCCTTTACCCTGGCCTTCCCGCGTAAGTCCTTGGCATGTATTCTGGTCATTTGTTTGGTTGGACACGTACTTTGGTTGTAGAGATCGTTTTCACATTAGATTGCAGGCGTGTTTCACGAGTCGAGTAGGTGAGTATGTTACCTTGCAGCTTTACTGAATATCCACATATACTCACCCTGTTCTTTTATGAGTGTAGAGTGAAACCCGTGAGGATACTAATTCAACGGTCTTGCAAGGTCGACGGTTCAACATATTTAGCTTCCTATGCAGCTTGATTAGTTTGTATCGCGCTTATCTCCGCAGTTGGGGAATTTATTCCTAACACATTTGATTGCTCATGATCGTTAAGTTGTATATGTTTGAGTGACTGTTGCATGCCTAGCTCTGATTCGCTGTTTCTCATCTTTTGTATTTTGTTGTATGGTTTGCTTAGTCGCTAGATGAGTTGCTTGCTCGAGGAAGAGCAAGAGTCTGGCTTAGGGGAGTTTGATGGATGTTATTTTTGTATGATTTTACCCTCGTCCCGAGCTGCTTTTTATTGTCAAAATGCGTCCTACGGGGCCATTTTGTTCTCACACTACGTCCTAGAGGCGCTTTTGTTGTATTTCCGTGTTTTGCAGGATTCTTTACGTTTACTAGGCGTTTGAGCTGAAAAGTGGATTCAACGGAAACCCAAAAGACGACGTAAGGTTGAGCTCGGAACTGAAAGACGAGAATTGGAACCAAGTACAAACTAAAGCATTATTTTACGACTACGCTTTCATTTTTTGTTCCATTTCTGTCCAGAACCTGTACCGTCTGTTCCACGTAGTACAAATCGACTCTTGGCTTGGTGCCCGTGGTTTTTCCCTTATCACTAAGGGTTTTTCCCACGTAAACAAATCTTGTGTTCTTGTTTATTTTCTTTACATTGTTGTTCATCTCGTCTCGTGAATCCTTAAAATACATAAGTGAGGATAGAACTAATTAGCCCACACGTCATAAACGATAAGAGTGAGAAAATCACCCCGAACAATTGTTTTTCCATAATTTTTTTGACTTTAAATCGTTTTTGAATTGTTTTGTTTTATTGGTTTAGTTAAATTCAATAATAACATTACATGAAAAAGGGTTTATAAATGTAATAAAAATAAACGAACGTTGAAATGAGTTTTGGCATATATAAGATAAACAACTAGTACTCCCTCTGATCTATTAAATTCTTTACATTTATTTTTGGTTCGATTTTTTTAGATAAATGGGAAAATATTATTAAATTTTATGAAAATATCTTTGTTTTAAAACAAAATAATTAATTGGTGATTGATTTGAAATGAAAAGTTTGGTAAAAGTGACTTTTTGTATAAAGTAAAGTTACAACAAATGAGAATGTAAAATATTGGATGGATGATCCCAAAATATAAAAAAGTAAAGAATTAATTACTGAATGCCTGAACTTTTGAACAATCAGCAGTTGTAAATCTCTTCTTCCACGCAAATAAATTGTCACAATAAACATATACTCTGTATTTTATAATTTCCACTCGGTATGTGATACAGAGTACTTGTAAAAACTCATCTTGGGAGGTTATTGGGGAGCGGCAGGGGAGAGAGGAAAATCCCCCCACATATGCATCAATCAACAAAAACCCACCTCTACCTCTGCCCCATTACCCATAGGAGGACCACCCGCCACCATCCGCCTGACAGTGAACTTTTTAAACCCACTACCGCTCCACCACCCGTCACAGATCTGTCTCCCCCGTCATAGACCTGCCTCTTACACCCTAGACCTGCCCCACCCGCTTGAATTTTGATTTTGAATTTTTCGTTTATTATTTTTTTAAAGTTAATTTTTATTTGATTTAAATTTTGATTTTTTTTTAAATGTTTAATTTTATTATTAATATTTTCAGCATATGAATAAGGGGTATAGACGAGACGGGGTGGGTGCAGGGCAGAGTTTTGATGAAATCCACCACCGCTCCATTTCCCGCGGCGGGGATCACTTTTCGTACTCATCTCCGCTCCACGACCAACTAAATTGTCCTTTACCTCCACCCTAACTGGGGCGGATGCAAAGTGGTATCCGGCTATCTGCGGTGAGCCGCCTACCGACATCCCTAGTGACGTCAGACGAGCATATACTAATATTTAGGTGTGGCGAATTTTTAGCCAAAGCTAGGAAATGCCAAAAGTTAGAGTAAAGTAAAGCAATGGAGAAGATGAATCTGTCATTTGTGTGTGTAGACACCGAAATTTTATATTTTGATATCTCATAATTATTTTGTATCTTCTACATTTTGAGATAATTATCAGAATAACATTGTGAAAATATCTCCAAGATTTTAGAGGATGTGTTATTATCTTCCTACGCAAACCATCTTAAAAGCCTATAAATACAAGATTTATGGCTAGAGTTTGAGAATAGAGAAAACTAAGATGGAATAAGCCTAAGGCGTTGTTTTCATACTACCAAATTGTAGGCAAGATAGAGTCATACAAACGAGATGAAATCAAATGATCTACAAAAAATTGTAACACGCTATTAACTGTATTATTGCGAGTTTGAAAGTTTTATAGCTAACAGTGTGTCTGCGCAGTGGCGGGTCTTTAAGCATTTGTCTAGGATGGGGTTAGTGTAAATAAATAGCGGAACATATAATTTTTTTTTTCAAATGAGTCGATGAAAGGTAATAAGGCAGTATTGTACACAAAGAAAGGAGATTCAAACAACTTTAACGATTGCAATCTCGACCATTAAATTGTAATATATCATTAATCATAAATTCAAGATAATCAATATTATGATTAAATTGTTACTTAAATTTCATACTCAACGGTTTAAACAATACAAACATATGAATTAGAGGTTGTTGGAGATTGGGTAAATTTTTGAAATTATACAATAATAAAGACCTTTTTTTTTTTTTTTTTTTTTTTTTTTTTTTTTTTTTTTTAAAAAAAAAAAAAAAGGACTTGCAACAAAAATGAATTAATTTGAAATTACAATAGGACAAGGAATAGATATTTAGTTAAGAACTTGAAATTTAAAAAATTTATAGCGAAAGATATACAGAAGAAATTTAGATGAGAACTTGAAATTTAAAAAGATTAAAAAAAAAAAAAAAATAGGGTTATTCTACATGGTTACCCTGTGTTTTTCGAGATTCTACGTGGTAACCCTACTTTTAAAAAGTTACATATGGTAACCCTATACTCTATTAATACATTTTAGCATAACCCTTAACTTATATTCTGTCAATTATTCCGTTAAATAGTTAACGGAAAGTGACTTGGCGTGTTTGATTTTGAGGTTTTTTTTTTTTTTTTTTTTTTTTTTTTTTTTTTTTTGTTTTGTATGGTAACCCCGTGTTTTTTAAAAATTCTACACGGTAACCTTATTATTTTTTTTACAAAACACGCACGCATAAAGACATACTCATGAATTTAATCCCTAATCCCTCATTTTTCACTCTATTATTGTACCAGAGTATTTTTTTTTTTTATTTATTTATTTTTTTTACGTTCATGCTTGGGAGTTGGGGGTAAACTATACTTCCTCCATTCCGTTTGATTCTATACGTTTGACCAAAACACGGTAATTAAGGTAGAAGAAAATCAAGTGGGATAGATAATGGAATTACTTAAATACCCCTACTTTATTGTTTGCAAGTGGGTTGAGTGGGTATTAGTGAAGGGTATATTGGTCTTTTAGTTTAATAAAGTAGAGACTAAAATAGAAATGTATAGAATTGATTGGAATTTCCGAAAAAGGAATATGTATAGAATCAAATGGAATGGAGGAAGTATATTTCAATTTTCACCTCCTCAATGTTATATATTACATTATTGGAGGTTTCTACAGACGAAGTAGTAGATCATTTGCCTCTTCTAGATTAAGGCTTACTCATTCGATCAAAATTTCTCAATCAAATAATGAACGGGTTCCAATGAGAGATACTAAGTTATTCACGATGTAGACAAGAGAATATGAAGAAATAATATGGGCCCTCCCAAAAAAAATTATTTCTATCAAATATATTCTCTAGTTGTTTTTCATATAAATGAGTCTTAAAACATCTCCTTAACAATTTCCTCTAAATTTCTAAGCAAAAAAAATAAAAATAAAAATTGAGCGAAATAAAGGAAATATAACGTTTTCGGAACACTCATGGTTGAAGTTTGACATTTTATAATGTGATCAAGTGAAAATGAGAGAAAAAGGGATTAATTTAATGAATGTTGTTTTAAGCGTGTGTGTTTCGTACAAAAAATAAGGTTATCATGTAGATTTTTTTGAAAACACGAAACAGAAGAAGGTTAAAAACAAACAAGTCACGCCATTTTCTTCAGTGGCGTTTTTAGCATGGGTGCCATGGGTGCCATGGCACCCACACTTTTTTCGGGAAAAAAAATTAATAGTACGTTAAAAAAAAAAAAAAAAAAAAAAATTATATGCATTTTAGGAGATTTGAACCCTAAACCAACAACTCTCAAATCAACAACACTACCATTAAACCACAAACAAATTGATAATTCTAATTTCAACATTTATTATACTATAATCCGCATTTATCTCTAGGTCTTGTTTAACCTAGGTCCAACATTTAATTATTAAATTTCATTCTTAACTTTATTTTTCCAAATTCACCCTTACTTTTCAAACTCTTATCGAAACATTTTTTTTTTTTTTTTTTTTGATAAAATGTTTATCAAGACATTTTTTTCACCTTACCTTAATTCAACATTTTCTTACTTTTTTTTTTATTATATAATAATACGGAGTAATTTTTATTCTTTCATTAAGATTTGAACTTTATTTTGAACCAAGGATACATGCACCATATAAATCTAGATAATTTTATTTTCGACACAAAACTTTAATACTTTCTTTTTTTTTTAAAAAAAAAAAAAACACTATTTTACCATATCATTCTAAAAAAAGGCGTTAATAGCTCGTTTCGACCCGATTTTTAATTTTTATCTAACTCGTACTATACAGCTGATATTTTTTTTTCAGTCATATAATTTGACGGACCCATTTATAATGTTTTGTCGGCACCCATCGTCCGGAACTTCTAGAATCGCCCCTGATTTTCTTTCAACTATTTAACGGAATAATTGACGGAATACAAATACAGGGTCATGCTAATAGGTATCAATAGAGTAAAGGGTTACCACATGTAACTTTCTAAAAGTAGGGTTACCACGTGTAATTCGAAAAAACACAGGGTTACCATGTAGAAAAACTCAAAAAAATAAATTATGTAGAAGGGGAATTGAACCCTTGAGCCGGTGAAAGTCATAAAACCAAAATTACAACTACTCCGTAATTAACAACGTTTTAACAGTTAATTATTTGGAGCAATTAGTATTAATCCAGAATCCCTCCCGAGTCCCGCCATAGTAAAGATCTGACATTGCCTATGCGTCACTGCTGTTGCATTCCAACGTTAGACGTATATGCACGCACTACAAGACAAAGGAGTTGGTGATGATGAGTCACTCATTCCTTCCTCTTGTTGTCGTCAGGTATATTGGCCCCACCCATTATATTTTATAGGGTTAATTGGATATAACTCCCTTTTATAACACTTTTTTTTTGAAATTACCCCTTTTTATGTTTTTTTTTCTACTTAACCCCCTTTTAAGACGATTTTGTTTTTAAATCACCCCTTATCGGAAAAAGTCACCTTAAAATGAGATATTCCGGCCAAATTCATATTTTAAATGTTTTTTTTCTTTCTTTAATCCCTATTTTACCCTTCCCTATTTCTCTTTAATGCTTATTTCAACTTTAAAAGTTAAATAAAAAATTTAAAAGATTGGCTTTTAAAGTTAAAATAAGCATTAAAGAGAAATAGGGAAGGGTAAAATAGGGATTAAAGAAAGAAAAAAACATTCAAAATTTGAATTTGGCCAGAATATCTCATTTTAAGGTAACTTTTTCCGATAAGGGGGGTGATTTAAAAACAAAATCGTTTTAAAAGGGGGTTAAGTAGAAAAAAAAACATAAAAGGGGGTAATTTAAAAAAAAAAGTGTTATAAAAGGGGTTATATCCAATTAACCCTATTATATATGGAGGAAAAATTATTCAACAGAAATGCGATCCACATTCACCTCTTGAGAGGGGAAAAAAAAAAAAAAAAAAAGTCATGCCTTCAACATTTTTGCCTTTTACAATTAAATACATTGAGTCTAAAATAAATGACGGATCAAACTGTTAGAGTATATAATCGATCTTGGGCCTCCAACCATCAGCTTAAGCTTTTGGTTGAGTTGGTTCCTGACATGGTATCAAAGCCTTGTGACGAAAGGTCACGGGTTCGAATCTCACCACCCCTCACTTTCAAAGTGGTATATTTCGCACTGCGTAGAGGCGCGTAGTTGCGTCCACGCTTCAAGCCCAAAGGGCATTCGCGTGAGGGGGCGTGTTAGAGTATATAATCGATCTTGGGCCTCCAACCATCAGCTTAAGCTTTTGGTTGAGTTGGTTCCTGACACAAACCTTCCTGAAAGTCTGAAATCTGAAGTCATAGCGCTAGTTTCCGAGCTGAATTATCTCAATGAGCTGCTTGTTGTGGGCGAACCACAGTTGAGCCACGAGGCACTTCGACTGGTCGCTCAGTTGAGACACATTGCATATAAAGCTGAGGACGTCATGGACAACGCTGTGGTCGACTACTTGGCTTTGTCTCCCCTTTTGCGCTTCGGACACGTTGGACCTAAGAAGACGTTGCAGAATCTGAACAAACGTATCAGAGATGTCAAAAGCATGATCGATCAGCATTTAAAAGGGTCCACTTCCAGCAGCAGGTTCAACAGCGGGAGAATGTCGCCTGCTCCTGGGGCGCAGTCTCCTAAGGGCCCTCTCCCAGCTACTGGTGCTGACGACCTTGTCATCGGAATTGGTGGTGTGATCGTGAATCTCGTCGAGCAGTTGACCCAAAAAGAATCTGATGACGGTCACAAAGCGATCAATAAGCTGGCTATTGTTGGTATGGGTGGGTCTGGCAAAACAACCCTTGCTAGGTGCCTTTATGGCCATAAAGTCGTCAAAAAACACTTCCAATTTCAGGCGTGGGTCTCGGCCACTCAGGGTTGGAATACATCATGTATGTTATACGACATCCTCTCGCAAATTCGAGGCCAAAAAAGCTGGTTTTCTTGGTTTTCTAAGCAGCCACTTAATGATGAGGAACTTGCAAATAATAACGATTCCAAAGGGTTGCTCTCCCAGCTTTACAATCTCTTGAACCAAAAGAATTGTTTGCTAGTTGTGGACGACGTGTGGGACTTACGGTCCCTTCACGATTTCATCGCTTTTATTCAAGGAGACGGTACTAATTCCCAAACAATTACAATAGTCATCACAAGTAGGCAAACACCTTCCTCGAACAACATCGATTGGTCCATCCACCAACCACAACCCCTAAACGACGAAGAATGTTTGGATCTGTTCAGTAAGACTGCCAGTAATTCCTCCACACCGCTAAGCCCTGACGATTGTAGTTTAGCCACAACGATGCTAAAAAAGTGTCAAGGTCTCCCCTTAGCGATTGTGGCATTAGCTAGGCTACAGAAATCAAAGGGTAATATGCGTGAATGGCGCAAGATGTTATCGACATCAATGTACAGTCAAGTAAACAAAATCCTCGGGTTGAGCTACGATCAATTGCCTTACTATCTGAAGCCATGTTTTCTTTATTTAGGACTCTTTGCCGAGGGTGCCGCCATCTCGGGAGGAATTTTGATACGGATGTGGATTGCGGAATGTTTTATCGAGTCTAGTAGTGAGGAAACGCTGGAAGTCACAGCAGCAAGGTACTTGCAGGAGCTCATTGATCACACTATGGTTCAAGTGGTGATGAAGACGTACTCTGGCAAAGTTAAAACAATACAAATCCACGATATTATGAGGGATTTTTGTGTATCAAGAGCCAGCGAGCTCGACTTTCTTGCAGTATCTGGTTCGACGCCTGAAGCCAAAGGGAAAACATCTCGGCGAGGCGCAATCAACCTTTGGTATGACAATACTTTCTGTGAACCTGTTGGGTGTTCTGTTTTTTTTTTTTTTTGCTACACTTAGGCCCTGTTATTTTCGGCTTATAGAGACTGAACTTATCACAGCTGAACATATAAAAGTTGAACTTATAAAAGTTGAACTTATAAAAGTTGAACTTATAAAAGCTGAACTAATAGGAGTTGAAAATCATTGAAATTAAAGCTTGCTGGGGCTTATAGACGCTGAACTTATAGGAGCTAAAGTTATTAGAGCTGAACTTATAATGGCTAAACTTATCAGTGCTGAACTTATAGGAATTGAGTTGAACTTATAGGAATTGAGTTGAACTTAGAGGAGCTGAATTAAGCTGAAAAGAACATAGCCTTATCGGGTTATTGCTACTTGTTTTATGTCATAGTATTTTTCCCACCTCACTTTTAACTGTCAAACTTTTTAAACTCCGACCATAAATATTTCATACTAGTTTCCTACTACACCTATTTAGGTTGATATACTCCAAATTGCGTTGATAAAGCCCGAGGCTGATAGAATCGAATCGTCTGAACTGACTGAAACTATCTTTTTAGCGTGTCATATGTATTGCTGTCAATATTAGGTAGATTAGCTATATAAAGCTGTTGTACGCTGTTCAATGACATTACGAAGGCTATGTTATCATAATCACCAGGATGCTATTCAAGCTCTTTATGATTGTGAATCTGTTTTATAACATCAGAGTTCAAAAGGGACATACTACATACAACGTTACACCATAATTGTAAAAGCTTGAAAGAATGTGACGACTTTGATTTTACCTGATAATGTTTGCAGTGAGACCGGCGTTGCTCCGCCTGACGATGAATTTCTTAGAACTCTCGTACTGTTTGGGAAATTTAGTGCGACAAGATCCGTACTGGAAAGAGACACTGATCAATTGAACCATGAACAGGTAAACTTGTCCAGAGTGTGTCAAATGTACAGATTACTACGAGTGTTGGACATTTTTGGGGTCCAGTCTGTCGACGGAACTGTACCTACGGAGATAGGGAACTTAATAAACCTGACGTATCTAAGGATTAGATCGACAAACATTCGACAACTCCCCAAGACTATAGTCAAGTTATGCAACTTGCTGACGCTGGACTATTGGGATGTTCATACCAATATGGAGGTACAAGTGCCTAATGTGTTATCGAAGTTGAAGAGGCTCCGGCATTTATATCTGCCGAAAGAAATGAGCGGTTCAGTTGAGGCCTTGAGGTTGCATAGGCTGAAAGATCTAGTTACACTGTGGGGTGTCAGTGGAGGTCATTGGATGCTTAAAGAAATGGGACGCATGAGTTGTACTTCTCTTAACAAGTTATACGTTCACAAGATATCCGACGACAGTCAACTTAAAGCGATCCTTGGTTGCAGTGTTGTAAAGGAGAACAATAACTTGTATGCGCTTGCGTTGGAGTGGTTTGGGTTTGAGACCGAGAGTTTAGATTCATTGGCCTCGAATTGTAGTTTGAGGAAGCTTAAACTTATTGGAAAAGCTCCTGATAATTTGTTCTCCGATGGACGTCAGTTCCCCTCCAACCTTGGAAAGTTGGAACTGTACTACACCGAACTACAAAAACAAGAGACTATGGCGCGCCTAGGGAGACTTATTCATCTAAAGGTCCTCGTATTATCCACAGACTCGTACACAGGGCAAAAATGGATTTGTCGAGATGACGAATTTCCGATTCTTGAGGAGTTGAAACTGACAAACTTGCAAAAGTTGGAAGAATGGGTAATCGACGAGGGATCATTCCAATGTCTGAAGAAACTGTCGATAATCTCTTGCAGAAAGCTGAGACGGATTCCAGAGGGGCTCGTGCACGTTCAATGCCTTGAAATGTTGCACGTCGAAAAGATGCCTAGTAGTTTCGTTACGAAACTTCAAAAGGTGAAAAAGTATGACAATACAACAATAGAAGGGGAAGACTTCCACATAGTTGAGGACATTCCAGAGGTTGTAATCCGTGATTCGTGGGCTCCGTAAGTCAAAACTCCGTGATATTTCACAGGTCACAGGATCGACTCATTTTTCTGATTTTGATTCTTTTCTAGGCTATTAATTAGAGTAGCGTTGCGTGAGTTTGCATTTTGAACCACCTCTACCGAAGATGTCGTACTCTGGTAGTTAGGAGGAATGTACTTTATTGGACCAGACGCCGGTGACTCCAATTACAACAAAAATAAAAACAATAGGTGTTCGATAAGACGGTCTTATCAAACACCTATATAAGAATCAAGGAAAAAAATCCCAAAAAACGATTAGTAATTGTTGCATTTGAGAGGTCTTCTTATAATTAGGGTTTATTGTCAGACACTATCTTATATTTAGGTGGAATTGTGATGAACTACCTTACATTTTATTTTTTGTGAAGAACTACCTTACATTATTGAAAATTTGTGAGACACTACCAAAACGCTAATTTCGTTAAGTTTTGGGGTTTGACCGTCATTGACTGACGGAATCTTTCTTTGCTTCAAAATTACCTTTCATTTGAAGTTTTAATCTTCATTATCTCTTCTCCAAACTCCACCTTACTCTCACTACTACTAATTAAAACCCAAATTTCTTCCTATACTTCATCATCATTATCATCATCGGATTTGAAATTAAGACATTATTTTTCTCCATTGCTCAAAAATTGTGGATGCAAGAAAACTTCTAATATCAATTAAAGTAGTACTCGTATATCTCAAATGATAAAAAATTGTTCTTTCTTCCTCCTCTAACACTATTAATCAAAAACTTACCTCACCAATCATCATTATCACTACAACACCACTTGCATAATTCATATCTCAATTGCAAGCTCAAAATCATCCCTTTATCAAAGACTAATTGATAATTTTATTTCGTCGAAGCGGTGCCGGTGAAAAAATCATACCAAAGCCCTTTTTCGAACACTCCACCGACTTCGCGTCGTATCCGACACCATAAGACATGATTGGTGAACCCTTTTAAGAAGAAGTTGAATTCTCAATTTTCAATTCTTTCTTTGTTACTACTAAATTTGAAATTAAAATATTATTGTTTGTTGTTTTACTTTTTTGTTCACTTTACATTTTTCAAGAATTGTGTATGATTTGCAATTAAAAAATGTTGTAAATCAAGAAAACAATGGTGAATCAGAGATAAGCTTTGAAGAAATTAAGAATGAAGGAAGAAAATAAGGAGAAATTGCACTTAAGAAATACGGAGTAAAGCTTTTACATTGACTAACAGTCAACGTCCAAAACTTAACGGAGTTGCTTGATTGGTAGTGTCTCACAAACTTTAGAAAATGTAAGGTAGTTGTTCGCAAAAAATAAAATGTAAGGTAGTACCTCACAATTCGACCAAAATATAAGGTAGTGTCTGACAAAAAACCGTTATAATTATAAGGCATATGATAAGAACGTCTTAGTCGAGAATTTGTTAGGCGCTAATTACACACTATACGATTAGATTGAATTTGGATCGGATGAAAAACCCATAAAATTGTCTGTATCATTTGTATAGAAAATGTTTGCCTTTGTACGATCATTATATATGGTAATATTATTTGATTATTGATGCTGTTTTTACATTAGTAATATAATAATAATAAGGATTAATTATAATAGTGATATTTTTTTTTTCAATCGAAGAGCGTACTAAGTTGCACTACAATAAGGGGAGGGGAGATTCGAACCTGTGACCTATTGCTCAGAATACCTCCGTCTAAACCACACGGCGAAGACCTCTTAGGTAGTTCAGTATAATAGTGACAATTGATGATCAATGTAGGGAACTGCAGCCAACGTGCTACTGAGTTTGACTTTATATAACATGTAACAATAACTAGATCTTGCCTAATACCGTTTAACGTATTATACGAATTTAAATCGTAAAAGTATAGTAAGTTAAAATGATCACATTTTATACTCTGAAATTTCGTCATAAACAACAGACAATTTAAAACAAGTTTTTGCGTTATATAATCAAAAGAGGAAGGACTTACCGCTTAAAAAGTCTGCAGTCTGTTACTACATACTCATCAACTGCATCTTGTTTGAGTTTGTGAGAGATCAGAATTTACAAGCATGAGAATTTTTAAATCACGGTCAAAACCCGTTTCTCTTGAAGGTCAAGCTATCGTCAATAACAACTGCACTTCTTGTAAGTTCACTTTTCCATACCCTTCTCAATTCTCCTTTTTTGTTGTATACACAAAACTGTTGTATACGTATAACTGTCTAACACATCAATTTGGGTCATGTATAGAGCATATATATGTAGTTTAACCATAGGTCTCGAGTTCGAAGTATTAGAGCCTCAAGTCCTCATGCTATACAGTTAACAATATCTTGTATTTATTTACGATTATAAATTTGTATTATACTAGCATTTAGGCGAGCAAGAGGTGAAGCCGAGAACACGTTGAGAGATCTCGGAGCATACTTGCCATTATACAAAGCTGCGGTAGAAGGTAAATGGAAAGACGCCAAAATATATCTAGATCAAGATCCCGAGGCCCAAACAGCAAAGATCTCAATTGCCTCGGAAACTGCACTTCACATAGCTGTTGGGACAGGTAAGAAAGGGCTCGACTTCGTATCATTTTTGTCTTTGACAATTCACCCTCGAAAAGTAGAAATGATAGAATCATTTTTGTCTTTGACAATTCACCACATAGAATCCAAATTAAAATCATATCCGACGGTGGTAGAAGTGGCAATCACGTCACTAAAGTTGGCTCATATCAAGGTGAAATCATAATGACAATTGTGTCGGTTTTAGGTTTGGTCTTTCAGATAAAATTTGTGAGTTGATCAAGTCCAGATTAGGTTCAAGTTGCTATAGAGTCAATTAAAAATTTTGCACCAAATAAAAAAATTGAATTTTTAAAAATATAATTTGAGTTTTAAACTTCAAACATTAAGAACCTGTTCTTTCGGACTTTTTAGAATCGAATCAATCAATCGAAATAATCGAATCGAACTAAATCAAATGAGTGAATCGAATCAATCGAAATTGAATCGAATCGAATGAAGTTCATTTATATAATATAGTGTTGTCTTTGAAGTGAATAGCTGAAATGGTGAACTCAGCGGGTGAGCCCGATCTGAAATGACCTGAAAATAAGCGGGAAAGAACAAGTCCTAAGTTTAAGACTAAATTTTAGTGTTACAAAGTTTTCAAAAGACATCGAATAAAGTGTTTCAAATGGTACAAAATTATTTTAATGGTTTCGATATATTTTTTAAGAAATTTTCAAAAAAAAAGTTTTAGTATAAATTTCAAGTCAGTTTGAATCACGAGTCATCTTGGGTTGACTCGGTAACCAGGCCCACGAGTCAGGTTGAAGTCGGTTCTAGGTAACCTCTAGTTTCGATCTTCAATTAAAAAAAAAAATACACTACGCGTAACCTCTAGTTTCTATCAGTTAAATTATTTTTCTGAATAAACTTTGACGCACTATATTTCTTGTCAGGAATTGAGAAACTAAATAATTTTGTATTCAAATTTACCGCTTTCCTGAGTTATACTCCGTATTATTTAAGAAAAACGATTGTCAATTATTTAACTCGCAACCAGAATATATGGTTAGCCAATTTTTTTGGGGTTTTTCTCATCTATACATTTCTACATTTTTTCTTCTAGTTAAAAAGACTATTTAGTTAAAAAATAAGGATTAATTATCAAAAATAGTCTGTTAAAAACCCAAATTTGACATTACAGTCACAATAATTTTTTTTTAATATTTTACAACCATAAACGGAGCACCGTTCAAAATTTGCAGCCAAAACGGAGCTCCGACACTTACATGAATAAAATCTCCTAAAACTCAAATTTGAGCCCTAAATTTACCCCTCCCTCTCATATTATATTGAATGCACTTATTCAATGAAAATGAAGCTTCATTTTCAATCTAAAATTAAAATTAGGTTTTTCTCTTTAAAAAACAATTGAAACACACACAAACATTAAAAATCACTGCACTAAACATCAATTTAATTAAAAAGACAAACAAAAACCCCCAAATTTGTCCAATTTCCGAATAAATTAGGGTTTTAATCAACTATGTTCGTTTGACACGACATACAACTCGCAAAACGCCAAATAACTAGGGTTGTAGGGGAAAACAAAGGCAAATGTGTGTGCAAATAGACATAGATTAAAAAAAAACTTATCTTTATTGTTGGACATGGTAATTAATTTCGATTATCAACGAAAATGGAGGCACAAAGCTTTGATTGAAGTTTATTTTGTGATTTTCATGTTCAAACACTTCAAGCTCTTTCATCAGATAAAGAAAACAATGGTGGAACAATTAGTCTCTTGTAAGACGGGTCAACCCGTCTTAAAAGAGAAACGGGTCGGATCCAAAGTAGGGTTGCTTAAATAGGGCCTCTCCTCTTCTCTCCTCTCCTCTCCTCTCCTCTCCTCTCTACCGCCTCTCATCTTTTTTGTTTTTTTGTTTCCCTCTCTCTTTCTCTTCCATTTCATTTCTCTCCCTCTCTTCCATTTCTTTTTCATTTCATTTTATACACCATTCTTGGATCTATATTAGAGAAAAAGGAAGCTTTTTTTATTTTCTGAAGCTTTTGAAGCTTTTCTGATGTCACCATTTCTGAAACTTTTTTCCATTTATGAAGCTTTTGAAGCTTTTCTGATGTCGTCATTTTCTGAAGCTTTTGAAGCTTTTTATTATTATTATTATTATTATTATTATTATTATTATTATTATTATTATTATTATTATTATTTTCTGATGTCGCCATTTCTGAAACTTTTTTTATTTTCTTTTTATTTTCTGAAGCTTTTTTTTATAAACAAGAATTTGGAAGCTTTTATTATAAACAAGATAAAGTTTGAAGCTTTTTTTATTTTATTTTATTGTGGGTAAGTGTAAAATGAAGTGTAAATGAAGTGGGTATTTTGTGATTTGAAAGGCGGGGCGGGGTGAGATTAAATTAAATTTGGGGGTTTTTTTCTTCTTTTTTTTGTTGAAAGAAAAAAGTGGTAAAATTTGATAGTAACATTATTGTTGTAAAGGGTGACTTGTTTGCATAAATGGGTAACATTTTCTTTCAAGTAAAACAAATCCATGGAAAGACGGTAACATTGTTGTACTAAATGGTGACCTGTTTTTAATAAAGGACAACATTATATTTGCAGGACAAAAAACCCATTGAAACATTAGTTTAGCTGAGAAATAAGATGGTAACATTGTTTTGCTAAAGGGTGACCTGTTTGTATAAAAGGGCAACATTTTCTTTCAAGGAAAACAAATCCATTGAAACCTCAGTTGAGCTGAAAAATGAGATGATAACATTGTTGTAGTAAAGGGTGACCTGTATATATAAAAGGACAACATTATCTTTTAAGGAATACAAACCCTGAAAGCTAACATGGTAACATTATTATACTAAATGGTTACCTGTTTGTAGAAAAGGACAACATTATCTTTTAAGGAAAACAAACCCATGAAAACTGAGGTTTCATAATATGTTACCAATATAATATAATATGTTACCATTTTTGTCTACATTGTTACCATTTTTAATTACCCTATAAAAACGATTTTCGATAAAAGATTAAAAAAAAAAAAAACAAAATTTGGGTCTTAAAAAAATTTTCAAAAAGAAAAAAAAAGAAAAAAAGAAAAAAAGAAAAAAACGGGTCATACCCGACCCGTTTTAAGCTAGAAACGGGTTTCGCCGTCTCAAACAAGAATTTGTGATGGTGGAAAGTGAGAGTAAAAAGTTTGGTAAATGAAAAGGGTGGAATAAAAAAGAAGAATGAAAGATGATTAAAAAAAAAAGAAAAATTTAACATGAATAAACCAACCTATTAGTGATCTTCTATTAATAAACCAACCTTTTGATTAACTCTGAATAAACCAACATTTGCACCCCATCTTCCATTATTAAACTATCTCGATTTTAAACTTGTCATTTTGGGTAAAACGAAAACTATAACACACATGATTTCACTCCATTATTAATGTTATAGAGAAACAAAGAGAAAAACATGTGATCTTCACCCTTAAATAGTCGTTTAAAAATGGGGATAGTCTAATATTGGAAGATAAGGTGTAAAGGTTGGTTTATTGAGAGTTAATCAAAAGGTTGATTTATTTATGGAAGATCACTAATAGAATGGTTTATTCATGTTAAATTTTCTAAAAAAAAAAGTAAATGAAAGAAATAAGGAAAGAAATGAATGAAATAATAGAAAGAAGTGAAAATCTGACTCTTTAATAAGGGGCAAAACGGTCTGTTCAAACTTTTTTTTTCATCAGAAAGTGATGTTGGCTGCGATTTGACTTTTTGTGGCTATAAAATATTGAAATTTTTTAAGATGGCTGTAATTGATTTTATTATATTTTGGTCAATCTGCCCACTTTTCCTAATTACACCAATATAAATACAAGGATAAGGAGTGGGCTTTGTACAACAGCAGGCCATGGGCCGAGATTACTAATACCCCCCCTCAAGATGGGGCGTACAAATTACGAACACCAATCTTGCCAATTAACGAGTGAAATTGAGGCGCACCTAGAGACTTCGTGAGAACATCAGCAAGCTGGGTAGAAGTCGGGACATAGGACGGAGCGATAAGACCCTCCTTAATCGCGGCCACTGATTTAAATGGCAATCAATTTCAATATGTTTCGTTAATGCTGAAACACGCGTGGTTCTCGCGCTATGTGTAGCGCAGATTGACTGTCACAAGAGACAGGAACAGGCTTGACATGATGCACCCCGAAATCCCGAAGCAGACCACGCAACCATTTAATTTCACACGTCAAGGAAGCCAGAGCACGATACTCAGCCTCGGCAGATGATCGAGAGACTGTAGGTTGCTTTTTGGTCTTCCATGAAATCGGTGATGGCCCTAAGAAAACGAACCACCCAGTCAGGGAGCGACGGGTCTCGGGACAAGCGGCCCAGTCGGAGTCACACCAACCTGAGAGGGCGAGGTCGGCGTCGGAGCGAAGAAAAATCCCCTGACCTGGTGTACCTTTTAAATAGCGAACAGTACGTAGAGCCGCATTCCAGTGGCTTTCGCGTGGTGACTGCATGAACTGGGACAAGATGTGAACAGCATAAGTTAAATCGGGGCGCGTCACGGAAAGGTAGACTAGTCGACCCACCGCATTTATCGATACCGGATTCGGTCGTGAAGCAATCTGACCATCGCAGCCGAGATGATGATGTTGCTCTAACGGAGTCGCACAGGGCTTACAGCCAAGGTAGCCCAATTCGGAGATAATGTCAAGAGCGTACTTGCGTTGACATAAAAAAATGCCATCGAGATTTCGCGCAACTTCGAGGCCCAAAAAATATTTCAAAATGCCGAGATCCTTCATGTGAAAACAGGAGTGTAAATATTCTTTGAAAATGGAGATAGCCGTCGCGTCATTACCCGAAATAATAAGATCGTCAACGTAAATAAGAACATTTAAACGAACAGGGCCCTTAAGATACGTAAAGAGTGAGTAATCAGAGTAACTCTGAACAAACCCGTATTTCTTTAAGGAAACACCAAGTTTCGCGAACCAACACCTGGGTGCTTGCTTGAGCCCGTACAACGACTTACGTAAGCGACACACCAAGCCGGGAACGGGCGACTGAAAACCGGGAGGTAACCTCATGTAGACCTCCTCGTTAAGATCACCGTGGAGAAACGCATTATGTACGTCCATTTGGTGTAATAACCACCCTTTAGCAGCAGCAACAGCAAGGAACGTTCGGACTGTACTCATTTTCGCGACCGGAGCAAAAGTTTCATCGTAATCAATACCCTCAGTTTGATGATTACCAAAGACTACTAAACGAGCTTTAAGACGTTCAATAGTCGAGTCCGATTTGTATTTAATTTTGTAGAGCCACTTACTCCCAAGAGCCTTCTTACCTGGGAGCAGCGGTTCTAATGTCCACGTGTTGTTGTCGAGTAAAGCTTTTATTTCAGCGTCCATGGCTTGACGCCAACCTTCGTGTTGCGAAGCCTCAGCGAAAGTTCGAGGTTCAGAATGAGAGGAGATCGCTGCGACAAAGGCACGATGTGCAGGAGAGAAATTATCAGTAGTAAGATAATGTAGAGAGGATACGGCGTACCTGACGAAGACGATGAGACACGGACGTGGGTGACAGAGGATGACGTACTACCGGGAAGGAGGCCATCAACAACATAACCATCAAGTCGGGAATTAGGCAATTTAACACGGTGCGCGTCGAAGCGATGAAGCGAGTGTGGGAGTGTCCTGAGCAAAGCGAGAAGAAGAGGGGACAAGTTCAGTGCGTGAGCGATGGACACGGTAGGGCTGGGGTTAGGCGGTCTGCACGACGTAGCAGGGGACAAAGCAGACTCGTCAAGGTCCATGGGAGGGGGCACAGCAGGTATGTCGGAGGCTGAGAAGGACTCAAAAGAGGCGTCAAAACAGCCAGCAGGTCCGTGGGTAAGAGAGGGCACCTCGGGCTCAAGGAACGGAAATTTATCTTCGTAAAAACGCACATCCCGTGAAACGAAAAAATCCTCGGTATCAAGGTCATACAAATACCACCCTTTCTTACCCGACGGATAACCCATAAATACACATTTACGACTACGACTCGCGAACTTGTCGCCTTTCGCCCGCTGATTATGCGCAAAACAAAGTGAGCCAAACACACGCAGCCTGTCAAACGGTGGGGGTTCGTGGTACAGAATTTCATATGGTGTCACACCACCGAGCAAGGTAGAGGGGGTACGATTAATAAGATACGCAGCGGCTAAAGCGCCTTCTCCCCAGAATCGAAGCGGCAAACCCGCCTGAAAGCGTAAAGCACGAGCCACATTTAAAATATGTTGGTGTTTTCGCTCGACACGACCATTTTGTTGTGGCGTTCCAACACAAGATGACTGAAATAGAATACCTTGAGCGAGAAAATACGATTGCAGACAATTAAACTCCGTCCCATTATCACTGCGAACAATTTTAATCACACCAGAGAATTGACGGTGGATCAGAGCGACAAATTGCATAAATTTGTCGTAGACATCGGTTTTAGCCGACAATAAATAAAGCCATACACCGCGAGAACAATCATCTACGATCGTAAGAAAATAACGAGCACCACTATGTGAAGGAGTGTCATAGGGGCCCCACAAATCACAGTGAATAAGTTCGAACAACGTAGTGCTTTTATTAGTACTCAGCGGAAAAGAGTTACGAGTTTGTTTTGCACGATGACACACCTCACATGGTTTCGACAACGTAGCTTTGTCACTACGAATAAAAGGAAGCATTTTAACAACTTTTTCCGAAGGGTGGCCCAAACGAGCATGCCACAAGTGAATACTAGACGAAACAGTTACAGCACCCGTGTCCACTCGCGGCTCCTGTCGAAGGTAGTACAGTCCATCGTGGCGGTCACCCAGTCCAATCACCGCCTTCGTACGCAAGTCCTGAACAATACACGTATCAGAATTAGTAACCACTTCGCAGTTTTGCGCATCACTTAACTGTGATACAGATATTAAATTACAACGAAGCTCGGGTACAAAGTGCACAGAATCAAGAGTAATCGTAGGAGTAAGTACGACACGCCCCGCTTGGCTTGCGGACACGTGTGCACCGTTTGGCAGCCCAACAACCCGACTCGGGACAGGGCGTAAATCGAGGAGAACAGCAGGATCGCCGGTGACGTGGTGAGAGCAACCGGTGTCGATAAGCCACTTACCAGAGAAATTGTGATTGAAGGTGCCGTAGATGTTTACCGCAACATTAGTCTCAGTACGCGGAAGAGCAAACGAAGGTCGAGAAGTAGAGCATGGGACAGAGTGAACGGCAAATTTGCCGGACATGATGGGAAGGAGGATGAACAGACAGTCGTGGCTCTTTGTATTCCTGATGATACCATATCAAAATAACATGATTTTATTATATTTTGGTCAATCTGCCCACTTTTCCTAATTACACCAATATAAATACAAGGATAAGGAGTGGGCTTTGTACAACAGCAGGCCATGGGCCGAGATTACTAATAGTATTTAATAATTAATTAACCCAAAAAAGAATCACCAAAGGCCATCGTGGAAATATTATTTTATTTCAATAGAGTAGCACGGAGCTTATTAATAGAGGTATTGAATAGAAATGAAACTCACCCTCGAAAGGTAGAAATGATAGAATCATTTTTGTCTTTGACAATTCACCACATAGAATCCAAATTAAACGAAGGGTCCATTGCATCAGCTAGGGTGAAATCTGAAGCTGGTGCCCTTGTTAAGGAGTTTAGGGATGGCTTCAACATTTTTGCCTTTTACAATTAAATACATGGAGTCTAAAATAAATGAAGGATCAAACCTTCCTGAAAGTCTGAAATCTGAAGTCATAGCGCTACTTTCCGAGCTGAATTATCTCAATGAGCTGCTTGTTGTGGGCGAACCACAGTTGAGCCACGAGGCTCTTCGACTTGTCGCTCAGTTGAGACACATTGCATACGAAGCTGAGGACGTCGTGGAAAACGCTGTGGTCGACTACTTGGCTTTGTATCCCCTTTTGCGCTTCGGACACGTTGGACCTAAGAAGACGTTGCAGAATCTGAACGAACGTATCAGAGATGTCAAAAGCATGATCGATCAGCATTTAAAAGGGTCCACTTCCAGCAGCAGGTTCAACAGCGGGAGAATGTCGCCTGCTCCTGGGGCGCAGTCTCCTAAGGGCCCTCTCCCAGCTATTGGTGATGACAACCTTGTCATCGGAATTGGTGGTGTGATCGTCAATCTCGTCGAGCAGTTGACAGAAAAACAATCTGATGACGTTCACAAAGCGATAAATAAGCTGGCTATTGTTGGTATGGGTGGGTCTGGCAAAACAACCCTTGCTAGGTGCCTTTATGGCCATAAAGTCGTCAAAAAACACTTCCAATTTCAGGCGTGGGTCTCGGCCACTCAAGGCTGGAATACATCATGTATGTTATACGACATCCTCTCGCAAATTCGAGGCCAAAAAAGCTGGTTTTCTAGGTTTTCTAAGCAGCCACTTAATGATGAGGAACTTGCAAATAATAACGATTCCAACGGGTTGCTCTCCCAGCTTTACAATCTCTTGAACAAAAAGAATTTTTTGCTAGTTGTGGACGACGTGTGGGACTTACGGTCCCTTCACGATTTCATCGCTTTTATTCAAGGAGACGGTACTAATTCCCAAACAATTACAATAGTCATCACAAGTAGGCAAACACCTTCCTCGTACAACATCGATTGGTCCATCCACCAACCGCAACCCCTAAACGGCGAAGAATGTTTGGATCTATTCAGCAGGGCAGCCAGTAATTCCTCTACCCCGCTAAGTGCTGACGCTTGCAGTTTAGCCATGACGATGCTGAAAAGGTGTCAAGGTCTTCCCTTAGCGATAGTGGCATTGGCTAGGCTACAGAAATTGAAGGGTAATATGCGTGAATGGCGAGCGATGTTACCGGCATCAATGTACAGTAAAGTAAATAAAATCCTTGGATTGAGCTACGATCAACTGCCTTACTATCTAAAGCCGTGCTTTCTATACCTGGGTCTCTTTTCAGAAGGCGCTGCCATCTCGGGGGGAACGTTGATACGGATGTGGATTGCGGAAGGTTTTATCGAATCCAGTATTGAGGAAACGTTGGAAGTTGCAGCAGCAAGGTACCTGCAGGAGCTAATTGATCACACAATGGTTCAAGTGGTGATGATCAAAACGTACTCTGGCAGAGTTAAAACGATACAAATCCACGATATTATGAGGGATTTCTGTGTATCGAGAGCCAGCGAGCTGGACTTCCTTGCAGTATCTGGTTCGATGCCTGAAGCAAACAGGAAAACATCTCGTCGAGGCGCAATCAACCTTCGGTATGACTTTACTTTTAAGTGAATCTGTTTGGTCTTCTGTTTTTTGGCTACACTTTTTGCTACTCCGTACGATATAACACTGTAACGTTCTTTACTTGCGTGTAATTAAAATATCAAGGGAGATACTCCGTACGATATAACACTATAATATGGAGAACTCACTAGATAAACTCTAAGTTCAATTGGAATCAGAAGTCGTATAATTGTAAAAGCTTCACAGAATTTGACGACTTCGGTTTTTTCCGGTAATGCTTGCAGTGGAACCCACGTTGCTCCTCCCTACAATGCAACTCTAAGAACTCTCGTACTATTCGGGAAATCTAGCGCCACAAGATCAGTAACGGAACAATACCCTGATCAAGCGGACCATGTAAGCACAAACTTGATCAGTGTGTGTCAAATGTACAAATTACTACGCGTGTTGGACATTTTCGGGGTCAATTCTGTTGACGGAACTTTACCTACAGAGATAGGAAAATTAATCAACCTGACGTATCTAAGGATTAGATCAACAAACATTCGACGACTCCCCTCGACCATAGGCAAGTTATGCAACTTGCTGACGCTCGACTATTGGGATGTTCATACTGATAGCGGTGTACAAGTGCCTAATGTGTTATCGATGTTGAGGAACCTCCGGCATTTATATTTGCCGAAAGAAATGAGCGGTTCAGTCGAGGCCTTGAGGTTGCATACACTCACAGATCTAGTTACACTGTGGGGTGTCAGTGGAGGTCATTGGATGCTTAAAGAAATGGGACGCATGAGTTGTACTAATCTTAACAAGTTATGCGTTCACAAGATATCTGACGACAGTCAACTTAAAGTGATCCTTGGTTGCAGCTTTGTGAAGGAGAACGCCAACTTGTATGCGCTTGCGTTGGACTGGTTTGGGTTTGAGTCCAACTGTTTAGATTCATTGGCATTGATTCGTAGTTTGAGGAAGCTTAAACTTATTGGAAAAGCTCCCGATAATTCCTGCGTCGAAGGGCGTCAGTTCCCCTCCAACCTCGGAAAGTTGGAACTTTACTTCACCGAATTACAAAAACAAGAGACAATGACGTGCCTAGGGAGACTTGTTCATCTAAAGGTCCTCATATTATCCAAGGACTCGTACTCAGGGCAGAAATGGATTTGTTGTAGTGAGGAATTTCCGATTCTTGAGGAGCTGAAACTGGTAAACCTGCAGAAGTTGGAAGAATGGGAAATCGACAAGGGATCGTTTCAATGTCTGAAGAAACTGTCGATAATCTCTTGTAGGAAGCTGAAACGGATTCCAAAGGGGCTGAAGCACGTTCAATGCCTAGAAACGTTGCACATTGAGCAGATGCCCAGTAGTTTCGTCACGAGAATTCTAAAGGTGAAACAGTTCGACAATAAAACAATAGAAGGGGAAGACTTCCACATAGTTGAGCACATTCCAGAGGTTTTAATCCGTGATTCGTGGGCTCCATAAGTCAAAACTCCGTGATATTTCACAGGTCACAGGATCGACTCATTTTTTCAATCTTGATTCTTTTCTAGGATATTATTCCAAGTAGCGTTGCGTGAGTTTGCATTTCAAACCACATCTACTAAAGATGTCGTACTCTGGTTGCTAGGAGGAACGTACTTTAGACAAGTCGTTATTGGACCAGATGCCAGTGACTGCTCTTACAACAAAAATAAAAACAAAAAGTGTTCGATAAGACGGTCTTACCGAACACCTACATAAAAATCAAGAAAAAAATCCCAAAAAGGATTAGTAATTGTTGCATATGAGAGATCTATTACTGTTACTGTTGGCAAATATTATTGATTATTGATTATTGATTATTGATGCTGTTTTTATATTAGCGAATAATACTACAATTATAATAGTGATAATTGATGATCAATGTAGGGAACTGCAGCCAACGTGCTACTGAGTTTGACTTTGTACAACAAGTAACAACTAGATCTTGCCTAATACCGTTTTAACGTATTATACGAATATAAATCGTAAAGTATAATAAGTTAAAATGATAAATCACATTTTATACGCTGAAGTTTCGTCATAAACGACAGACAATTTAAAACAAGTTTTTGCGTTACTATATTATCAAAAGAGGAAGGACTTACCACTTACAAAGTCTGCAGTCTGCTACTCATCAACTGCATCTTGTTTGAGTTTGTGAGAGATCAAAATTTACAAGCATGAGAATTTTTAAATCACGGTCAAAACCCGTTTCTCTTGAAGGTCAAGCCATTGTCAATAACAGCTGCACTTCTTGTAAGTTCACTCTTCCATTCCCTTCTCAATTCTCGTCTTTTTGTCGTTAGATACTACACATCTTTTATAAAACTGTTGTATACGTATAACTGTCTAACACTTCAATTTGGGTCATGTAATATATATGTAGTTTAACCATAGGTCTCGAGTTCGAAGTATTAACCATATATATGTAGTTTAACCATAGGTCTCGAGTTTGTAGTATTAGAGCCTCAGGTCCTCATGCTATACAGTTAACAATATCTTGTATTTATTTACGATTATAAATTTGTACTCCGTATTATACTAGCATTTAGGCGAGCAAGAGGTGAAGCCGAGAACACGTTGAGAGATCTCGGAGCATACTTGCCATTATACAAAGCCGCGGTAGAAGGTAAATGGAAAGATGCCAAAATATATCTAGATCAAGATCCCGAGGCCCTAACAGCAAAGATCTCAATTGCCTCGGAAACTGCACTTCACATAGCTGTTGGGACAGGTAAGCAAGGGCTCGACTTCGTCGAGAAACTGGTAAAGGTAATGTCCCCAGAGGATTTGGCGTTAACAGATCAACACGGCGAAACTGCATTTTCCGTGGCTGCTGTTGTTGGCAACATTCCTGCTGCTAAAATATTAATGAACAAAAATCCCGATTTGCCAAATATTTCGGGGAAATACGGGTTTCCGATTCATAAGGCTGCACAATTTAGCCATAAGGAGATGGTAGAGTATCTAATAGAGGTTAGTAGAGATGATATTCAACCTAACCCTTTCACCGGTGAAATCGGAGGACATCTTCTCATCGATGTCATTGCTGCTGATTTTTATGGTTAGTCTATTGCGTCCTTAACCTTACTTCGAATGCGATTAACTACTGAACTTGTTATCTCTATAGTTTGAAGTCTGACGTCTCAAGTTGAACGTGAACAGATATTGCACTTAAACTAATAAAGTGGTACCCAGAGACTGCGACAACGGAGGTAATTGGTTTAGGATCGCCGTTATCAGTATTGGCAAGAAAGTCAACTTCTTTTTCAAGTGGTCGAGTTCACAAACCTTTCCGTTGGAGGCACTGCAATCCGAGTATGATGTTTACTCCATATTATTCCGTATGTAGTTAACTAGTTATTTCACGTATAAGGCTTTGTTTAGATAGATACTGACTTTCATGAATTCGTTATGGCAGTCGCGCGCATAAGAGAAACAATGGATCGAAACTTGATGGAACATCAAGCGCTAGAGCTAGTAAAAGGGTTATGTAAGGAAATACAAGAGTTAGACGACTCGAAGGTATTTGCATTGCTTCAACAAGCACTACATGACGCGGCAAAGCTAGGCATTCCGGAGATCATAGAAGAGATTGTGCTAACTTTTCCTCCGGCGATATGGTTCACCGATAAAGACAACTTTAATGTGTTTCAATTGGCCATGTTACATCGTCGAGAAAATGTTTTTAACCTGATATATCAAATGACTGATTATAGGTATTTGATAACGAGGTTTATTGACAGTGAAGATAATAATATGTTGCACTTAGTTGGCAGGTTGCCACCTTCTGATAGACTTAGCCTCGTTTCTGGTCCTGCGTTACTTGTTCAACGGGAGATGCAATGGTACAAGGTTTGTTCCTTTACATTCAAAAATTAAAAGCTCGTTCAAATTGGGAGTAATTATTATTTTGTCAATTGATAAAGAGGTATGTCAATAAGAAAGTGAAAGACGAGTTTCATGATACATTCAAACATACTCTAATTTGCCGATGTTCTTTTTTGTGGATGTCTTATCTTTTCAGCAAGTATCTAAATTCATACACCCAGCACAAAGAGTAGCAAAGAATAAACAGGGTAAAACCCCAAAAATGGTATTCCGAGAAGAGCATCAGCAACTGATGAAAGACGGTGCAAAATGGATGAAACATACAGCAAGTTCCTCTGCAGTTTTCGCAACCCTTATTGCAACTGTTGCATTTGCAGGTGGTATGCACGTCCCTGGAGGCACCGACAATGAGGGTCTTCCATTGTTACTTCACCAACAGGCATTCAAAATATTCGCTATTGCAGACGCGTTCTCACTTCTTCTATCAGTCATTTCTATCCTAACCTTTTTATCAATCATTACATCCCGGTACTCTGAGGACGACTTTCACTACATTTTGCCTCGACGACTAATGATTGGAATTGGAGTCCTGTTTTGTTCGATTACAGTTATGCTCATGGCGTTCTGCGTTGCGTTGATTTTGTTGTTTGGACCTGCTAAGACGAAGAACCAGATTTCAGTGGTGTTGTATTCAATTATGATAGCAATCCTAGTTTTTTCGATTCCTATGTTGTACCAAATTGTTAGGCCGATCAATGGGTCGGGGATGTTTGGGAAGAAAAAGGATAAAATACTTCATTAATTTGGTTGTATGTACAATTATGAAATTCTATAACTCTTGAAGACTTGAACACTTGGTTTAGCTTCCTTCTTGCAATTGTTTGTTTAGTGGTGCTTAGAAGATTGGCTGACGATTAAACACGCACAGGTTCTACTCCATAGTCACGGGCCACGACGGTACAATTATGTCTAGCCAAGTTGCAGAAGCAGACTTACCATGCTGTTGCAAAAAATTATTTAGAATAACTCGAGCAGATCCTGCATATCATTCTCAGAGAGGTTATCAGAATGATCCTGCATAGCTGTCTTGGTCGCACGTGTACAGTGAACATGATTGCACCCTTCTAAAGTCACCACCAGCCCGCGAGCCTTCCCCAATATATCAACCCACCTCTCTGCTTCCTCTTTGTCGCGGAAACAACAATGCAACATCATTCCTCGCCAACGTGTTCACGAGGTTCTCCCAAATCACCGGCCAGTTCTGCTGCCATATTAAACGAAAGTTAACGTTTGAGCTGATATTTTTTGTGAATCAATAGAATGGTCTGTGTAGGTGGTTCGGCAATTATTAAAAATGAGATGACTCCCAGGATTAAAGTATTTGAAATTAATGGTCAATGCAGATTTAATATCTCCGAATATTTCTGTCGGGAATTAAGGTGCAGTACCCATCAAGGCGTTAATCATAACCAGACTCAAAGCTAATTTTCCAAGTTCAAACCCGAACCCGACCAGAGTTATTGTGTAAACAAATAACGGCCATTTAAGAATGCCTATACTTTGAGATCGTGAAGACATCTAACCTTTGTTAGCACTAACATGGGAATTATTGGTAGGCATGTTTATGTACATGCTCTATCATCATGCATCCAACACCTTAACCCAGTACTCAAGGATAAACTATAACATTCTATCATGCATTCAGCATCTGGAATCCAAAGTTTCGGTTAGGGACGAGGTCGCAAAATTTCAGTCCCAAGAATTACTGGCCGCGTTGGACCAGATTGTCCTTAACCGTCTAATCAGAAGAAGTCTTTGGCGATAAAAGAAAGTGTTTTGCGAGGAAAAATAGGAAGCTATGTGACCTATTTGGGTAAGGGGAATGTTGACATTATTTGCCGAAAAACGAATTTTGGTAGTGTTAAAAAAAAAAAACGAATACATAAAGGAGATTATTTGCAAGCAAAAAAAAAAAAAAAAAAAAAAAAACCCCGACTATTTCACAAATATGAACCGTGTGAGCAATTAATCAAAAGAACCGTGTGAGCTTTAATAGGACCCAAGTTCAACGTCGCATCTAGACCTAACCTAGACTCAGTGGGTCTAAAATTATAAGATATGGTTTTGGGTCGTTTGTGGGTCCAAGTTAATCCAAGTAATTTTCTTGATTTATACATTTGCGAATATATGTTTTACTGCTGAAATCAAAGTAGTATAATAGCCCAACTTTAATTAAAGTACGTTTTACAACATTACATTACAAAAAGAATATGACCGATTGACCGAGGTCAAGGCTCCGGTCACATTCTCGGTAAACTTTCTGATGTTTTAAAAAAGATAGTATAAACAAAAATAAAATTGGAGGCCGGGTCTAGGTCTAGACATGAGACCCAGACCCGAACCTAAACTGTATATTTGTAGACACAAATCTGATCTAAATTCACCGGGTCCAGATATATATCTTGAGTGTCGCTTCAGGATTCATGTTGTCATTCCCGCATGTGATCCATCAAGTCTTACTTAAGACGGGTATATTCGTTTTAAACTTAAAACGGGTTATATAATAAGAATAAAATAACATCGAAATATATGGAGAGAAGCAAAATAGTGGTCTTATATGTTCCAAGTGGTATGGCATTTGACCTATCTTAAGGTTAAGACTAATATGTCCGTCTCCGTCTTATATGAAAATTTGTTACGCAGTTTTGAATTAGTAAAGACTCAATCATTATGTGGGCCCTCAAGACAGTAAAGTTGACATACATATATAAAAATTAAAGGTAGAGAAAGGAAATGGTACTCACCCATCGAAAGAGAGTTGGAATGGAATCATCTCTGTCCTTAGCAATTCAACACATAGAATCCAAAATAAAGGAAGGGTCAAATGCATCAGCTGGAGTAATATCTGTAGCTGGTGCCTTTGTTGAGAAGCTGAGGAGTATCAAAGAGCTGCTTCGTGACGCTGAACCAAGGCTGGGGCGAAACACGAGCCACGAGATTCGTCGATTGTTTGCTGAGTTGAGAGACATAGCACACACTGCTGAGGACGAGGTGGACACCGTGGTGAGCAAGTACTCGGCTTTACGCAACTGTCTTGGCTTTGGTGATCGTCAAGCCTTAAAGAAGTTGCGGAGGCTAATTGCGAGTGCGGAAGAGGTCAAACTCAAACTCAAACAGCATTTTGAAGGGTCCAACAAGGGGTCATTGTCGCCTGCCCGTAGCTCACAGTCTCCTAAGGGCCGTCTGCCTGATGATGACCTTGTCATTGGCATTGATCACGAGATCATGACGGTTCTTGACCTGCTGACTAGAAAATCCAATGACGGTCACAAAACGGTGGATAAGCTGGCAATTGTTGGTATGGGTGGATCCGGCAAAACAACGCTTGCTAGGAGCATTTACAACCATAAAGTCATCAAGAAACACTTCCAATTTCAGGCGTGGGTCTCAATCTCTCAAGTTATGGACCCAGACCTTCTGTTGCCTGATATACTCAAGCAAATTCGAGGGCAAAGAAGCCGGTTTTCTCTGTTCTCTTTGTCATGGAAACAAGATGAAGAACCTGAAGATGAGTCTAACAGCGTGGTCTCTCAAATAAATGATCTCTTGTATCAAAAGAATTGTTTACTAGTCTTGGACGATGTGTGGGACTTAAAATCCCTTTACAAGTTCATCACTTTAATTCAAGAAGACTCAACAAAAACCCCAAGATATACGATAATCATCACAAGTAGGCAAACCCCCTCGAAACAGTGGCACATCCACCAACCAAAACCCCTAACTGATGAAATATGCTGGGAGCTACTCCGTAAGGCAGCCAGTAAATCTTCTGAACCGCTAAATGATGACTACCGTAGTTTGGCCATGGAGATGTTGACAAAGTGTCAAGGTCTACCCTTAGCAATAGTGGCACTGGCTAGGCTACTAAGGACAAAGGATACTCCGCACGAATGGCAAAGGGTGCTCTCTAAGGCTACTGGCACAGATGCCACAACAATGTATGGACCAGTAAATGAAATCCTCGGGTTGAGCTATGATCAACTGCCATACTACTTAAAGCCATGCTTTCTCTACTTGGCTCTCTTTCCAGAAGATTCCCACATCTCCGGGGGAACGTTGATCCGGATGTGGATTGCAGAAGGATTCATAGACGCCAATAGTGAGGATACACAGGAAGTAGGAAAAAAATACCTGCAAGAATTAATTGATCATACAATGGTTCAACTAGTGAAAAAGACACATTCTGGGAAAATTAAAACTATAACAATTCATAATCTAATGAGGGATTTTTGTATATTGAGAGCTAGAGACCTAGACTTTCTTGGAGTATCAGATTCCGGACCTGAAGCTATTAGGAAGACGTCTCGTCGAGGAGCAGTCAACCTCAGGTATGACATTACTTTCTTCGAGTCTATTTGCGTTGACGTTTTGTTTTCGCTGCATTCTAACTTTCTTGAGTTTCTTCTCATTTATTAGATGTACTTAGACGTAGTGTATTTGCTGATCTTGTTTTCATTTTGATGCTATAAGTGTAGCCCTCGTATTTACTTCTATATGCATATGGAGCATTAGGGTACGATTTACATTATATTCGACAAGGTGTAGTGGGGCACGAGAGACATAACATGAGGCACTAGTACTAGATGCACTAGAATTCCAAAAACACATGTCTATAACTTCAGCACAGGCGCACAGCCCTGTGAGTTCAGTTCAGCACTTTAGCCCCTATAAATGTAGCTCGATTCCTATATGGTCAGCTCTTATATGTTTCAGTTTCAATAAGTTTCACCTCTAATAAATTCAGCTATAGCTGGCAAAAAAAAAAAATCAGCTATTATCAGTACAACTTAACTCGTCTAAGACGAAAAAAAAGCGGGCCTAGTTCTTAAAACACATTTAAAGAAGGTTTTAACGATATAGAATTTACTATAGTACTAAAAAGATTATCCATTTAAAAAAAAAAAAGGAGTAAATTATAGCATAAGGGACAAATCGGTACTCCCCATATTCAAGTCTAAATCTTAGTTTAAAGAGGTATAAGGCACACACAGGCGTTAAGGTGTAAGGCGACCAAGGCGTTAAGGAGCCAAGACATGTAGATACAATAGCTCTATGCTCAACCATATTTCTCATGAGTCGTATACTTTTAATATCAATATCAGATACTTCGGTATCAGATTAGTGTTAACTCAATGTTCTTAAAAAAAGGGAGATGAACAAGCTCGCAAGTAGCAGCCTATAGTTGACATAACAATATTTTAAACTTAGTCATGGGTTTAATTTAGCTATTGATATCTAAAACATATACGAGTATTTCCTATGTTTCAGTTATTTTTTCTTTTTTAATTAAGCGCTTATAGACGATTTTCTTTATATAATAGAATAATTTGATATAAAATGGTTGTTAACTTTGGAGGATGTCAATCTCGACTAAATAATTTTCAATATAAATTAAACTACATTTAAGTTTTATACAGAAAATATTATGCATTTACGCTCCGTCTACCGGGAAACAGAGGTGAGATTGACGTACTCGCTGATATCATAGTAGCGGGTCTCCACTCTCCATACACTTCCCTATATATTATTACTCACAAGTGGCTCAATCATGTCATAAGCTAACAGCCTAACACGCATCATTCTATATCGATTTTATAATTTTATGATTTTTACACATTGACCAATATGTTACTCACAGATCACAACTCACGAGTCACAACTTCACAAGTACGAGTACATTTTATGATTTTTTATTTCAAGACACATCGACCAATATATTTAAACATGACTTGATTTTATAGGCTTAACTAGAGCAATAAATTTGACCCGAAACGTAAAAAAATTAGCCGATAGTACCGAAAAGTTTGTTGAATAGAAAATGATAAAACTTGACCCTAGGATAGTAGATAATATATACCAGCGGAAAAATAACCAAACTCAACCTGAACTAAAGTAACCCGAGGTGAACTGTGAGTCTATAATTCAATGTTGATAAAAAATAAGCTAATTGAACACTTTACTCAATAATTAGCATAATGTTATCGCCTAAATTTCGGAAAGTATCGAGGTGTGCCTAATTCAAACCCAAACCTAACCTGAATCATACTCGGCGTGGGATAAACTATATCCAAAACCAACCAGATTTGACTCAAAATGGTTAACCCAACATAACTCAACCTTAGATGACCTGATCTAACACTAATGGCTGAGCGCCTGAGCGTGTAGGTATTTTAGAATTTCTTATTTATGACATTTGTACTATGAAGTTAAACTAAGTTTCAAAGGGACTACTCTTTCACAATTTAACGTGAGACCCTTTTTTCAAGACTCGACCATAAAATTATTATACAAGACTAGTGTTTTAATATCATTTTTTTTTTTTAATTAGTTTTAGCATTGTGTAACAAAAAGCCAACCATTAGTTATTTGTATAATAAATTTGTTCCCAAAAGTTCATAGAAGAAACAGAGCAAGTTTAGCAAGTCTTCGAAAGTTAGTTACAAGGTTTTTATGGTTAGTACTAGGTTGTTGTAAAGTAGTTTATATACATATGTAATCTAATCTTTGTACAGCAATTATTCATTTTTAGATGCTCTAGAAAATTTAGTTTCCAAAAGAGTACTGGACAAAATTATTAGACAAAATTTAATTTCCAAAAGAGTATAGTTTGAACTAAGATAGCACACAACATTATGGATCAAATTTGGATCGTGGAGCTGATTCAGTTTAAGTTGAATCCATGTTAGTTGACGGTCTAATAATTATTATCCATGCAGCAAGACCGCCAGCCTTCCAGCCAATGGCGCACATCTAAGGACTCTCGCACTATTTGGGAAATCTAGCAACAAGGGCGTACGTGAAAAATATGGCAGTCAGGTGAACCACAGATACCTAAACTTGGTCGATGTGTGTCGAATGTACAGATTATTACGGGTCATGGACATTTACGGAATAAATTCCATTGATGGAACCTTGCCTAAGGAGATAGGGGATTTAATTCACTTGACGTATCTAAGGATACGATTTACAAATATTCGACTACTCCCCAAGTCCATTGGCAAGTTGAGCAACTTATTGACGCTAGACTATTGGGGCGTTTTCACTGATAGTGAGATTATAGTTCCTAATGTGTTGTGGAAGTTGAAGAAGCTACGACATTTATACCTACCGAATGAGATGAACGGTTCAATCAAGGCTTTGAAATTGCATACACTCCGAAATTTAGTAACTTTGTGGGGTGTTGGAGGAGGTGATTGGATGCTTAAAGAAATAGGAAGATTGAGCTCTACCCTTAGCAAGCTATATATACATAGGATATCCGACGAGGATCAAGTTAAGGCGATCCTCGATTGCACTGAAATGATGGAAAATAATAATCTAAATGTGCTAGCCTTGGACTGGTATGGTTTCGAGATGAAGAGTTTAGATGCATTGGCCTTGAAAGAAAGTTTGAGGAAGCTTCGACTGATTGGAAAAGCTCCGGATAAGTCCTATTCAGACGGGCATCAATTTCCCGCCAACCTCGGAAAGTTGGAATTGTACTACACTCAACTAGAAAATCAAAAGACCATGACGTATCTAGGGAAATTACTTTTTCTGAAGGCCCTATGATTATTCAAGGTCTCATACATTGGGAGTGTATGGATATGTGACGAGGATGCATTTCAAAGTGCTCGAGGACCTAAACTCACAAACTTACAAAGATTAGAAGAATGGAAAATCGAAGAGGGGGCGTTCCCATGTCTGAAGAGACTGTCGATAATCTCATGCACCAAGCTAAACCGTATTCCAAAGGGATTGGTGCATGTCAAACAACTTGAAAAGTTGGATATTGAACGCATGCCAGGTGATTTCGCCACTAAACTTCAAAAGGTCAAAGAGTGGAACGATAAAACTATCGAAGGGGAAGACTACCACATAATTAAGCACATTCCAAAGATTATAATCGACGATTCATGGGCGCTCTAGGCCTATTAAATCACAGATATTTGACGTATGTTACTAGTTTTGCTTATTTCCTTGTGTTTTATTGTATTTAGAACTTACTGTCCAATATGTTTTTTATTTGTTTGGGCTTAATAAATACATTGTCTCATGTAAATTTGCATTTGAACTAATAATTTACTTTGTATTATTCTTGTAAAATTGGTGCCGAAAATTCCATACGGTGTCTAATATTAATGTGTATATTGTGTTGAAGTATGTCAAGATATCCTCATATTGCATTTGCAGATTATTATATACTCTCGTATTATAATATATCATACTCGAATAAATAAGATAATTGAGGAAGTTTAGTATATACTACTCCTTTTATTAGTTATCCCAATTCTAATGTTCTAATTCTATTCTACTGTTATATATACAGTTATACAAAAACCGTGTATACAAGATTTCAAAAAAGGTCGGTACGAAAATATTAGATATACGAAAACCGAATATACAGAAAAACTGGAGTATGATTTTAAAAACATATATACGATAAGCTGTGAAAAACTGTATTAGATATACGGTTTTGCTCACCCCTAATCTTGCAATTTCTAATTGTATCATAAGGGTTAACAAAGAATTTTAATATTATGACCTCTTCATCATCTATATTAGTACTTTTGGTTACATCAATATTATCACATGATACCCCGGTCAAATTAACATTTTGTCCCGCCAAAAATAACATAAAATATGTTTCAAGACATAATCAAAATCTTTGACTTCATCAAAATTCAAATAAATCATTCTATTTCTAATATCCTATCACTCTTTATAAACATTTAAAAAAAATTTAGATAGTTATATAAAAGAAAAAAAATATATATTTTTATAATTTTTTTTCAAATAACATTCAATATATTCTTATTACCCATTTCACTTTACAAGGATTTCAAAAGATTTGGCCCAAGTTTCTCTCAAGTCATAATTGTTACGAGGAGTATATTCATTTCCACTTGTTCAAATATGAATGATCGTAGACTTGGCAAATTTGACCTCATTAGATTACATCGATTAGAGTAGACACGGTAAAATTGACTTAATTGGACCCCCCACCTCAATAAGTCTAACTCGAGACTAGGATGTGATGAGAAACAAGCTAACTAAAATTCAACTCAAAACCATTAAAAGACTCGACCTAAATGACCCTACCCGAAACTAAACCAAGCCAGAGTGACTTGAAGGTGATTCAAAATAATCCTAAAACACTGCAGTGTTACTATTTAATTCAAAGCACCATAGTTGTCGACCTAAGACTGCCCCGAAATCCAACATAACCCCGATGGGATATTTTGAACAAATCTGAATATATCGTAACGGCGACAGATACTTCTTATGAAAATTGACTATTCAACTCAAAACGCTTTAATATGCACGCTGCATAAATTTAATGCGAAGTTGCAAACAGAGGAACAAGCATACCAACAACTCCCGGCTGTTTGGTCTCTTATTATTAAACAAAGCGCTGCGCTCCTTGGCTCTGACGGAAGTACTAAATTAATGTACTGCTGCGATCTGTGATCCCAATAAACAAAAGAATATGCCTTAATCAGCTGAAATAGTCGTATAGCAAACATTTGCACATCATAACACAACCTACAATATTCTTTTTGCAATCAACTCGAAAGTTCAAGTCAAATCTCAGCACGATGTCCAGAAACAAACAGAATAGCATCTCGGTATAAGGTTGATTTTGTCACCCTTAATTACCAAGTGAATATTATCTACTTTAAATTAAACGAGTAGAAAATGGATCATAAGAACGGTGAATATAGGGTATGGTCAAGGGTGAAACTCCATAACATTTATACGGGTTCTGAAACCTCTGTTACTCGTAATCACGATCCTTTATATCAATAATTACCTACGCAATATGGCTAATAATTTTATCCATGAATCATGATAGAGCTTATTTTTATCAGACATTGTAACTATTTTTACTACTTTACTACTTTCAGTCATCATTTTCTAGAATTTTGCAACTTTCTTATTTTTAACAGGTTTGGTTTGGGTCAAGAAACGGAAGATGGGTTTGTGATGGTTTCGAAAAATGGATAGGCCAAATTTTGAGAAGGTAAAAATAAGACTTTTAACGATGCTGATATCAATGTCTAATAATAATTGAATGCCTAAGTCAATTCAATTTTAAATGCTGAGATTTTACAGCAAAGAAACAACCAACTAAAAAAACTCTCTGCTGTCAGGCTCTTTCAGTCAGAGCTCTACCTCCTTGTGTTCCACAAAACAAGGCATAACGTTTCGAGCCCATTGCACCTCTCAAAACCACTAAAAAGAAGATTATCTTCACAATCAACTTAAATCTTAAGTTATACCAAAATGGCAGAAGAACTAATAATATTGGAGAACCTCGAGAGGACCTTGAAAAGTTGGGGAGATGCATACCCGCTTCTGTTGGAAACGGAACTTGGAAACCTGCAAGATATAGTGAGGAGAGCTCGAGGACTGGTAGCGGTCTTACAAGAACGCAATCACATTCACCATACACGGGCGAGCAATGCAGCATTGCATGATCATTCCTCAGATATTTCTGAAAAAGTCCGGCATGATCTTTCATCTTTGGTGTACCAGGCTGATGACGTAGTGAATGAAATCCTGAGTTTTAATCAGCACACTAGGCTTTGCAGAGACAGAGAGGAAGAAAATGAAAGGGAAAATAAGAGACGCTTGGTCCAACAAGTGTGTCACGCCATCGCTAGATCGACAAAAGAAGTAAGCCTTTTCTTATCCTCGTCCAACCAGTTAAGATATTCTAAGGTAATGGCTGGACGAGTTAAAAAAATTGGTAAAGAAATAGATAAAAAGGTCAAGAGGTTACTGGAGGAACCCGGCAGCACTAACCAGCTTTACCAGCCTGATCAAAGAAACTTCCGACACATTGGGTCGATCGAACCAGATCAACACACGGTGACTGGGAGAGGAAATGACATAAAGAAGATTCTGGATTTGTTGCTAGAGCCACGTACAAATACAAAAACAAGCATATCAGTCATTTGCATGACGGGATTACCAGGAGTTGGGAAATCAGCTCTGGCAAAGAACATATACGATGATCAGAAGATTAAGAGTCATTTTGATCTTCGAATGTGGATTCAAGTTGCTCAAACCACTAATGAAAAGGAAATTGTACGCGGAATTGTCGAGTCTTGCACAAATAGGAAATCTAATAATCAAGATTCAAAGGTTCATCAAAATGATAGGAACCCATTCCAAGATCTTTTGGGATGTCAAACTACAAGTATAGCAACAAGTTCTCTATATTATGGCCATCCTCATAAGGAAACTGACATTTATGAGCGCCGACTCAAGAGAGAAATAAGGGGAAAACTCTACTTACTCATCTTGGATGATGTTTACCTAAAGGAATGGCAAGGTTTGAGAGACTTGTTAGCAGGAGGTGCTCCGGGAAGTCGGATTTTAATAACGACCCGATCAACTGAAGTAGAAGATCTTGTCAAACAAGAATTTGTCAATGCTAAAGCTTACCCATTGCAAGGTCTGAAAGAAAGCCATTCTTGGATTTTATTTAAAAGACGCGCATTAGTAAAAGAGGATTTTGGGGATAAACATAAGAGGCAAGCAGGTATTGAAATTATTGATATCTGCAAATGTGTTCCTCTTACCATCAAAATTACCGGAAGCTTTCTTCGTGGAAAAAGTACGGAAGAGTGGTTATCATTTACAAGAAGACTACGGTTGAGCCGGGATCAAGGGGAAGACATCCTGGAGCATGTGCTGCATCTCAGTTACTCTGATCTTCCCCCTCGTCTGAGAGCTTGTTTCGAATACTGCTATTTGTTTCCTGATGACTACACATTCAATAAGCAGGATCTGATTAGTCTTTGGATAGCCCTGGGATATGTCAATCCTAATGATGGTCCACATGACGATCTTGATGTTGATCATGACGTCGATCCTAATGACAATCTTGAAGTTGATCTTGTTGTTGATCATGATGTCGATCCTAATGATGATCTTGATGTCGATCCTGATGTTGATCATGATGTCGATCCTAATGATGATCCTGTTGTCGATCCTGATGTTGATCCTCAAAGCGTTGGGAGTTTAGAGCGTGCAGGAGAGATGTACTTTATGGAATTGTCCCGAAGATGCTTCTTTGAGGATGTAAGGACTGATGACTTGGGAAATATTCTGACCTGTAAGATGCATCACACCATGCGCAAACTAGCCTCTAAATACGCGACAGGAGTTGCCCACATACAGGTCACAGATTCCAGTATGATCCAGATCACTGATCCAACAACCAAACATGCCTCAATCAACTGCCGCAGTGATTCATTATTGAAACTTTCACCTCTCTTATATAATGGTCCAAATCTGCGGTCGCTTATTTTCATTAAGGAGCCAGATTGTGAAATAAAGATGGATAATTTGATATCCAATCAGTTGATATCTACTTATAAAAGCTTAAGAGTTTTGGACTTGCATGATCTTGGAGTGAATGAGTTGCCAGATTCGATTGGTGACCTGATTCATTTGAGATACCTGGATGTCTCAAAGAACGACGGTCTAAAGACCCTCCCCAAGTCATTCACAAGACTGTGCAACCTGCAAACATTAATACTTAATTCATGCCCCAAGCTGAAACGGATAGCTATTGACTTTGGGCTACTAGCCAACCTCAAACGTTTTGAGGTAGACGAATGTGAGAGCTTGACTTGCATGCCTCAAGGTCTGGAGAAACTAACTCAGCTAGAGACGCTCAGTCGGTTTGTGGTTGGCAAGGAAGTTTCCAAGGAAACTGCTCATGTTGGACTGAAGGCACTAGGCAAGCTAAAACTATTGAGAGGAAGGCTGGCAATTCATTTCACAGGTGATTGGATGACAAATATAGCTGAAACTACACAAGCTTTGTGCACAAAGGAAAACCTGGTCGAGTTGAAGATTAGCTGGGCTCAAAGAACTTCAGACACTCAAGTCCCATCAGATGAGGAAATATTGGCGCATGAGAGTACCTTGGAGAAGAATCTCAAACCGAACGAGGACCTCAAAATCCTCTCTATAGAAGGGTACAAAGGGAATGGCTTTCCGAGCTGGGCAAATACAGAAATAGCGTCTTCTCTTCCAAATTTAGTAAACATCAGCATTGAGGGATGTGGCAATTGCCAATATCTACCTCCATTTGGAGAACTAGCACATCTCAAAAAACTCACCCTAAGACACATGGCTAATGTGCAGTTCGTTGAGGATACACCTTTTGGGAACCAAGAACTAGAACAAGAGCGCCCATTCTTTCCATCTCTACAAGAGCTTACCCTCCACAACTTTTACAATTTGCAAGGGTGGCAGCAAGAAGTTGCATCAATCCAGCAAACCAAAACTCGATTCTTCCCTTGCCTTTCCAAATTAAGGATATGGAATTGTCCGAAGCTAATATCATTTCCTTCATTCATTGGAGTCTCAGACATCAATCTTCAGAATGTTAATCGATTGCTTCTTACAAATAGTACAAAAACAGAATACAGGCCTAAGAACAATGTGTACACAATAAACCTGCAAATTAAGGGTTGCATCGACCTAAAAGACTTCCGGGAAGTCAGACACGGGTTTCAAGGCCTCCGTTCCCTAAAACATCTCGTGATTGAGAGCTGTGATGCATTGATCTCGTTATCTTATGACATTGGGAAAATAACCACTCTAGAAAGATTGGAGATTTACAACTGCAAAGAACTTGATCTTTCTAAAGATTCAGATACGCCAACAAAATTAGTACAACAGGCTCATAGAGTCTCTAGCTACCTATGGTCCCCATGGAGGAATTTGAAAAGGCTACACCATCTGAGGCTCAGAGAACTCCCGAAAATGGAGACTCTTCCAGACGGCTTGCGGCATGTAAAATGTCTCAAAACGATGTGGATATCAGCATGCCCGTCCTTGGGATCATTACCAGAGTGGATAAATAGCCTCAGTGCCCTACAACACCTTCGAATCGAGAGCTGTCTTGCTCTGAAAAGGCTACCAGAAGGTCTTAGGGAAATCAAATCCTTGATGAAAGTCGAAATTACAGAGTGTCCAGAATTAATAGAACGCTGCCGAGAGCAAAAGGGAGAGGACTGGCCGAAGATTAAACACGCGCGGGTCCTACTCCATAAATCGCGGCGATACGGCTATGTCTAAAAGGCTACCAGGAGGTCTTAGGGATATCAGATTCCTTTTAAACTGGAATTACAGAGTGTCTAGGACTAATAGAACGCCACAGAGACTGAGAGCAGACAAGAGAGGGTTGGCTGAAAATTAAACATGCACGGGTTCTACTCCATAAATGACGATGGTACGGCTATGTCTAACTCTAACATACTAATATCAGATTCACGCTACGGAAGCACAGTAACAATGTGACAGAATCAGGCTCAAATCCCAGGTGGAATTTGGGTTAACCTGGAAGTGTGCAACAAAGTGTGAGGTCCCAGGCTCAAATCCCACCTGGAACCAAAAAGAATAAAAAAAAACAAAGCACACCACTTGGCCACCGCAGCCCCCGTCGGGGGTGGCTTACATGGTACATGTGGTGGTGCGGGAATGCATGTACCCGGGGGGACTCAACCCCCTCGTCATCAAAAAAAAAAAAAAAGTGACAGAATCAGACCTAGCATGCTATCGCGGCAATTTATTTTGAATAGCTTTTATTAATATTTTTATTGTTTATGGTTGATTTCTAATTCACATTAGTGATCAAACACATTTACAATATATTTTGTTGTCCAAATATTTATGATGATCATTGGTAAACAAGAGGGAAAGGTTGGCATTATCTCAGTTATATCAGAACGATTTTTCCACAACTTTATGATCATATTTTGGAACACATCACCACAAATGTTAAAAAGAAAGACAAAACAGCAAATACAAATACAAATACAAATACAAATACAAATACAAATACAAAAAAAAATAAAAAAAACCAAAAAAAAACCAAAAAAAAAAAAAAAATAATGAATGAGAAGATGAATTGGAAACAAAAGAAAACGTACCTCTTAAGCCATGATACAACGGTGGTGATAACGAATATCCGCTGTTCTCCCTTCAATTGAAACCCTATTCTCTTCAATTACATAATTATATCAAATCAAAATTTAAAATAATAAACAACAAACAACAAAAGCAACAATCAAAACACATGAAATGTGAGTGATAATCGTCTTACAATATTGAAGGGAAATTGATGCGAGCGAAATTGTTGATTACTGAATTTAGGAATTTAAGATGGAAATATATACGGAGTATACCTTAAAAGCCGCTTCAGATTTGTCTTTTAGATGAAGCTGCTGTCACTACAAGCTTCGGCAGGTGTTTTATCGTATACCCCACTGAGGGGGTGAGCAGATATCCGATCCAAACTGATAATTCGGATCAAATATCCAAACTTGAAATTTCTAAATTTTAATATCCATATTTGATCAAATATTTCGAATATCCAATGTTCGGATATCCAAGATATTTCAGATCAGAGACAGATATTCATTCGGATATTCATATACCGCCATTGCACAAATAAAAATGTTGATTCATCGTTAAATTTATCGTTATATTCGTTCATTCTTTTCCTTTTTTTCCTATTAAGTTCGATAATAAACTTTTAAGTATAATTGTATTAATATCTTCAAATAAAACATTATATAGTTTATATATATTATTAGTTTTCTGCATTTTAGATTTAGTTAAATAAAAAATCATATATTTGAATTAGTGCATTTAAAGATACTGAAAAATTAAAAATTTTAGTAACCAAAATTGGATACTATGAAAATTACAGCTATATTTAATAAAATTCAATTTTTAGTAACCAATAAAAAAAATATTTAAAATAATCAAAATATCAAGACAATTTTCGGATATTTTTCGGATATCGGATATCCGAAATTTTAAAACTAAATATCCAACGGATATCCAATATCCAAAACTTTCGAATACGGATATTCGAAATTTTTAAAAATTCGGATCGGATATCCAAAATATCGGATCAGATATCAAATCAAAATTTTCAGATTTTGGATATTCGGATATTTTGTTCAGCCATAAAGTCTACTCCACCAAGGGAGCAATTATACCTTTTTTTTTGAAATAGTATTTCGTACTCCCTCCATTTTATTGATTAAAATTTTTTGTTAATTTATATTTATATCAATTAAAATTTTTAATAATAATAATAATAATAATAATAATTAAGGATTAATTGCCAAGAATAATCCGAATTGGTCCTCTTATTTCATAAATAATCCGAACTCGAATTAATCCACGAATAATCCCAACTATTGAAGTAACATTCCAATAATGTACTTTGGCCAATTTTAATCGACTCTAACACGTAAAAAAAATGGTGAAATCGACTCTAACTTTGCCTCACTCTTAATTTAAGTAAATTTCAAATCGTTTTCAATTCTTTTTTTTATTGATTAAAGCATGTTAAAATTGGCCAAAGTACATTATTGGAATGTTACTTCAATAGTTGAAATTATTCGTGGATTAATTCGAGTTCGGATTATTTATGGAATAAGAAGATCAGTTCGAATTATTCTTGGCAATTAATCTTAATAATAAAACAAACAACAGTAACAAATACTGATGGGGCATGGCAAGCCGGCAGCTGTCAAGGCATGTAGTAGCCGGCCGACATACCCTCGTCCAGACTTTGAGTCCTCATGAAAGATTTCTGGTCACGGTCAGACATCGTCGGCCGGCCAAGCTAGTACGATCAAGGGGCTGAGGGGACAAGCGTGTCAGAACTTGTCCCCCTACTTGACAAATCAAATCCCCTATAAAAGGGGGAACATTTGCAAGGTTAAAGGGATAGAAAAAATCACATAAAAAAGGTATAATACAAGTTCTCTCTAGATAATAGACTTATACACTTCATATCAACTGACTTAAGCATCGGAGGAGTTATCCTCGGAAGCTCCCGAGGCTAGGTTTGATTTCTATTCAGGTCAGCTAAGGAAGAGACATCAAGTCAGGACGTTCCTCACGAAATTCAATCATAGACCACAAGTCTCAGGTTGTAAACAACTAAGTAGTTTCTAACACTCGAAACAATTGGCGCCGTCTGTGGGGACGCTTAGTTCAAAATTGAAACACGTCATGGTGGAAGGGAATCCAGAAAAACAACCCGAAATCACCGAACCAAGGCAGACCGTTGAGCGTGATCTGGTCAACGATGAAGATGCCACACCTATTACACCAGAGGAAAAGAGGATGATGGATGCTTTCCTCCAGCAAACCCCAAGGGTGTCCGAGCCGACTTCCTCAAAAAGGGTAACCCCCAAAAAGTTGTTTGGAGGTATGCACACTCCACAAATGGTAGAGAGCGAGACAATGCGCATTTTGACAGAGGAAGCCGAGTCAAACTACGACTCTGAGCCGTCCGTGCAAGGGGTCCCAAAAGAAGCAAAGCAGAGGCAAAACGCAAAAGGAGGCGGTGTGACAATAAAGTCTCATTGGCGCCTCCGTGCTAAGATATCCTCTGCCCAAGATGAAGGTGCCATCTTTGCGGTCTGACGGAAAGACCGACCAAACGAGCATCCGTCGCCATGAGGGCACATGATGATGTACGATACTTCCAACTTTGTATGGTGCAAGGTGTTCCCGACCACTCTAGCCGGCCTCGCCCAAACATGGTATAGAAACCTCCCCACGGGGTCGATAGATGGGTATGATGAGATGACGAGGCTGTTTAAACAACAATATGCTGGAAACCGGCGAAGAGAGAAGACGGCCGCGGAGCTGTTAAATATTGTGCAAAGTGAAAATGAAGGGCTAAAAGACTACATGGCTCGATTCGACCGCGAATCTCAACAGATACGCAGCCTGGACTCTAGAATTGGAGTCCATGCCTTGACTGTCGGCCTCAGAAAGGGGGAGTTGAGAAGCCTGATGATTAGGAACCCGCCCGCGGACTTGCTGAAAGCAAGGGAGATGGCCGATGGATTTGTTAGGAGAATAGCTCAACCGCATATTCGGCAAAAAGGTAGAAAGGGTAGAAAAGAAACAAGACGAAAGGAAGCGGGAAAAGTGGCAATGAGGCCACAAGTAAAACCAAATGCGTTATTCGATAAGCCTGGACAAGATGGATCAAGCTTACGGAAAATTCGTCACCTTAAACAAATCAAGGGCCGAGATCTTCGAGCTCGCAGCGATAAAGCACCTTCGCAAAACCCAAGCCTATGACTAACGGCGGACAGTTCAAAGATCGATATTGCAAATACCATAGGGCCGAAGGGCACGACACGGATCAATGTTATACTCTCAAGAATGAGATAGAACGATTAATCCGCCAAGGACATTTAAAGCAATACACAACTGAGAAGAGAGATAAGGATGACAGGACAGGGGCGGATCAGCTTAGGGGAAAGCCGAGAGTCGGGGAAATACATATGATATCCGGGGCAGAGGTAACCCCGACCTCAGGAAGGAAGCGCAAAGCCTGCCAACGTAGGGGCGACTACCAGGGGATCTACGCTGCCAGCCGTGCTGAGCCAAAGATGCCCACACTCTCCGTTACCACCGAGGATTATGAACGAGTCACGTACCCACACAGTGATCCGCTGGTGGTAGCCGTAGACATCAATCATCACCTTGTTCACCGTTGCATGGTGGACACAGGGGCATGCACCAACTTGCTGTATAAGGAGGTCTTTGACAAATTAGGGTTGGAGAGGAAGAGCCTGATACCGTACGTAGGGTCTTTGTATGGCTTTGCGGGAAATGGAATAAAACCCATGGGAACGATCAGCCTGCCCATAACGGTGGGAGAAGGAGACATGGCAAGAAACCTGAAGGCCAATTTCGTAGTTGTAGACGCTCCCTCGACTAACGCCTTTCAGATTGGGCTCCGCTGGATGAAATCTGCGCCGTCATCTCGGTACGTGCGTTAGTGATAGCTTATGTAACGGATGGTGGGAAGGCTGGCAAGCTGTTCGGCGATCAAACAGCCGGCCGATCATGCAACTCATTGTCAATAAGGAAAACGAAGGATGAAACAGTGGCTGACGTAAAGATAAGCGTCGACGTACGGCCAGAGAAGGAGGGTTTGAACGTGCAGCCCGGGCCAGGAAGTGACACAAGAGAAGTAGAGCTTTCCCCCGGCCGAGCAGTAGTCGTTGGGGCAGATTTGGACAACAGTTTTCAGGAACAACTTGTTCACATCCTCGAACAGAACAAGGACGTCTTCGCCTACACGGCCGCTGAAATGCCAGGAATCGACCCAAATGTCATAGTTCACCATCTGAAGGTCAACCCAAGTTTTAAAGCAATAAAACAACGCCTGAGGCCGATGAGTGTGGAAAAAGATAAAGCCGTCATGGAAGAAGTTGGTAAGTTGTTGGAAGCTAAATTCATAGAACGGTGTGACTACCCAGAGTGGGTTGCAAATGTGGTGATGGTGAAGAAGGCCTCAGGAGCATGGAGAATGTGTGTCGACTTCACTAACCTGAACAAAGCTTGTCCGAAGGATTGTTATCCTCTACCAAGAATAGACCAGCTGGTGGACTCCACGGCGGGACACACAACTTTAAGCCTGTTAGACGCATACTCAGGTTACCATCAGGTGCATTTATGTGAGGAAGACCAACAGCGCTGCGCCTTCATCACCAGCCACGGGGTCTTTATGTACAGAATGATGCCTTTTGGATTGAAAAACGCAGGGGCTACCTATCAGCGGTTAGTAGATACGGTATTCTCGGAGCAGAGGTCGAAATATAGAGGTGTCGTCGATGACGCCATCGTGAAAAGTAGGTCGACGCCAAGAAGATTTTCTTAGAAGACCTCGCAGAAACCTTCTGATCGGCCGAGGAAGTATAGGATGAAGCTTAATCCTAAGAAATGTGTTTTTAGCGTCCGGCCTGGAAAGTTCCTCGCTTCCTGGTCGCAAAGAGGATAGATGCTAACCCCGAAAAAATACAGGCCATACTAGACTTGCCTGCCCCGAGAAATATAAAGGACATCCACACCTTAACAGGAAGAATGGCCGCTCTATCAAGGTTCATATCGTGGTCCGCCGGCAAATCCACACCTTTCTTCCAAGTGTTGAAAGGAAACAAAAATTCGAATTCGGGCCGAAGCGAGGATGAGCGTTCAAACGGTGAAAAAGCACTTAATTACCTTACTAACACTAGCACGGCCTACGACGCTAAACTCGATTGTCTACATAGTCGTGACAACAAACACAAGGTTACCGTCATCCTCAAAGAAGAAGAGAAAGAAGAATTGATATACTTTGTGAGTCACGCTACCGGGACAATGCAGAAGAATTATCCTCCGATTGAGAAAGCGGCATACGCCGTTGTCATCGCCGCGAAAACTAAGACCATACTTTGACGCCACCCTATAGAAGTGAGGACCGGATCGGTAGTTAGAAAAAGGCTCCTGAAAGATTTGAAAAATCGGGAGATCGCCAAATGGGCTATAGAGTTGTCTGGCTTTGGGATAAAATACTCAGCCGTCACGACAATAAAAGCCCAGCTGGCCGACTTCTTAGCGTAACGCACGATCCGTCAAGTTCAGGAGTCTACGGCTGGAATGTTTATACCGACGGCTCGACCCACAATTCACGGATCCGGGCGGGTCCTGATTATCACCGACGGTCATGAATTTGAACACGCGCTAAGATTTGCATTCTCTGCCACAAACAATGAGGCAGAGTATGAGGCTGTACTGGCTGGGCTAGAAATCGCTCAGGCGATGGGAGCTGAAAGGATAATTCTAAAGGTAGACTCCCAGCTGGTGGCAAACCAGCTAAGGGGAGAGTATGAGGCTAAGGATGACAACATGAGCCAATATTTGAGAAAGGTAAAGTACCTCACGTCCGCCTTAAGGCTCTTTGAGATTCATCACATACCAAGATCAGAAAACGGAAAGGCCGACGCTTTGGCCAAGCTGGCAAGTGCAACAGCCGACAACAAGGCAAAAACTGTGGCTGTGGACATCAGAAGGAAGAAAGGAATCCTGACCATGAATGCACTAACTGAAAACAGCGGCTGGATGAAGCCTATAAAACTCTACAAACTTACTGGGGAGCTCCCAGCCGATAGAACAGAGGCCGCAAAAATAAAACGGATCGCTCCTCGCTTCATTATTCGACATGAAGAACTGTTCAGAAGATCTTTCACCGACCCCATTTTGAAATGCATCGGCCCAAACGAGGCCGCCTTCATGCTGAAGAGCATCCATTCTGGCGTTTGTGGACACCATATAGGGGGAAGGAATCTCGCTCACAAAGCCCTCCGAGCCGGTTTCTATTGGCCGACAATGATCAGAGATGCTAAAGAGTTAACCCGAAAGTGCCATAATTGTCAGGTCCACGGCCCTGACATCCACCTACCTGCACACGACCTCCGTACTGTGCTCAACCCCATTCCTTTCGACCAGTGGGGAATGGACATTCACGGGCCCATTTACAACGCCACGGGGGTAGGAAATATGTCATCCCCGCCGTCGACTACTTCACAAAGTGGATAGAAGCAGAGGCCGTCGCCTCCATAACTGAAGCAGCAGTACGTAAGTTTATATGGAGGAATGTCATAACAAGGTTTGGGGTGCCCAAAGTCGTGGTTTTCGACCATGGCCGGCAGTTCGATAATCCTTCCATCGGTCATGGTACGGAGGTCAATGGTGCCATCGTCGCATACTCATCAGTCACTCACCCTCAGAGTAATGGACAGGCAGAAGCTGCAAACAAACAAAAGCTGGACGGGATGAAGAAACGGTTGGAGGACCTCAAAGGGGCTTGGGGCCGATTTAACTCCCCAGGTGTCCCGTGGTCAATTAGAACGATCGGTAGAAGCTACCGCCACACACCCTTTCAACCTAGTGTATGGCTCCAAGCCCTACTCCCATCGAGATACAAATCTCCACCCAAGAGTCGAAGTTATACGACCACTGTGACCAACGCCACGAAGAAAAGATAACCTAGATTTTCCGGACGAAACCGTAGAGATGGCGGGCTAAACCTGGCCAGATATCAATCAAGGATGCGCGGATATACAATCGTCAGTGTCAACCATAGAGAGTTCGAGACGAGATCTTGTCCTCGTAAAAGCCGCAACAGAAAAGTGGAATATACATGGGAAGTTATCGGCAAGATGGGAGGGACCTTACAAAATCACCGTGAAAGCGACCAGGCACGATTTCCTTGAAGATATGGCGGCTACCGATCACCGAATCATTGGAATGTGGACACACTTAAGAAGTATTACGATAAAAACACTTTAAAGCACGAGCGTCATGGTATGTCGCCGCCAGACTATTTACTTAGCAAATTGCCATCTTGTACAAATTGTCAAAAGCTAAGGGGCAAGCGAGAGGTACTACCCTGATAAATCACATATTTTGATTCAAAACAAGTTGTTGTAAATTTACTCGTCCAGAAAGTCTGTCCAAGGACCGTGAGCCTGATAAAGACCGCCGCAGATCTTGTGCTGTTAAAAGTCCTGTCCAAGGCCGTGAGCACAGACCGGCCGCAGATGCTTGTAGATTAAAAGTCCGCCCAAGGACCGTGAGCCTGGATAACACCGCCGCAGATCTTGCCGTTAAAGAAATCTGTCCCAAGGACCGTGAGCCTGGGACAAAGACCGTAGGGCGAGCAAAAATATCACGATACGATTTTAATATACGAATACGATACAGATAATGGATACGAATTTATAGAAAACCGTATATACTGCATTTAAATTTCAGATATACGATACGGTTTCTGAAAAACCGTATCGTATCCGTATCGGCGAAACCATAAAACCGTATATACGGATACGATACGGTTTTATGTTAAATTACAAATACTCCGTATAAAAACAATAAAAACTTGGGAATTGGGAGGTCTTGGGAGTTGGGAGTCTTGGGGCACACTCACACACGTCACTTTTCCTATTTTCTTATGCCTTTTCATTTCGTTCAAGTTCAACTCATCTTCTTCTTCTTCTCTTATCTTCATTTTCAACTCAATAAAAACAAAACTAACAAAAAAAAACCCTAGAAAATCGCCTCCCATGCTCTCAACCACTCAAAGTTAGTTTCGAAAAATTGCCATTGATTTCTTTCTCAATCAATCTATCATCATCCCGACTTCAGATCTACGGCAAGAGTAATAGTTATATTATTCTGGAGTAGTTTTTATTTTTTTTGTATTATGCTATTTATTTACGGAGTACTATTTTAAATTTATTGTTTCAGTTAATGGAGTGTTTTGAATTATTCTTTCGATTTTCATTTTTTTTTTCCGTAAGCTATAGATAGTTGGAATGGTAATTTAGGAAAAAAAATAATTAAAAACCGTATACCGTATATACGGTTTTCGTATACACGGTTTTTTCGTATATACGGAAACCGTATATACGGTTGTTTCCGTATCGTATCCGTATCTGAAATTTTCAACTTTTAAAACCGTATATACGGTTTTCGTGTCAAACCGTATCCGTATATACGGTTTTGCTCACTCGCTAAGCACCGCAGATCAAGGCGCCGTTAAAAGTCCGTCTAAAGGACCGTGAGCTCGATAAAGACCGGCCGCAGATGCGCGCCGTGAAAAACGATCCCAGGAATAGACAACGCTGGCGTACGCAAAATATGCAAGCAAGAAACGTAATCTAAGTAAAGCTTGTTTTTCTCACAAGTCGATAGGATAACGGCCAAGACGAGTATAAAACAGAAGGAGAACCTATTAAAGATTTGATCAAACTATCCTACTAAATAAAAATATCTCGGCAGAACCGTTACATACAAAGAGTAGGTGAAAAGTCAGGCGAATCTACAAACATGGCAGAAATAGAAGCAAGAATAAGGCAAAGTGTTGTCTAAAAAACCGAAGTAGATTGAGCGGCAAAGAATGACGCGAGTATTGTACAAAAAGCAGATTTAAAACTAAAGAAATCTACAATGAGAAAACAAAAACAAGTATCGCAGGCCTGGGCGTCACACCTAAATCAAGATCGTCACAAATGTACTTAACAGCAAAGAGTACAAGAGTACGAGCTAGACTAAAAAGAAGAAAACCTAAGCCAAGGTTAGTTCGCCGAGGTACAAGATCTTATGAGTCAAACGACCTTACCATCGACCGATATTAAGCGGCGGCAGGAAAAATTGATGACCCTGTACATGAGGAGTCCGATGGACGACACGGCCTGAAGTTCTATGCAGGCCGGACTCGCTTGGGCGGGTTGAAGGGTTACCATCGCTGTCTCATTTTCCGGCCACCCTCGCAATATCATCCGCAGCCTCCCGGTAGACTGCACTTCAAGGCCAAGGCCCAGCCTCCTACGCTCCTCGTCCCTCTCATCCTCGAGTTCTCTATGCCTATCGAAGTCGAAATAGGGAGAGACCCTCTGGATGAGAGCCTTGCCATCCTCATCTCCTCGCTCATACCCACGGTTGAACCCGCTTGCCAGATCCTTTCTCATAGCCCTCCCGAAGAAGCCATGTTTCTCCAAGTCGGCGCGCCACCTTCTTGCAGCTCTTTGGTTGAGCATCCTTGTCCATCAAGCGACGATCGCCAGCCGCCTTTAGTCTCGACCTGTTGAAATTTGGCCGCTACCCGATAACCTTTTTCTCCGCTGGTTCGTCTTCGCTTCGAACTCAACGACGTTCCTTATCAACTTCTCGCTCTCGAACGGGAAGTATGTAGTCGATCTTAACTTGGCCGAGCTCCTTCTCAAGTTTCGAGATCGGCAACACGACCTCCTCGCAGCCTACGGCAGAGAGGATTTAGTTATATCAAGACGGCCGGTGACTTGATCAAAAGATCACCCATGCTCCACCAAATTTCCAAATTGCCCCATGACGATCCTCGGCCCATTTGTTAAGCTTGTTCACCGACCTCAATATGTCGGTAGTCCGGCTTGTCACCGGTCCCACCAACCGGGGCCCCATGGCAACGGTGACTTTCTTTGTCCACCGCCACCTTCCTCGCAGACAAAGAAAGAGTTCGGATCCATCTCACCGAACTTTGGAATTGACGATACGCTATCCATTTGGGACATCTAGGGCGTTGCACCCAGACAAAAATCCTTCGCAGAAGCGGATCTGAATCTAACCTTTCCTTGTCAAGGCCCGACCGAGAGGGGTCGAAACGACGTCGGGTCGGCCGCTTCCTCAAGCTCATCTTCAAGATCGACGAAATCACGCTGAGGGGTATGAGAGCGTTGAGGGGAAGGTCTCGGCTGATCTTTTGTCGACCGCTCCAGCTTAGGAGGAGGACGCGCGCCCGTATTCTCCGTTTTCTGCTTCTTTGCCTCTTTCTTCTCGCTTGGTGCTTACCGCTTTTCCTTTGGGACCGACGGCGCATACTGAAGGCGGTTTTGGCACGGTTCTCCATAATGGTCCTTAGGACTTCTTTTCGCCGCTCGCTTCTACGATCGGGCGAGCAAGGATGGGATTCTTTTCTGAATCAAGGCCGATACGTTCGTAGTCGGCGGCAATGAGTTCACGAAAGGAACCTGCACAGAAACAACACACGTTAGAAAACGAAAACAAGGCATACAAAAGCAAATAAATTACAAGGCCGGCCCCGGATTACCTGGATCCAGGGTACGGATCAGCCGACTGCTTAGAAACTCGTCTGCGAAAATAACTCTCACGGGGCGACCCGATACCTAGGGTCGTTCCCTCTCGTCAGTCCGAAATAGTCCAAGACTTCGCTTCGGCCACGACCGAGGAATCTGCTTAGGTCCAAGAACAGAAATAGGACTACACTCCTACCGCTCGAAACGACGGTGGACTTTATTCTGAACTCACGAGGATGGCCCACGGCTTTGGGTCAGACGCGTTGAACCATCGGTCTTTCCAGTTATGGACGGACGATAGTTTCTTATGGATCGTCTGATACCCAGGCTCATACTTAATTCCCCAGTAGCCTGAGTACTCATTGTTTGACCCCTTGGACATTGTGAGCGAGTGCATTATTCGAAACGCGTCCACGGACAGGGGAAGATCAACGAACGTCACGCCCATCGTAAACGCAACCATCGCATTGGATGGCGAACGGGTTGGCCGACATAGTGCCACGTTAGCCTCTCGATAAGCGTTGTTCCAACGGGGTGGAGAGGGAAAGCGAAGCCCAAATTCCAAGTGCTTTGTGAAAACGGCCGTATAACCGCTTCGGGAGGTTGTGTAATCAGTATCATCTTCCTCCTGGATCTCGAACTTCCACCCTCACCTAGGTTGTAGTGATCACGCCGAATATGGCCGGTCTTTATTAACATCAGATCTCTATGTGGACCTTCTGGTTTCTGTAGCATGGGGGCTCTATACAAAGCTCTATCTAACTTATTTACCCTACGCGGCTCGACATGAGACGTGGAAGCCTCGAGGATGTCGTCACAGAAATGCGCATGCAGAGGGGGACGGCCGACAAGTTCAGGGTCATCAACCTCAATCAAGAATAACATCTAGATAATCCTCTAGGGTACGGATGGGGAGAGTCCTGGCTCATTAACAGGTCATGATAAAATAAAGTAAGAGCGGATGAGTTACCTAAAAAGTGAAGACTACAAAGAACAAACACAAAGCAGGGCAACTGACGGTTAGGAAGCGAAGGGATGGAAAAAGCCAAAAGGTTGAGAGTTTTAAGAAAATAAAAAGTAGGGCACAAATGAGGGTTTTGGGGGGTATTTATAGGAAAAAGGTGAGCAGTGGCCATTCAACCCCACCACACACGTGTCATGCGCGCAGGGAGTGAAGTTAAAGGCCCATGGGTGCATACCACAAGGCCCAATTGGGTTGGCGCCAAAGCCTAAGAGATTCAAAATATTTTCAAAACTAAGAAGCTTGTCGGTAAGCAAGCACTCCGGTAGCACCACCATGCACTTAGATCACGAATCCGCTCCCACCTTCCGGCGGTTCGCTCAGGCAAGTTGATGGGGCATGGCAAGCCAAGCAAATTGGCAAGGCATGTAGTAGCCTACCGACATACCTCCTGGCCCGCACTTTGAGTCCTCATGAAAGATTTCTGGTCACTGGCCAGTACATCGTCGTAAGCCAAGCTAAGATTTATCAAGGGGCCGAGGGACAAGCGTGTCAGAACTTGTCCCCCCACTTGACAAATCAAATCCCCTATAAAAGGGGGAACATTTGCAAGGTTAAAGAGATAGAAAAAATCACATAAAAAAGGTATAATACAAGTTCTCTCTAGATAATAGACTTATACACTTCATATCAACTGACTTAAGCATCGGAGGAGTTATCCTCGGAAGCTCCCGAGGTTAGGTTTGATTTCTATTCAGGTCAGCTAAGGAAGAGACATCAAGTCAGGACGTTCCTCACGAAATTCAATCATAGACCACAAGTCTCAGGTTGTAAACAACTAAGTAGTTTCTAACACTCGAAACAAATACAAATACAAAAAAAATAAAAATAAAAAATAAAAGAAAAAAAAAAAAAAAAAAAAAAAAACTAACAAGCCCTACCTACCCCACGCCCAAAACCCACCCCACCCCACCACAACTTTCTTCACACCTAAGCCTAGACCCACCCCAGCACCCTCCACGCCTGGGCCGTGGTATAGGCGAATTTTCGATTTTTTTTAAAAATAATAATAATAATAATAATAATAATAATAATAATAATAATAATAATAATAATAATAATAATAATAATAATCGACCGTGGGTTAGGTCTGACCATGAATTGGAGAATGTACCGTAGCGTGCTTGGCTATCGGTTAGGCGTTCCGTTATTCACGGTCCCCAAGCCTTGTCCTGCCTGTTCTCGAGTGTTTGCTGACGACGTCTTTGGCGACCATGTTGTTTCTTGTGCTGGTACTATGGGTGTTAAGCATCGGCATAACCTCCTTCGTGACACCTTGTTAGACATCTGCTTTAGGGCTGACATTTCGGCAGGTAAAGAGGTTGATATCGGTTTGGTCGACGCGCATGACAGATCTCTTCGTCCTGCAGATTTGCTTCTTTATTTTTGGGACAAGGGGCGGGATGTCTGTGTCGACCTGACAGGGTCTTTCCCCTTAACTCAGTCTGGGATGGCCGAGTTCGTGGCCGGACAGGTTGTTGTCGATATTGCGCGGCGTAAAAGTGCTAAGTACAGGGATTTATGCGTGGCAGCTGGCTATGGTTTCCTACCCTTCTCCTTCTCCTTCTCTTCTCTTCTCTTCTCTTCTCTTGGGGAGCTTGATTCGGATACTGTAGCTTTACTGAAGCATATCCAGACTTTCTCTGCATCCCATGATGCAGGGGTTCATATGTCCGCATATATTTTTCCTAGGCTTAGCTTTGCTATTGCTAAGGGGGTGAGGGCCCAGATTGTATTTTGGCTGCCTACCAATTTTGTGTAAATGTTGTTTATAATTCTTTAACAACAACAACAACAACAACAACAACAACAACAACAACAACAACAACAACAATATGGTCGTGTTGAGGGTTTTTTCAAAGGAAAGCGTGGTCTACGCCAAGGGGACCCGCTCTCACCTTACCTTTTTGTTCTTTGTATGGAATATTTGTCACGAATGCTTCGTTTACTCCCGAGAGACAGAGGTTTTTCCTTTCATCCGAAATGCTGCAAGGTTAAGTTGACTCACTTAGTTAGTTTTCGCTGACGATCTCCTTATTTTTTCGCGCGGTGCGTGATGTCCCTTCTGTTTTGGCTATTCACTCGGTTCTTTCCAATTTTGCTAGATATTCTGGTTTAATTGCAAATCCTACCAAAACTAATACCGGAGTATTTATTTTGGTGGAGTGGACCTGTTGGCTGTTAGTCCAGAATGATATCCTTATGTCCACAGGGTTCACAAAAGGATATTTCCCATTCCGTTACCTTGGTCTTCCGTTGCATTAATCTCGGCTTACTAAAGCCCATTTTCAGCCCCTGCTCAATAAGATTCAACTCAAAATGGAACACTGGGAGAATCATTTGCTATCTTATGCAGGTAAGATACAGTTAATTAACTCTGTGATCTTTGGCATTTGTAATTTCCGGGGTTTTGCTGTCCTTTTGCCAAAAGGTGTTGCTAAGAGAATCCATCAGATTTGTAGTCAATTTTTATGGAATTCGCGTGATTCTAGGCGAATGGTGTTCAAAAGTTGGAATTCTCTCTGTCTCCCGAGATCTGAAGGTGGTGTAGGTATTAAAGAAGTTTTTAGCCGGAATAAATCTGTCAATTCTAAGTGGATATGGAAGCTTCTGTCAGGACGTGATTATTTGTGGTGTCGGTGGATTCGTGCTTATGTTATTCAGCAACAAGATTTCTGGTCTCTGCCTGATTCATGCTCTTACTCGTGGCATTGGAGGAATATTCTTCATTTGCGAGATGAACTGATTGACAATACGAGTTCTGTGTCTCCGGCTTTCTCGTGCTGACTTTCTTTCTTTGCCCTTTTATGATATTTTTCGCTCTCGTGGTGTCTACTCTCCTCATTTTCGGGTTATCTGGGACCCTGTTGCTATCTCCAAGCATGGTTTTATTGCATATTTGGCGATCATTAACTGTCTGACAACTGTGGATAATATTCAGCGTAGAGGCCTTTCCTTTGTTAATTGGTGCGTTTTATGTCGTTTGGCTTGTGAGTCTCACTCCCACCTTTTCTTTAAGTGCTCGTTTTCAAAATCTGTTTGGAAGCATCTTCTGCATTGGTTGAATATTACTCACTCTTTTGGTACTCTTGCCCGTGAAACATGGTAGTTTCTTCGTCATGTTCGAGACAAGTCTTGGTTTAGTGCAAGGAAGCGTTGCACCTTTTCTTCCGCCATTAACTTTTTATGGCAATAAAGAAATTTTCGTATTTTCAACAATCGATCCACCTCAGTTGAATCTCTAGTTAGGAAAATCATGTTAGTTGTCTGCTCTCGTATGTATTTTCATAATTTTGGTATATGTCGGAGGAATACATTTCTTGTTATGCTTAGGCTAGTTTTGGGTGGTCGTTTTTTACTTTCCCTTGTAGGAAATCTAGGAACCTTGTAAACAGGTTTCATATTTTTAATGACAAGTCCCACCTGATTTCTCTAGAAAAAAATAATAATATTATTATTAATAATAATAATAATAATAATAATAATAATAATAATAATTGCTGCTGTTGTTGTAAAGGTTTTATTGTATTTATAATTTTACCAATTACGGGTGTAAAATTTGATGATTTTTCGTAAAAGTTTTAAAATTTTCAAAACTATTATTCAAAACTTTATAATTTCTATTAATAACCTAAATAATAATTAGTAATTAAAATTGTTAAGTGTAATTAGTAAAATAAAATGTCGACTGCGCGAAATAAAATTAGGCGTACATTATTTTATTTTATTTTATTTTTTTCAAAATTATTATTCAAAGCTTAATAATTGATATCAATAACCTAAATTAATAATTACTCATTAAAATCGTTAAGTGTAATTAGTGAAAAAAAACCAACTGCGCAAAGTAATTAGCCGACTACAAAAAGTAGATCTCTATAATAAGTGGGTGGGGCCGAGAATCCCCTCAGGCCAGGCCTAGTCCCTACCAAGGCACCCTCCTTACAATATTTTCCCAAGTAAATTTATCGCATATAAAATTTCATTTTGACATCTCATAAATTTAAACGGAGTAATTGATTTTTCGTATACGAGTTTTACTCCGTCGTATACTTTTTTCATTTTGTTTTCCAACTCTATCTTTTTTTTACTCACACGGTATACAATATTCTCATTTTTTATTTTCTAAATTTTCTTAATCTAAATTCAATCATTTGTTCAATTATTTCATTATAAACTCTGATAATCAAATTAATGCAATAATAATTGTTTTCAGTTTCAATTTTTGTCATATTATTTTATCAAATTTCATTAATTTTTTTTAATAGATTTAGTTTAGAATTAGAATTAGGGTTTGTATAGGGAGAGGATTAGGGCGGCTGCGGCGGCGGGACGACCACCGACGAGCATGGTAGGTTGGCCGATGATGGTGTTGGCCGCCGGACGGTGGGATGGCTGACTTTTTCTTTTCTTCTTCCTAATTTGTGGTTTTTTTTTTCTAAGTTTTGTATATTGTTGGAGTGAAAGGGTAGAGTTGGAAAATAAGACGAAAAAAGTATACAATGAGAGTAAAATTCGTATAGGAAAAATTAATAACCAATTTAAATTGAATAATTTTACTTATGATTATTCGCAATCATTATATAGTTAACCGTTTTCAAAAATAATATAAGCTTATAATAACCTAAATACCTAATGCTTTTATAATGACAACATACATAATTATATGCAAATTGTTGAATTTAAATATGTTCTTATTAATTGGAGCTGTTAAGTGTCACCTTAAAATCCAATTAATTTTGGCGAAAATTAGGAAAAAGATCATAAAAACGAGTTTCTTAATAGGTGGAGCATAATTGGAATCCATGTCATGGACTTAATTAGTGCCAAGAAGGCAATTAATTTACTCCTCCAATTAACGCCTAAATCAATTTTGGTCATGCTTGATATTCACTAATAAAGGTCAGGGGTATAATTGAGATTATGAGGATTGTAGGGGTACAAATGAGAAAAGTCAATTCTTTAGGGGCACAAATGAGAATTTCCCATTTTACAATTATAGATTCTCAAAATAGAATAAAATAAAGGGTTTATTCGAAACTCCCACATTTTATAATACACATTTTCAAAACTCTCACCTTATATAATTTTTTTTTTCGAAACTCCCACCTTATATAACCACAATATTTAAAAAACACCTCCAAATCCTCATTTCGACACCGTAAAAAGTAAAATAAAATTCGCTCCGGTTTTAGTGGAGCTTGACTTTTGTCTATGTCAATGTTAAAGTTACGATTTATTCGTTAATAGTCTTAACTCACATTATCAAATCTTCATTATTCTTTTACAAAATGATTATTTGGTGGTATTTTAAAATATTTTAGTCGTATAAGGTAGGAGTTTCAGGAAAAAATTATATAAGGTGGAAGTTTTAAAAATGTGTATTATAAAAGGTGGAAGTTTCGAATAAACCCTAAAATAAATACATTGAAATTTATAATAAAATCTTTAAATTTATATTTCATTGGTTTGCCCCAAGTTAAAATGGCAAACAATATAAATCTACAAAAGTCTCTAACAAGGTTACCAAGAAATTTAGCTACAATTAACATTTATAAGGATACAAAGAGTATGAAAATAGTTACGATAATATGGTATCACAATCACAATTTTTTTTTAGAAAATAGTATAAAACTATATAAATGAGTACAAATTAGGTGTAAACATATGATAAATTATTGACAAATTGCACGTTTTTGAGAGGATATCGGGTTATTAAAAATTTGCATTAATGTACACATACTGAAATTTGATAACTATTTACACGAGTAAGTTTCTTGAAATTTTAAGGCGAATTGGCCGTGCAAATTGGCCTCAGATAATAAATTTGATAGCAATTTGTACGGGTAAATTTCTTAACATTTTGTTTCAAATCTGCACGGGCGTAAATGCAATTTGCACGTAAATTTAAAAGTAAACCCGTGCAATTCAAACGGGTTTAAAACAAACCCGTGCAAATTGTTATCAAGTTTAGTATCCCTAGAAGTTGATCTCAGATATAAATTTGATAGCAATTTGCATGAATAATAAATCTGATACAATTTGCTCAAATAAGTTTCTTACACTTTGTAAAAATTTGTACGGACATAAATGCAATTGGCACGTAAATTTTGAACATACTGGTGCAATTTGGACAAATTTAAAAAGAAGTTTTTGAGAAAGGTTATCATACCGTTTACCATCTTATTGTTATACTCCGTATTATTTTCTTTTATCCTAACTTTTTCTGTATGGTTGTTTGTCATATAATTTCATTGTTTTAAATGTTATTCAGTGATACATAATTATATACACATGTGATTATTTAAAAAGACGCCTTTATTGAATTTGTTATAAAACAACTTATTACTCGTAAGTTTTTACTTGAACTTTATATACGGAGTAATTAAATTAAAAAGTCTTACCCAAGTAAAAAAAAAAAAGGTCAACTGTGTTTAGTAATACGTGTAGTGTGAAAAGTTTGTCGTATGAATTAGTCACTAAAACGAGTAAATCATTTGATCGTGTGGGTCCGAGTGAAGTTGACATACAAAATTCATAACACACCAAAACGCATATAAAAGAATACAGGTAGAGGAATGGAAATGGTACTCACCCCCTAAAAGTAAGGAATAGCCATATCATGATAGATCCATCTCTGTTGTTGGCAATTCAACACATAGAATCAAAACTAAAGGAAGGTTCAAATGCATCAGCTAAAGTAAAATCTGAAGCTGATGCCCTTGTTAAGGAGCTGAGGGATGTCGAAACGCTGCTTCGTGGCGCTGACGCAAGGACGGGCCTAAGCACGAGCCATGACATTCGTCAATTGCTTGTCGAGTTGAGAGGCATAGCGTACAATGCTGAGGACGAGGTGGACACTGCGATGGTTGAGTACTCAGCTTTACCTAACTATCTTGGCTTTGGTGACAGCCGAGCCTTGACGAAGTTGCAGACGCTGAGAGAGCATGCCAAAGAGGTCAAACTCAAACTCGATCGACATTTTAACGAGTCTAACAGGTCCAAAAAGGGTACATTATTGCCTGTTTGTGGAGCACAGTCTCCTAAGGGCCATCTCCCGCCTAACGGCGACCTTGTCGTTGGCATCGACCATGATATCAAAATGGTTGTTGACCTGCTGACTAAAAAACCCAATGACGGTAACGAACCAGTGGATAAGCTGGCTATTGTTGGGATGGGTGGGTCCGGAAAAACAACCCTTGCTAGGAGCATTTACAATCATAAAGTCGTCAAGAAACACTTCCAATTTCGGGTGTGGGTCTCGGGCTCTCAAGTAATGAACCCATACCTTCTGTTGCCCGAGATACTCAAGCAAATTCGAGCTCAGAAAAGCTGGGTTTTTCGGTTTTTTCAGCCACATAATGATAAAGAACCTGAAGAGGACTCTTACAGGTTGGTCTTGAGGATAAACGATCTTTTGTATCAAAAGAATTGTTTGCTAGTCTTAGACGACGTGTGGGACATGCTATACCTCCACAAGTTCATCACTTTAATTCAAGGAGAAGATTATAATTCTCCAAGATATACGATGATTATTACAAGTAGGCAAACCCTGTCGTCCGACCACATCAAGTGGTACAACCACCAACAACAACCCCTAGCCAATGAAAAATGCTGGGAGCTATTCAGTAAGGCAGCCAGTCAAAACCCCTCTAAACCGCTAACCGATGACAAACGAAGTTGGGCCAAGGAGATGTTGGCAAGGTGTCAAGGTCTACCCTTAGCAATAGTGGCACTGGCTTGGCAATTGAGGACAAAGCACGATCCTCGTGAATGGCAAAGGGTGTGCTTTAGGGTTACTGGCACAGATGGCGCAACAATATATGATCCAGTAAACGAAATCCTAGGCTTTAGCTATGATCAATTACCTTACTATTTAAAGCCATGCTTTCTCTACTTGGGTCTTTTTCCAGAAGGTTCTGATATCTCCGCGGGAACATTGACCCGTATGTGGATTGCAGAAGGATTCATCGAGACCACAAACGAGGAATCGATTGAAGTCGCAGCAACAAGGTACCTGCAGGAATTAATTGATCACACAATGGTTCAAGTAGTGAGGAGGACATATACTGGCAAAGTTAAAACTATAACGATTCATGATCTAATGAGGGATTTTTGCATATTGAGAGCCAGAGACCTAGACTTTCTTGGAGTGTCGGATTCTGTGCTTGAATCCATTGGGAGGACATCTCGTCGAGGCGCCATCAACCTTAGGTATGACATTACTTACTGTCATGTTTAGTTTCAGCTGCACTATTTGTCCAGCCAGCTCATAAAATTTTTTAGACCAATCTCTGAGCTGATGAATAAACGGGTGATCAGGGGTTAAACAGACACAACATGAGACACGAATCTTATAGTTATAGGATGCGCTAGAACTTTAGGAACAATATTTCGGCAGTAAAACTAATACCTATGTGAGTTAGTTCAAGTAAAAATTTAACCAAGATACTCCTTCCCATGGATATAATTGATATAGTGAGAAATTGTACTGCCAAAAGATTACCCAATTAAACCTTAAAGCATAAGAAACAAACCAGTACTCCCTGTACTCTAGTCTAACTGCATTAAAGTTTGAAATCCGTCTCACGAAAACAGTGAGCCTGGGGGCATTTAATCTTCTCTAGTCAATATTCATGTATATCACGCGAACTAGATTCTACGAAAAACAAAAAATGACTAAACCAACACATTTTCTGATGTTCATGAAGTTGTAGATTCAAATGATACGGATCCAAATGGCCCCATATTAGCTAATACGGAGTAATTCCTATCTAAATTATTGTTATCAATGTTTGAAATTTTTCACATAAAAATATTTACCCCGGTACTAAATAACAATTGATCGACTAGGATCGATAGAGTAACTTGTCAATGGAGTACGTTTATTGTAAGACGGTAAGACCGTTTCACGCTTATGACGAGTTATTTATGTGACTAAATTGTAACCACCTTGACACTTAAAAGACTTTTTTAATGTTTAATATGATGTTTAATGTGATAACTTTTTGAGGTTTTAAAAAGATCACAAGTAAACCGTTATATGCGTAAAACCAGTTGCATTGCCGTAAAGTTACTAGGCCACACCTTCAAACTCGATCGCTACGACTTACCGAGTACATGACACCTTTAATAGGTTTGAAGGTATAATCAATCAAAACACGCTACAGAGTACAAAACACGCTACATAGTACAGTTGTAGTGGTTGCTAGAATGGATAAGATTTAGGCCCCACTCGTTTCAGTTTACTAGCTCAACTAGGAACCTAAACAAGAGTTGAACTAAACACAAATTTGTAGGAATTGAGTTGAACTTATAAGAGATGAGTTGAACTTATAAGAGCTCAAATTAAACTGAAAATAACACACCCTTGATACTGACTATGAGTTAAAAAAAAAAAACTATTTTACGAGCATTACATTGTTAGGAACCAAAAACTTAAGCTGATGGTTAGAGGCCCAAGATCGATTATATACTTCAACACGCCCCCTCATGCAAATGCCCTTTGGGCTTGAAGCGTGGACGCAACTACAGGGCCGCCTACATGGTGCGAAATATACCACTTTGAAAGTGAGGGGTGGTGAGATTCGAACCCATGACCTATAGTCACAAGGCCCTGATACCATGTTAGGAACCAACTCAACCAAAAGCTTAAGCTGATGGTTAGAGGCCCAAGATCGATTATATACTTCAACAAAATTTACGAGGGGTGGACATTTCCGGATTTCTAGTTCAAGTTTACCAATTACAGACGTGCAGAAGGGCGGAGTTGGTGAAACACTTAAAATTCTTATGTTTACCGTGAATCATATTATATGGAAGGGTGGTGAGATTCGAACCTGTGACCTCTTGTCACAAGGTTCTGATATCATGTTAGTAATCAACTCAACCAAAAGTTTAAGCTGGCAATTGGAAGCCCAAGATCGATTTTATTCACTCTACCACATCCTACATTGATAATATTCTACACTTTTATGGAAACTAATTGTGTGATAGGTTGGGGGTTCGAAACTAATTTAACGAGGTAATATTACTCCTTAACATGTCATCGATTGACGACTTTTAATTATTTACGATCCTTGCAGTAAGACCCTCATCCTTCCAGCCGATAGTGCAAATCTTAGAACTCTCTCACTGTTTGGGAAATCTAGCAGCAGAGAAGCACGCGAAAGATACAACAGTCAGGTGAACCATAGATACCTAAACTTGGTCGATGTGTGTCAAATGTACAAATTACTACGGATTATGGACATTTTTGGAATAAATTCCATGGATGGAAACTTGCCTAAGGAGATAGGGGATTTGTATCACTTGACATATCTAAGGATAAGATCAACAAATATACGAAAACTCCCCAAGTCCATTGGCAAGTTGAGCAACTTATTGACGCTAGATTATTGGGATGTTTTGACTGATAGTGAGATTATAGTTCCTAATGTGTTGTGGAAGTTGAAGAGGCTTCGGTACTTATACCTACCGAACGAGATGAGCAGCCCAATCGAGGATTTAAAGTTGCATGATACACTTGAAAATCTGAGAACTTTGTGGGGCGTTGGAGGAGGCGATTGGATGATTAAAGAAATGAGAAGATTGAGCTCTACCCTTAGCAAGCTATACATACATAGGATATCCGACAAGCATCAAATGAAGGCAATCCTCGATTGCACTGAAATAATGGAAAATAAAAATCTGAATGTGCTGGCTTTAGACTGGTATAGTTTCGAGATCAAGAGTTTCGATTCATTGGCCTCGAAAGAAAGCTTGAAGAAGCTGCGACTGATAGGAAAAGCTCCGGACAAGTCCTATTCAGATGGACATCAGTTTCCCTCCAACCTCGGAAAGTTGGAATTGTACTACACTCAACTAGAAAATCATATAACCATGACACATCTAGGGAACCTAGTTTCTCTAAAGGTCCTCAGATTATCCAAGGACTCGTACATAGGGAGTGAATGGACATGTGACTGTAATGCATTTCCAGTACTTGAGGAGTTAAAATTGACAAACTTACAAAAATTAGAAGATTGGATAATCGAAGAGGGAGCATTCCCATGTTTGAAGAAACTGTCAATCATCTCTTGCACCAAGCTAAAGCGTATTCCGAAGGGGTTGATGTATGTTCGTAGCCTCGAAAAGTTGGACATCGAACGCATGCCATGGAGTTTCATTTTCAAAATTCAAAAGGTGAAAGAGCGTAATGATGATACTACAGAAGGGGAAGACTACCCCATAATTCAGCACATTCCAAAGACTACAATCCACGATTCATGGGCTGTCGTGAGTCCCGTCTTCTAAATCACACATATTTGACTTATGTTACCAGTTTTCTTTTTTCATTTCATTGTATATCTGTATGTAGACTTTGATGTCCCTTTCTTCTTTTTTTTTTTCTTTTTTTTTTTTTTTTTTTTTGGGTTGGTACATCGTCTGTATATATATGCATTATCCGAACTACAAACGGAAATTTAATTGTCTTCTTATAGATAATTATAACATGATTTCAATATTTACATTTGTCATTAAAATATATTTCATACAATTATATTTTCGACGGGAAAAAAGTCGCCTACAAATAGAGAAGACAAAGTTTAGAATGAGACAGATACAAGCATACGATGGGCTAACTCTGACCAAAATGTATCTTGTTTTTAACATTATAAGCATTCACTTTAATGTTTAACGTGACCAGCCACTTTAAAACTTCAGAAAGTGATTACATTAAGCGTTAAAAGTAGTCACTTTGACCATTACAGATTTACGGTAGTCACATTTCACTCACAAATAGTCCATCATACGCGTGAAACCGTCGTATAATAGATTTACTCAATCGAGAAAAACGTGGTCTAAAGTCAAAACCGATGCGTTGGAGACCTCACCAAACAGGCAAACATGAAGGGAACAAAATGAGATGGAGGAAGTAATAATTTACTGTGTGTTTGTTTTGTAAAATTGAATTTATACCGACTTACAAAATTTACTTTGTGTTTGTTTTGTAAATTGGGGCCAAGAAGTACAGTGGTTTTGTATTCTACGTACAAACTACTTTTCACTTTTCCCCAATTTACCTCTATGGTTTGACGTATTTTCAGCCGTACTCCTAAATTTATATAGTTAGTTTTAACCATGATCAAATAAGAGTAAACCGTTAAATTTAGCCATTATTCTTGTTTTGTATCAATTTTCACTCCTTTTTTTCAGTTTTTTCCCATATTTTTCCATAAAATTGTGAAGGGTTAACGTCTGAAAATAATGGAGGGTGAAGCAAAGTATTTAATGCAAAAATATGGACGTAAATGCTGAAAAAAAAAAATGGGTAAAAATTTATAGGAAACAAAACTAACGGCTAAATTTAACGACTTACTCTTGTTTGGTTATTGTAGGGACTAACTATATAAATTTAGCGGTACAGCTGGGAATACACCATAACGTTGGGTTACAACTAAGAAAAGTGAAAGGTACGAGAGTGCAGATCATGGGAAAAACCCTAAAATTTTTCTTCACGTTGACTTACAAAATCTACGCTCTCTCATTTATACCTGTTTATCAATTCATCAGGTGTTTTAAGTTTATTTCTTTTAACCTACGTATTCACTGGGTGCAAATTCACAGCAGTTAATTCACCAATAAAGTTGGTTTTAATACCTAAAATAGAATGTATAAACATATAAAAGTAAAATATTAGAAACTTTCACCCAATATATATTTCCATACGTGGGATAACTGCACACCTGCAGTGGTTCTCACACGTATTCACCTAGGTGAAATTTTTGCAAAATAAAATAAAATTTGAGTTTTTCTCATCTATGCCCTCGTACTTTTCTCATTTCCCAGTTATATCTCTGCGTTTGGCGTATTACCAGTTGTACCATTAAACTTATAAACTTAGTCACAACCGTACGTAATATGTTTCATATAAACTTTCACCCTTATTTTTTTTAACCTTTCCCACCACGTTTTCGCTTTAAATATCTTACTTCACTCTCCATTAAAAGAAATAAAGTGTTTAATGCGAAAAAATTGAGGGAAAAACTGAATAAAAGAGGGTGAAAAATTATAGAAAACAAAATTAACAACTAAATTTAACGGTCTACTTTTAGTTACGGTTAGGACTAATTTTATAAGTTTAAGGGTACAACTGGGAAGACACCAAACGCAGAGGTACAATTGAGAAAAGTGAAAAATACGAGGATATAGATGAGAAAAACCCATAAAATATCATTAAGTAGTAGTTTTGAAAATGTAATATACGGAGTATATAATAGGTGGTGTTGGAATGTACGCCCACATGTGAGAATCTCACATTCATTGTGGAATACAAGTTTGTGTGCTTTATAAAGTCTAAGCTAAGGGTTCTTCTCCCATTGCCAATTGATTTTGGAAAATGTGGATTGTCCTTCACCTTACAAAATGAGCTTGTTCTCTTCCACTCGGGTTTGGCCAGACCTATTTCATGATTCTAACAGGTGGCAGTTACAAATTTTCCCTTTATACTACACAAATATTTATATGAGACGCTGTAACACTATTGTTAACGCGAAACCTCTCGTTATAGAGCTAGTTATTTTTAAATTTCATTTTTGATTTTTTTATTGGTAATATTGTTGGTAATTTAAGTGTAATTGCCAGTTCGTTTAGCGTAACTCGATTTTGCTTCATGGATTGGTAAATTCGATATAATATAATGTAAAATTTGGGAAGTACGCAGTGTTCGCTTTAATTTATATATGCTCCGTAATTATTTACAAGTTTACGGTATAATTTATTTATTTTAATGACTATGACGGGATTAAATGTGGCGAAATTGTTGAAGAGTCACAACTCTTCGAAAAAAAGTATACTCGTTTCACTTTAATTTACTTCTATTTAAATGGAAGTGACATAAGAAGATGAGTGATGAAAAGTTGAAAATCAATCACGTTCATCTTCTACATCAATGAACAATAATACAAAATACATATAATATACTTCTGAATTACATCTTTGTTTTTGTCAAAATATACAAAGCCTCCATTAAACCATTCCACATCGGTGGAGTTAATGAGAGTTCTCCAACTTATAAAGGCACATGGACCCTCGGCTCCTACCATTTGCAATTGGTTTTAGTATGGATGAACACTCGTGGGCTTCAACGTTGGATATTCTCTTTAATCTCGTGTATGACCAGGCCCTTTCAAAATTCATCAAAGTTTTTGGTTGAGTTGGTTTCTAACATGGTATCAAAGCTTTGTGACAAGAGGTTATGAGTTCGAATCTCACCACCCCTCCCTTTCAAAGTGGATTATTTAGCACCAGATATGGTGAGCATGTAGTTGCGTCTACACTTCAATCCTAAAGGGTATTCGTGTGAGGGGGCGTGTTAGAGTGTATAAAACCGATCTTGGCTTTCCAACCATTAACTTAAGATTTTGGTTGAATTGGTTCCTGACCGTTTTCATGTGGCTGAAAACAGAAGACACCGTCTTATCTCAATAGAAAATTCGGTACAATTCTGACACTAATATAGGGTCGAATAGTGAAAGTCAATTGGGTGTGATTAATTATTGTCAATTTCCACTCGTGTGTATACTATGTTCTAACTGTTATGATTGTTTCGTCTCACGTTAAATTAATGTGAGACAGTTTTTCCAAAGACTTGTTGTTGATATTATTGATGCCCTTTTTCTATTAGCAAAAAATAATCCTAAAAATGATGAGAGAGTATCAAGGTAAGTGAGTGCAAAATACGTGGTAGGAAAGTGCAATAAACATGGCACTGCTCGTGCTGAATCGTGATTGAGTTTGACCTTTTATAACAAGTACTCCGTAGATCCTCCCTATTCCCTAACACTAGAGCTGTTATTTGTACGGATCAGCCCGGACCAGCCCATTCAGTGAACTGTGATTTGGTTGGCCTTGCCCGTTTTTATCGGCCGGCCAAAGAGTTGGGCCCTCCTTTTTCATCTATATACTCCGTATAAATTTGGGCGATAGGGTCGTTTGCGCCTTTATTTGGCAACCCCTCTCCAGTCTCCACCCCACCAGCTTCAAAGGGCTCGTTCAAAACTTGCAAACGAACTGACGACACTCGACGGGGCCCAACCAGTCAACCCTAGCCCGGCCCATAATCATCTTTACCAAACCCCGTTTAGTGAATTATACAGATTTTTGAGAGTAAAATATAGGAGTGGTAATTATTTTTAGAATAGCAACTAGTAGGACTAAAATATACTCCGTTATCACGTTCAAACATCAAAGTGGTTGGTTATATTATTACGGAGTATTATTATAGGATCAAAAGAGGGGTTACTAACCATTTAAAAGTCTACTACTACTCATCATTCATCAACTGCATCTTGTTATAGTTTGTAATTAAGAAAAGTAATTACATGACCCACTTAACTTTCTAAGTGATCAAAATTACAAGCATGAGAATTTTTAAATCATGGTCTAGGCCTGTTTCTCTTGAAGGTCAAGTCATTGTTAACAGCAGTTCTACTTCTTGTAAGTTTAATTTTCCATAACCTTCTCAATTCTCGTCTTTTTGGTTTTACCGTATCGCAAAAAAATATGTTGCATTGTAATTTCGACATTAGATAGTATAATCTTTTATAACATTGTTAATTTGTTATATACCACTAACTTGACTTACTTTTAATAATTTCATACTAAAATCATTCTCCAATATTAGAAGAGGGAGTTTGATAGTGAATTAGTGGCATACTGACATTTACTAACATTTTTGAGAAAAAAAAAAATATATATATATATATATATATATTAATGTCTAACACGTCGATTTGGGTCATTTGTAGAGTACGGATCGGAGTATATATTATGAGAAGATAAAAAGTAGGACTGTTGTATACTCTAACGATTTGGTGTTTTAAAAGGATACCACCAAGATCGATTATATACTCTAACATGGAGTATACATCTTGAGAAGATATAAGTCCTTTTAGAAAAAAAAAAAAAACAAAAAACAAAAACAAAAACAAAAACAAAAACAAAACATCGTTATTTTAAATACTTTATTTATATGCTTCAGTCTACTACAAATTAACGGTTTTCTATATATAAAGTTATCGTGTAATACGTTAAGGGCATGTTCTCCTCATCTTAAGTTTTTCTCTGGTTCAGAAAACTTCAGATAACTTAAGAAAACTTCAGATAACTTCAGAAAACTTCAGATAACTTCAGAAAACTTCAGAAAACTTCAGATTACTTCAGAAAACTTCAGATTACTTCAGAAAACTTCAGATTTCTAAATAAATAAATTACCTAAAAATAATAATACCTAAGTTATATATAACATTATTGTTATTAATAATAGTGATAATAATATTATTAAGAATAATAATTATAATAATATTGATAATAATTTGAATAAAAATAAGACCAATTCAAAACTATTTTATAGCAAATCATAAATTAAAATTAGTTCAAATTAAATATATAGACCGTTAATAAAATTTTCATAAATACTTATCAAATATTAATGAAAATAAATGCTAAATTATTATTATTATTATTATTATTATTATTATTATTATTATTATTATTATTATTATTATTATTATTATTATTATTATTATTATTATTATTATTATTATTATTATTATTATTATTATTATTATTATTATTATTATTATTATTATTATTATTATTATTATTATTATTATTATTATTATTATTATTATAATATATTGCTTGCTAAATTTTTCTAGTATTTAAATATTAGTGAAAAAAGCGCATGCATATAAAGATTTGAGTATTCTTGGTACTACAAATGTTATCCTCAAAGTTTATCGTAAATGAAACAAAAAGTTAAGTTACTAATTCTAAAAGAAGATAAATTTAGGCGAAACTCGTTAAAATAAATAAATAAAAGTGACAAATATAATACGGAGTAACAATTACAATTACCATAATAATATTAATAATAATACCAATAATAATAATAATAATAATAATAATAATAATAATAATAATAATAATAATAATAATAATAATAATAATAATAATAATAATAATAATAATTTCATATTATTTCAAAAAATTTCAGAAAAATTCAGATCACTTCAGAAAACTTCAGATATAACTTCAGACAACTTCAGAAAACTTCAGATTACTTCAGAAAAACTTCAGATAACTTCAGAAAATTTCAGAAAACTTAAGATTGATTCAGAAAACTTCAGACGAAGAGAACAGACCCTAAATCGATTAGACGGAAAGAAAATAGATGTATTTATGTTATTTTGCTTGAATATTGGATCAGAACTATTTTAGGATATAAATACAAATTAAACGTCAATGTTTACTTATTTTCCAAAGAAAAAGATAAATAAATAATTACTCATAACGGTAAAAAGGTTGTAATCTATACTTAATCGTCAATTTGTTCTAACTTACCGCACCAAATCGTCAATTTGTTCTAACTTACCGCACCAAATCGTCATTATTTCGTCACAAATGTCAGAACATTAATTTGGTGGTGTTTTAAAATATTCTACAAATACATAAGGTAGACGTTTCAGAATGAAATGTGGACGAGATTATAAAAATTGCACTCTGTATTATAAAATGTGAGATGTGTAGTAATACCATTTGTATTATATACTGTGTAGCATTTAGCCGAACAAGAGGGGAAGTACATAACACATTGAGAGATCTTGGAGAGTACTTGCCATTATACAAAGCTGCGATAGAAGGTAAATGGAAAGACGCGGAAATATATTTAGATAAAGATCCCGAGGCCCTAACAGCAAAGATCTCAATAGCCTCGGAAACTGCACTTCACATAGCTGTTGGGACAGGTGAGCAAGGCCTCAACTTCGTCCAGAAACTAGTCAACCTAATGTCCCCAGAAGATTTGGCGTTAACAGATCAACACGGCGAAACTGCATTGTCTGTGGCTGCTTTTGTAAACAACATTCCGGCAGCTAAAATATTAATGAACAAGAATCCCGATTTGCCTAATATTTTGGGGAAATACGGGTTTCCGGTTCATAAGGCTGCAGAATTTTGTCACAAGGAAATGGTTGTGTATCTAATGGGAGTAAGTAGAGATGATATTCAGCCTAATCCTTTCACTGCTGAATTTGGAGGACAACTTCTCATTGATGTCATTGCCGCTGACTTTTATGGTTAGTCTATCTAATCATAAGTTTTCTAAAGTTTATTAGGGGTTGAAGAATGGACAAACAAATAAACAAAATTAAATGAATAATTTCCCTGATTTTTAAATCTCCAATTTTATATTGAGATATCGTTTTTTTTTTTTTTTTTTTCAATATGAAGTATACTAAATTTTAACTGCATCTGTATAGAAGATCGAAAAAGTGCATACAATTCAATACATACGAGACAATAGTATCTTTGTTCTTATCACTTTTGACTAAAATTATTTTTGAACAAAAAATGAACAGATATTGCTCTTGAACTAATAAAGCGATACCCAGAAATTGCGACGGTGGTGGTAAACGGTTTCGAATCGCCGTTATCGGTGCTAGCAAGAAAGTCAACTGCTTTTTCAAGTGGTCGTATTGCCAAAAGTTTCCGTTGGAGGCACCTCAATCCTAGTACGATGTTTACTCACACCTACTTAATTTAACGTTTGTTGTTGTTGTTGTTGTTGTTGTTGTTGTGTTAATCTCGAATAAGTTCAGTTCAGATGCTTTAAAAAACAAAACGAACAAGACCGGTTACATCTTCAATAAATATTAGGGAGTATATTACTTTAACATATAAATATATAATAAAAGAAAAACTTGGAGGAAAGAATATACTCCATCCATTTAGGTCTATCACAACTTCTTGCGTGAGAATTTCTACAATAATTTATTGTAAGTCGAGAATTTCGTTTTGCTGAGATTATATAAACTTTTGTCTTATTTAACTAATAATTATAATTAATTATTCTTGAAAGTTTTTAAGACTTCAGTAAGTGACTTTGGTATGTCTATTTCATGTTTTTGTACCCCTTAAACTACAATTTGTACATTAGTCTCACGCTAAATTAGTGTGAGGCATGCCTCACAGGAGAATTACTGTAATTCTATTAACATCCAAGTGAAAATCGACACTATTCGTTGAAGTGTAGAATTTGCCAAATTTCTTACACAAATCAATAATCATATGAAATATTTCCTCCATTCCACTCATTTCTTTATCTTTTAATTTGACACAATAATCAAGAAAATTCATCAAAACTACAATTACCCCTTAAATTCTCATACTAATCAAATTTTTGGGAGATGGGTGTGAATATGTCCAATATGGTAATTTAATACTCCATAGACAAAATATTCCTTAATTAAATTAAGAGTTTTTTTACATAGTGCCCCTGTGTTTTTAAGATTTCTATGTGGTACCCTTATACTTTTAGGAAGTCTCAATGATACCCCTGAGTTCTAATTTAAGAGATTCCGTGACCTTCAACTATATTTTCCATCAAATATTCCGTTAGATGCATTTGTTTATTGTTTAACCTCTAAAAACTCAACATTTATAATTTATTTTTAGTGATAATCTCCAAATTCACACCATAGCCACCAATAATAACTTAGCCATCATAAAAAAAAATAAAAATAAAAAAATAAATAATTTCTCTTTAATTCAAAATTTCTAATACTTTATACATAAAATTGACATTTCATTCGTAATCATTTCACTTCAATGGTAGAATATAAATGAGATAAACAAACCCTATAATTAAAAACACAATTAATTAATAAGTAAGATGATACTATGATTTTACTTTCATTTTTTGTAGGGGTTTCTTAGTTGGAAGATATAGAAGGCAACAATGTATGTAGGAAAATTATATAGGTTATAAGTAAAAATAAAAAATGAGAAAATTAAACAAATGATTAATTATTATGAAAGTAGAGAAAAATATGTGTACAAAAATTAAGATTTGAGAAAAATAATGAAGATTGATAAAGAGGAATATGAAGGTTGATAAGGAGAATGATGAAGATTGTTGGATGAACAAGGTAGTTTAGATAAAAAGTTAGATTTAACTGAATATTTGACAGAATTCTAAACTCTGGTTATGGTGTAGATTAAGTGAACCACCTCAAAGGTACCATTGATGTTTTTGAAAACAGGGGGTATCATGTAGACTCAAAAAAACCACAGGGGTATCATGTAAAAAAACCCTTAAATTAATGATACACCCAAAAGGAAGAAATAAACAAATGGTTGGGAGTTGGGACGGAAGAAGTCCCCTATGAGTACAACACAAATATCAAATTTTTACGATTTATTTTTAAGAGTGAATTATTAATTACAACCTTAAAAATAGTGGGAATAAATTATACGGAGTAGCATTATAACAATTTTTTTAATCAATCACAATTACATTAAGACTACTATTTTTTTTAAATTGCAGCCATAAGCCTTTTTTGGTCAGAAAGTAGATGTCATGACTTTTTTTGCTCCTCATTAATTCAATAAATTTTAGAGTCATTCATATTTCTCATTCTCTCCTCCTACTTTCATCAATTCACTTGTAAACCACAATTATTATTTTATCTACTTTTAATATTCCTTTTCATTTTATCATCTATCTGACTATCTCCTTTACTTTGTTATTTTTCATCTTTTGTTTAGTTGTATTTGAATAAATCTCATTTGAATCACAAATCTTAAATGATACTCCCTTTCTTCGACTCCATATGCAAGAGTCAGAACGAGAATATCTTATAGTTTCACATTATTAAAAAATGTAAAAAATTGTTATACTCATAAAAATGTATCATTTAAGATCCCGCATGACTATATTTGGTTTTATATGTTGCAAGAAATTCCGCAATTTTTACACTTCAATGAATAGTGCTAAAAATCTCTTTGATGCAAATGGAGTTGAAGGGAGAGAATAAAGCTTCTTTATCGGCTCTCTCTTGATTATTGGTAATTTCGATTTTCAAATCAAACCCCATATAACGCCACCTTTTTCATTGTTGAATGTTATATCTAATTTTTCCAATTTTTCAACCTTAACCAAAACCCTCAAAATTAAATCTACGAAAATATGATTTTGGTGAAACATTTGATACAATAATAACATTACATCATTGTAGCGTATAAACAAAATTTGAAATTGAAAGAATACCTATACTCATACAAATTAAAAAGTGAAGAACAAATTTAAGACGAAAAAATTGAAAACTATCCTAATTTGAATTTAGGGGGGGAGGAAAATTTGGGTTTTATTTTTTTATGAAAAAAGACTAAATTTTGTTTTAAGGCAAATACTTGTGTGAGACGGGACTCACAATAAGTTTATCGTGAGTCCTCTCACACAAGGGGTAGTTAGTTTTATTTTTTTTATTTTTTTTATTTATTTGCTTGTGACTCACACTAATTTAGTGTGAGTCCGGTATTTAAGGAGAATTACTCTTTTAATTGGATGATGAAAGAGTTTTAGCGCATTTTCGCCAAAAAAATAATAATTTTTTTTGGGATGGGGGAATTTGAGTCTTGTCACTTGAGGACGTTGGTGCTCTGTTTTGGCTGCAAAATGTAAACGAATCACAAAACTGATAGAGTTATGGAGAGTAAGAGAAAGGTTTTATTAATTCAAAATTGCATTGTAAGGTTTTATTCATATTTTGTGCAATGGATTACAAAGGGTATGTATAATACAAGACTTAATATGCCTATGATTACAATATATTCCGAAATATAAATTTCCTAAAATTACAATGTGAAAGCGATTATGTAGCCGTGATTACAATTGATTTGATTGAGTAGAATATTTACATAATTATTTTTGATTGACTGAAATATTGCTAATACGCCCCCGCAAGATGGACATCCGAAGGTAAAATCAATCTTGATGAGTAGACGATGAACGATCGAGATGGAGCGCATAGTGACTCGTGCCTGCACTTAAACAAGAGGGTTTAAGGGGTCGTTAAAAACGGTTGGTTTGGGTTGATAGTGCGGGTGGAGGACGGTGGTTGCGGTGGAGATGGTGAGGATGAGGACGAGCACAGGTGAGTTTACCGGAAATAGTAGTTCTATACTCGAGTTGATATGAATCGATGTAGAATTTGTAGGTTTTGGGGAGGAATAATTTGGATACGCCTGTATTTGGGCCAAATTCGTAGTTAATCCCGTTAGAAGAAGACCCACCGGAAAATCGTAGGTATGGAGGATGTCTTAGGCGGAGAGTGGTTGTTGTGGCGGTGGTTTTGCGATGGTGGAGAAGGAAGGACAGTGGTGTTGGTTGTGAAGAAGCCATTGATTAGTGGTGACTGGGGGTTGTGTGGTGGTGGCGGGTGGAGTGGTGGTGGTTGGTGGTGGTTTGGGCTGTGATTAGTGGTGGTGCGGTGGTGTACGGCGTCTGAGACGAAGTTTGGGTCGTATGCGTCGAAAATTGCGCCGCTGGCGGACGTAGGACAGTGGTCAACGAGTGTAGCAGCCATTGTCGCGGTGGATATTGGTGGTGTTGAGCCATTTTTGGTTTCTTGTTTCAGTTGCAGGTTTTTTTTTTTTTTTTTTTTTTATGATGAGGTGAGTGGAATTTTTGTTTGAGGGTTTTGATGATTTAAGTGATTTTGGGGTTTTACTGGTAATTTGAGTGGCATTGATGTGGATTTTGTGAGGGGTTTCTGTGAATTAGCTCGATTTCGATTGGGCAATGATGAGCTAAATGCCTAAAAGTGATATTTGTGTGTGAATTGGTTTGGGGATTTTCATGATTGAACTCAATTTGGGAGTTTTAATGGTGTTCCTTTGCACAATTTTAATCTTACTATGACGCGTTGAGTGTGACGATTTTCACGTTTTTTTTTTAATGGGGTTTTTAACATCAGCAGTCAATTTTGGGTTTTTGTTATTGATAATTTGATTGTCGTTCATGTGAATTGTGGAGGATTCAATGAATTTGTACGATTATGATCGAACTACGATGAAGATGATGTGATATTAAAGTGTCCATTTTGGGGTTTTTTTTTTGTTAAATAATTTATTTTTATGGTAGGTTGGTAGTGTACCATAATTTTATGGTGTGTAAAATAAATAAGATGACTTTAAAAATAAAAAATAAACAAGTGGTTGTGATATGGTTTTTGTCGGGAGTGGTCATTATCTCATTGAGATTTGTCAAGACTAAACTGAGTTTGTTCTTGTACATGAATAGTATGGGTTGAAAAAGTAAATTTCGAGACGACAATTTATCATATTTGAGGTTGTGATTAGGTTTTGTGCCAATGAGGGTTTTGGCTATAATTTTGTTTGTGGTTTGAATGCAATTCTGAGTTGGTGGCAAAGGAAAAGGTGGAGGTGTAGGCCAACGGAAATTTGGTTTTTGGTTTTTTGGGTTTGGCCTCAGAATCTACTCCGAGGTGTTACCCTCTATCAAGAGCACGAGGCTCTGATACCATGATAGAATAGTGGAGAGTAAGAGAAAGGTTTTATTAATTCAAAATTGCATTGTAAGGTTTTATTCATATTCTGTGCAATGGATTACAAAGGGTATGTATAATATAAGACTAAAAGAATATGCCTATGATTACAATATATTCCGAAATATAAACTTCCTAGAATTACAATGTGAAAGCGATTATGTAGCCGTGATTACAATCAGAGGCGGACCTTTAGTCAATTGGAAGGGGGCCTGGCCCCCCCTATGATTTTAGTTAAATACAAACAATGGAGAAGTTTGGCAGACAAATTGTGTTAGCATAGTGGTACAGCATGAGATGGTAGGATAGCATCCAGGAGGTCACATGTTCGACCCTTCGGATTTGTGTTTTGATTTATTCATTATTATTTTATTTTAATTTTATTTTATTTATTTATTCATAATTATTTTATTGTAAATGGTTGATATATCAAGTGACTATATATTTATATAATATAATGATTTTAATTAGCTACAAAGTAGAAATATATATCAAAATACTATATTAATGACCGTAGAATTGCAAAGTACACCAAAAATAGATTTGTATCGGACAAGTTAGTTTATTATACTTTTCGAAATTTTGTTCAAATCAATTTTGAAGTAGTACCATATGGAATACATATGTAATATATTCTAACTAAAATATATGAAATTAATTGGAAAAGATACACTATTAATTTTGATTTAAGTAAAAGATAGAGTATTAATATGGAACAGAAGATGTAGGTGTTTGTGGGTTCCACAGTGTTCTAGGCCATATGTCCCAAATTTAAATCGCATGCCCCCTTTAATATGCAACAACTTTTTTTTTTTTTTTTACACACGCTATTATATAAGCAATTAAAATTGAGTCATGATAATATTTTGTACATTTGAATTATTTTTTTTACCATAGTGACCCGTCTTACGACAGGAAAAATTAACGTACACTCTGTTGTTATGAATTGGCCCCCCCAAAACAAAACTCTCAAGATCCGCCACTGATTACAATTGATTTGATTGAGTAGAATATTTACATAATTATTTTTGATTGACTGAAATATTGCTAATAAAAACATGACTGTAATTCATTAAAATATAACTATAAGGCTGTAATTGAAAAAAATCACTTTTTTATATTGTTATAATTGACAATTATCCTTTTTTTTTATAATACGAAATGATAAATATTCTCGTTTCAAAATATGTCTCGACAAACGTAAAAAGGACCAAAATTTGAATGGCGTTAAAGAGAGGCATGTCATACAAGTTGTACATTGCAATAACGTCCCACATGTTATTTACCGAATTTCACGAATTACTTATGGCAGTCGCATTCATGAAGGCAAACAGGAATCAAAACTTAATGGAACATCAAGCCCTAGAACTCGTAAAAGGGTTATGCAAGGAAATACAAGAGTTAGATGACTCAAAACTAATTGCATTGCTTCAACACGCACTGCATGACGCCGCAAAGATAGGCATTCCGAAGATCATAGAAGAGATTGTGCAAACTTTTCCTCCGGCGATTTGGTTCACCGATAAGGACAATTTTAATGTGCTTCAATTGGCAATGTTACATCGACGTGAAAATGTCTTTAACCTGATATATCAAATGACAGATTATAAGTATTTGATAACGAGGTTTATCGACAGTGATGATAATAATATGCTGCACTTAGTTGGCAGGTTGCCACCCTCTGATAGACTTAGCCATGTTTCTGGTCCTGCTTTACTTGTTCAACGGGAAATACAGTGGTACAAGGTTTGTTCCTTTTCCTCTTCTTTACTTTCGTACAGTTTATGAGAGTTCGATTAGATTGGAAACAACTGTTTTGACAATTTATAAAGAGTGTTGCTCTCCCGCCCATGAAATTTACCCAAACGCACGCAAAATTTTACAATTCCACCCTTACTTTTTCAAACCTAAAATTCCATTACTTTATTAATTCTTCAGTTTTTCTCGATTCCAGGTCACTCATAACAAATCTTTATAATCATAATTTCATCATCAACAACAACTACAACAATAATGAGTAGTTTTTATAATGATAACAAAGAAAAAAAAACAATCAAGAAAGAAAGACAAAAAAAAAAAAAAACAGCAAATAATGCAAATTTGAGGCCCTAACCCCACCACCAAGCACCACCACCATGCTCCTCTTCCCCACCTAGGCTTGAGCCTACCACAGCAACCGGCCGTCCACCGACCGTTGACCCAACACTGGTGGCCGACAGCATCTCCATTGCGGCAGCCACAACTCCTTTCATTTTGTCCTACAAACACTAACTCTAATTGAAAAATAATTCAATTTTAATCATTAAAAAAATTAGAATCTATTTATTTAATGCACAAATATAGATTCCTAATTCGACGATAAATTTATTGTTTCTTTTTTTTTTGGTTTAATTGAATATAACTCCCTTTTCTAACACTTTAAGACAAAAACATTTACTTCAAAATCACCCACAAAGTCGAATTTTGTTACTTAAAAATGGCAACCAAAGACATCTTAAGCTACACCTTCTTCAAGATACAACAATAAATAACTAAAATATGTTGAAACCTCTTGAGAAAAATCTATTTATGAGTGTGAATATTCATTTTTTAAGTAACATATTTTGACGTTGGGAGTGATTTTGAAGAAAAAGTGTTTTCAAAGGTGTTTTGTTATAAAAAAACATATAAGGGGGTTATTTTTTTTTTAAAAAAAAGTGTTATAAAAGAAAGTTATGTTCAATTAACCCTTTTTTTTAATTAACTTTGTTGGTATACAAAGAAAAAATTGGGAATGAAATATTTTACAAGGGATAAACTGAAAATTATATGGAAAAATGTGTGAGTAATTGAGGAATTAAGGTGGAAACAAAATTGATTTGATTTATATTTGATTCGAAGAACATTAATTAAACATGGAACTTGACCTCTATTAACATTTATTTTTGGTTGGAGGGGTATTTTTTTAAAAAAAAATAAAATTGTCAATACTTTTTGATTTTCATTAATTAACACTCGTCAAATGTGGGGAGTACGTTAGTTAATAATTATAGGTGTTGCTCAATTATAAACAACATTTTATTCACTTTTACCCTACATTGACTGAATTACGTACCCTTGTCTTTTTCATATAACAACTGTCAATCTTATTTTTTTCTCTCATTCTCTTCACATTCACCATCCTATTTCCACCGAACCACCTTCCCTGCCAACTTTGCCAGTCAGCGTCCCATTCCCCTTCCCGCCCCCTACCCTACCTTCTCTTGAACCGACATACCTCATTCCCCCTCTCCTCCGCTGTAACCCCCTTGTCGCCTGCCATCATGGCCACCCTCCCATGGGTGCCCTTTTCCTGCAACGCGCACACCTGCAAGCTGCCGCCGCTTCCCTAATCGCCTCTCTTCTCGTCATACCACCATAACAACCACCGAATCACCATCTTGAAACCCTAATTACGAAATTTTATTACCAATGGAAACTCTAATAAAAAAAATTGATCCTTGGTGAAACCCAAATTACAAAACATTAGTTATAGAGTAATAAATTAGGGTTTTTCACAACTCTCACTTCTTATAATATGTTTTTTTAAAACTCCCACATTTTATAATTATTTATCAAAACTCCCACCTAATATGACTAAAATGTTTTAAAACACCACCAAATACGTTTTCCGTGAAAGAAAATGAGGATTTAATGATACTCCCTCCATTCAAGTCCAAACACTACGGTTGCTTTATCACATTTGTCGAGGCGAATGTCGGAATGGAAATATCTATAATTTCACACGATAAAAAAATTTAAAATTTGGATATGATATTGTACGCATAAAGACGAATCAAACAAGATCACACACGATTATATTTTCACTTATAGATTGTCGGGAATTTCAAAGATTACCGACACATATGAATAGTGCCAAAAAGGTAAATGTTTGGTTTGGACTTGAATGGAGGGAGTATTAGTTATGACTAAATAACGAATAAATTGAAAGTTTAAGAATCACATAAATAAAAGTTAGGTTTCGTTATAACCGGAGCGTATTTCACATTTTACGGTGACAGAATGAGCACTTGGTGGTGTTTTTAAACATTCCGGTCATATAAGGTGAGAGTTTTGGTTTAAATTTATAAAGGTATCCGCCCCGTCTATACCCGCTTCATTAATATTATTGAAAAAGAATAGTAACATACAAAGATTAAAAATTTAAAACTGAATGAAATTTTTCACTTTAAAAAAAAAGTAACACAAATATTAAAGATTGAATGAAAATTTTAATGTAATAGTTATACACAAATTCTTGTGTAAGTCAGGACTTAGAATAAGTTATTGTAGGTCCACTCCATTTGTATCCATTATATAGCTTTTGTACTACTTAAGTGATAATTATGATTAATTGTTACTAATTTTTTTAGTACCCCTGTAAGTGACTTTAGTAGATTTGTTTCATGATTTTGTACCCTTTTAACTGGGTCTTTTGCCAAAATGACCATCTGAACTAAATTATTTACCATTATATCCATTTTTTCATTTTAATTACCAAAACGACAATTTAACTAATAATATTTCCAAATTAAAAAGATATTTAATTCTTGAACCGATTTTACTAATTTATCTAATGGTTCGGTTTGGTTTGGTTCAATTCAACTTATTATTTATTTGAATAACTTTAAGAATTTTTCTCTTATCCAAGTTAAATCATGCATTAATTTTTTTTCAAGGGATCCTAATTTGCATTATTACGTCTATACAAAGATGTGTACTCAAGCAACAAAAGCTCTACATAATGACATATGTTAATTAAATAATTATATTGTTGAATAAGTTTCATCGAATATCCAAAAAAATTTAGCCAAAAAATTGTTATGATTTTTCTTGAAATCAACTAATTAGTGAAACAGAACCATTAAATAAATAAGTAAACCAGTTCAAGAATTAAATATCTCGTTATTTTGGAAATATTGTTAGTTATATTGTCATTTTGGTAATTAAAATGAGAGAATGGTTATAATGGTAAATAATTTAGTTTAGATGGTCATTTTGGCAAAAGTCCCCTTTTAACTGCAATTTGTACTTTGGTCTCACATTAAGTTTGTGTAAGTTGTGCCTTACAGGAGAATTACTGTTATACACAAATTTGTAGTCATTTTTTAGTGTTGGCTATTGGCTGTGCTTGATTGATATTTGTATAATTAATAACGTTTTCCGCATGAATTTTAATTTGACGTTTACAATACTTTGAATTGGTAATTTCATGGTTTTTTTTTTTTTTTTTTTTTTTTTTTTTTTTTAAACTTAATCTATGTAGCGGGTCTAAAGTGGGTGAGGTGGGTGGTGGGGCAAATGAGGGTGGTTTTAGAAATTCCCCCGTTAGGCGGATAGTGGAGGACAGATGATCTCCGCCATGGGTGATGGGGCGGAGATGAATTTTTGTTTGCGAATGTGGATGTAGGGGACCCTTCCCCCGCCCTGTCCCAATGATATCCCTAGTCACATGCCCCCGTTCGTGGTCTTTGATCAGGCAACCGTGCGGCCCCTACCTCTGCATATAGTGTGGCCTCTTAGGCCACGGCTGACCATACCCCATTATTATTATTATTATTATTATTATTATTATTATTATTATTATTATTATTATTATTATTATTATTATTATTATTATTATTATTATTAATGATCGAAAAATAAAATTTACCCAAATATTAGTGGGAAGCTGAGACACCATTTGGGCCCCCACCTCCTTAGTTATAAGGAAGCTAAGTCGAGTAATAATGTAAGCGGTCACACGAGCCCATGCATTATGGGATGTAGAGAATTTCTATATCCGCTTAAATAAATGATGATAGGCTCGAATCGACCCGTGACCTTAGAGCCACTAACCACAAGCTTTGTCAAAAACAAATGTACTAAAAACCATGAAATGGAGGGAGTAGACCTGGTCATGGGCCGGGTCCGGGCCGGGCTGACCCCGGGCCAGGGTCGAAAAATGGACCGGGGCCAGGCCGGGAGGTCCGGGTTGCTCAGGTTAGGCGATTCAGGGCCGGTTCCGGTTTGTCCGGGTTGGGTGCGGGTCGGCCCGGGTTAGAAGGCGGTTTTAGAACAGGTTGGGCAACCGAGCAGTTCAGCGGTTTAAACAACGGTTCGAAAACGGTTTAAACTACGGTTCAAATTCCGGTTCGCGACAATTTTGAGATAAATTTTATTAAATTTCAAATTTCCAAATATTATTTTTTGGTTACAATAAACGGGCTCCTTCGAAAATAATATCAATCTAAAATTGTGTTTGGCCGCCGCGTTGAGAACTACCAGCCTCGCCCCTCTTATCCACTTATGCCGTGTGCAATTTGTAAATGACGTATAAGGGTTCCGTAGTCGCCATTGGTCTTCAAAGCATAACATTTCTCTTGATTATTTTTTTGGCATTCGAGACAATATACGAAGTATTGATTTGTTGTACCGGAGCAAGGCGGAGCAGGAACCTTGTCAAAGTACGACCATACATAAATTCTTTCCCCGGCCATATTTTTTTTAATAAAAACTTGATAAATATAAAATTTAATAGTTATTTAGAAATGTGAATATATTATAAATTATAACTTTGTAAATAATGGAGATTAATTAGAGAAATAGTAGATAAGTATAGAGATGAATGATTTGGTGTGAAAGGTAATGAGGGATTATGGGGGTATTTATAGGGAAAAAAAAAAAAAAAAAAAAAAAAAACCATGGGGAACGTTCGACCGGTGGGTGTGAGTAATCTAACGGTCGACCCACGGGTTGGAGTCAGGGTTCGGGTAGGGTTGGAGGCGGGCAGTCTCAAAATTTGGGCAGAAAACCGCGTAGTGAGCAGGATGGAGCAAGGTCACTTTTTGAACCGCCGGTTTCGGTCCGGGCCGGGTCCGTGCCGGGCCGGTTCAAACCCGGCCCCTTGACCAGGTCTAGGAGGGAGTCTGTCGTTGTTGTTGTTGTTGACTTCTTGTTGTTATTTTGTTAATATTATAATTATTTTCACATTAATTCATAGCATTTCAAATAATTTAGAGTAAATTACAAAATACCACCTTTTAAAATTGAAAATTTTCAAATTACCACCTTTTAAAACATTCTTTGTAAATTACCACCTTTTATAACGCTTTTTCACTCAAATTGCCACCTTCCTCCAATTCCGGTGAAAAAATGATCCGTTTTGCCCTCACTTTTCAGTGAATTGTTTACAGTTTGACTTTTTTGTGAGGGGAAAAAAGTCAAACTGTAAACAAATGACTGAGACAGAGTAAATTATTTTCACACCGGAATTGGCGTAAGATGGCAATTTGAGTGGAAAAACGTTATAAAAGGTGGTAATTTACAAAGAATGTTTTAAAAGGTGGTAATTTGAAAATTTTCAATTTTAAAAGGTGGTATTTTGTAATTTACCCAATAATTTATAACCACTTCATGTAACTATAGAACCAAGGATGCTATGGCCTAATGATCATAACCAAGTACCCTAAACTGTAGGTCTCAGATTTGAATCCTCCTTCCTCCATTTGTAATGGCCTAGTGCCTTTTTTTTTTTTTTTTTAAAAAAAAGATAGAAAACTTAGGAACACATACACCCTTTGCATAATCTATGTATTGTTAAATAAAGTACAGTAAACGGAAAATAAAACAGTAAAATCAACACCGAATCGCTACGCTGTCCTTATAGAACAATTCGACCCGTATATTTGTGCCCGGGTTGTACCGAATTTTCTACAGAGATAAGACGGTGTTCCTCGGTTTTGTGCACGAAAAACCAGAGATATAATTTCAGAGTATTTGTGAGTATAATGTTTTGTGTTCAATGACAAATAACGTAAATCAGTATTTCAATGTATTTTCTGATTTCATTCTTCTTTATTTATAGATAAAGAAGGGGAGGGAATACAGGGAATCAGAATTCTTGAAGAGGTATAACTCTTCAGAATTTAGCCCGCCAAAATTCGTTATTATTCGGGAAATTGATTGGCGCCAAAATTTCGGGGGCGTTGCCCCTGAACCCCTGAACCCCCATCGGGGACCACGTTGCGTCCCCGAACCCCTAAACCAGGGCGCGTCGCCCCTGGACCCTGACTCGCTGACTGGGCATCGAGACCCCCGCATAGTCGTTCGTAAGGCAACTATACTGCGAACTCGTAAACAAATAAACGAGTGTACACTCCGTACTTCCCGAACTCGCTTTATTATTTATAAGTTCGCCTGTCTTTGAACCAAACCCAAAAAACGCAAAAATGAACCGGTAATTACACTTAAATTACCAACATCTATATATATGTCAGTATTATGTCTGTCAGTTCCTCTTTCAAAACTATTACCACATAATTCACAAATTATGTATAATATAGCATTATGGCGTATAAAATATACGGAGTATATGTTTCTTTTTTTGATTATTTACTTCTTCATTGCATAATTATTGATGTCTTACACTTACATGAACTAATCGCTAATATTCCCTACTAATTATTTGCATGAATATGTAGCACGTTATTCAAAACTCCTTAACAAAAATCATAAACAATACAATTGCTCCCTTGAACAATAAATAACAATCTTTTTTTCTTTTAAATTGTTACGTATCTACAAATTTAAACTAAATAGACCGTGCTATCTAAACTAGTACTTAAATCCAAAATAATCTGATGAGACCTAATTTGACCCTGAGTTCAAACATACATTAATATTTAAGATGTCACTGTTCTCTCCTTTTCAGCTAGTATCTAAATTCATACCCCCAGCACAAAGAGTGGCAAAGAACAAACAGGGTAAAACGCCCAAAATGGTGTTCATAGAGGAGCATGAACAACTGATGAAAGACGGCGCAATATGGATGAAACACACAGCAAGTTCCTCCGCAATATAATTTTTGCAACCCTCATCGCAACTACCGCTTTTGCAGGCGTTATGCACGTCCCTGGAGGTAATGACAACAAGACCGGTCTCCCCTTGTTACTTCACCACAAAGCATTCACTTTATTCACTGTTGTAGATGGATTCTCGCTTTTTCTATCTTTCATTTCAATCATAAACTTTATATCCATCATTAGTTTCCGCTACCCTGAGGACGAATTTCACTCCATTTTGCCTGGACGACTAACTCTTGGCATTGGATTCCTAATGTTATCGATTTTATTCATGCTCGTGGCTTTTAGCATTGCATGGATTTTCTTGTTAAATCCTGCTGAGTTGAAGAGCCAGCTTACTCAGGTGTTGAGGTATGAAATAATTATATGTTTCCTACTTGTGATGTTTGTGGTGTTGCGCCTAATTATCGTTATGCCGATCAACCTGTTTGGGATGTTTTGGAAGAAAAAAAATAGAATACTTCATTAAGTCCTTGCTTGTATTTTACAAGGATGAAATTTCGTTATAGTTGACGATGACTTGGTAACAAAAGGGCAGTAATCTATCTTGTTGTACTATGGATAAAGAGTGTTAATTTGCTTGTAATCTTGCATTGTGATGTAAAATCTTTGAGTGTTTTCAGGTTTTGACAATCGATTTAGACTTTTGTTTGAGGTGTATTACAATCTGCACGACACTGAGATCACGATTTCATAGCATTATGTGCTCTATAAATCCACAAGCATTTGCATGACGAATATATCAGCTAAAAAATAAAAAATAAAAAACATTTCAGCGAGTCTCAATTTCATTTAATTGAATTGTCGGTAGAGGACGAACTACTAATTATATTGTTGACATTTGTGATTTTTTTTTTTACCTATTAGATAGGGTGATAAAACATTTTTAGGGAAAAACCAAAGTAGGCTTACAAATTATAACATATTGTTAACAAATTCTTACAAAAATAAATTATTTTTCAGAGGAGAAAATTAAAGTAGGCTTACGAAAATCAAAATTAATGGCTCGCTTAGGATGAAGGTAATTATTACCGGAGTAATAGAGCTAAAATAAACTAAAAAATGGAGGGAGGGGATGGTAATGTGTTAAATTCCACGGGCCTGGGCCACACCCGAGAGTATGAGAGAGTCCGATCATAAGGTCTAGGAGGTTCCATCCTACAACCAATTGGTCATAGGAGGATTAGCCCCTAGCCTTATAAACAAGACCAACTCTCATCTCATAACCGATGTGGGACGCAATGTGGGAATTTATATTAGGCTGGATCCATCTCCAACACGCCCCCTCACATGCGAGCCCACTTTCAAACCAGACTGGGGGGCACTTGCTTCTCTTCCAGCTGTACAACGCAAACTGGGGGGCACTTGCCTCTCTTCCAGTTGCACACCACCGCAAACTGGGGGGAAATTTTTGTCCTCTCCCAGCTGTACAACGCAAACTGGGGGGCACTTGCCTCTCTTCCAGCTGCACAAAGGCCCAGTTTAACGAGAGTCCCAGGTGACACAACCATGGGCTCTGATACCATGTTAAATTTCACGGGCCTGGGCCACACCCGAGAGTATGAGAGAGTCCGATCATAAGGTCTAGGAGGTTCCATCCTAAAACCAATTGGCCATAGGAGGATTACCCTTAGCCTTATAAACAAGACCAACTTTCATCTCATAAACCATGTGGGACGCAATGTGGGAATTTATATTAGGCTGGATCCATCTCCAACATAATGGATGATAGAATGGAGAATTAGAGTACAAAGTTGCTCTATTAGAGGGAATAATTACCCACCTCCCCCTCAAGTAATCATTACCCCCATATGGAGGTAATCATTCCTCATCCGACTCGTTTTTCCACCATTAAAATCCACCATCAACCACCTATCTCCTCTAATTTTTTTCTTAATTTTTGATCTATTACTCCCGTAATAGTTACCTCCATCCCAAGCAAGCCCTAAATATGAGAAGGTCTTAGGAAAATCAAAGCCTTGATGAAAGTCGAAATTACAGTGTCTAAAACTAATAGAACACTGCCGAGAGCACAAGGAAATGAGAGGACTGGCCGAAGATTAAACTACTCCGTAATATTTTCTCGTATTTATAGTCTTTCTTCATCCTTTTTATTTCACATAAAATAGTTAACATAGTTTATATGTTAACTAAAAATGAATCAAATGGAAGTATGGGAAAAAAATAATTGATTTCAAATAGTTTTTTTTTTTTTTTTTTTTTTAATTGCTTTCTAAATTTCAAGTCATTTGCTATGAAGCTAACAAACATTTCTAAATTAAATCATTTATACAGTCAACTCCGGCGTTAACCTTTGGTTGCGCACGTGACTTACCATTATTGGAATCAATTTGGATCCTCTCCATTTCTTTCTCTCCATTTCCTCTCTAATACACTAATATTTTAATATATTTTCTTTCACCTTCATTAAAACATTATTTTTATCAAACAATTGCAACCCTTAGATTTTCACAAGAACCGATCTCAACCATTTATAAGAAATGAATGTCCATTTCTTTTCAACAAATGGAGAGGATCCATACCCTATTGGAATTTGGCAAAATTAGTCGGAGATCAGAATTGTCACGTGCATGGGATATGGTCTAATGCCGGAATTGGACTAAATTAGTCGTAATTGTGGATTTGGTAGTTAGTCGTATTCAAAATTCTATAACTATAGGTAGTTACTATTAACCATATCAGTCAAGAATAGGTAAATATTCTCTGCTGCACAAATCAAGGATATAGTTTCTGTCAATAGTAATGCATTCACATTGTAACTTAGGTAACTCTTATCTTGTAATTAGAATTATATTCTCAGCCAAACTAGTATATATACATGTACTCCTGTTCATAATAAGACAATACAATTCCTACACAAAACTCTTGTCTTATATGGTATCGACGAGTCAAAATCGATCCGCTTTTCTAAAACCTAAAAGACACACGTTCAAACGCACATCTCGCCCAAGATACTCACCCATGGCCGACCCTACCACCATCACCATCTCTTCCTCTGACAACACAGCCACCACGGCTGTTACACCAACCCTCAACCATGTCACCAAATTAACGGACCAAAATTACACCACATGGAGGTTCCAAATAACGAACATTCTCTTTGGTCTCGGCCTGCTAGGATTCCTCGATGGCTCCTATCCCACCCCTCCTGTGACGATTCTTGACGACCAAAACCGTAATGTTCCCAACCCAGCCCATGATCTCTGGCTCAAACAAGACTCTTTACTTCGCGCGGCTCTCATGAGTACCATGACCGGCACCCTTCAAAACTCCATAGTCACGGCCACAACCACAATCGAGGCCTGGACTATTCTGGAAAATATTTTTGCCAACCCATCTCGACCCCATGTCGAGTTGCTTAAAACCCGTCTTGATTCGACTGTTAAAATAGCGGATCAAACCATTACTCAATATATTCACGCAATAAAAGCTTGCGTTGACCAACTTGCCCTTATTGGCAAAGTAATAGACCCCGAGGACGTTGTTTCCAAGGTTCTCCGTGGTCTCGATTATGAATTATACAAACCAGTCATTGACGCGATCTGGCACGCCGACACACCAATTAAGCCCATTTGCGCTTCATGAGAAGTTACTACAACATGAACTTCTCCTCACTCACACACCCACCACCACCTCTACGCCTACGTTTCAACCCTCGGCCAATGTGGCCCACCGTGGCTACACCCACAACCGTGGTCAGCCACGCACCCAAAACCAATCAGCAAATAATGCACCCTTTACCTCACGGCACACTCAGCAGCTTTCTGCTACCAATCCCCAACCTTTTAAGGGACGCTGTCAATGGTGTCGGAAAACCGGGCACGTAATAGCTAATTGCTTTGCCTTTCGCAAAGTCTGCCCTGACCTTGTCTTTCCCGACCCACAGCAATCCTCCCGTGCCAACTAGCCACCCCAGGCTAATCTTGCTACTCACGGTCAGCCCTCTCAATACCAGCCCTTCCTCCTCGACAGTGGCGCGTCCAATCACGTTACCAATGACTTGGATACGCTCGCTTTTCACTCGCCTTACTCCGGCCTTGATGATCTGATCATTGGTGATGGCTCTCCCCTTCCCATTGAAAATACAGGTTCGTACACCATTAAAAATATTAAGTTCAATAATGTGCTTCATGTTCCTCAAATCTCCCGCAATATAATTTCGATTTCGCAATTGTGTAAAGACAACAATGTCTGTGTTTTATTCTTACGCAATTCCTTTCTTGTGAAGGATCTTCAAACCGGAACCATACTGCTCCAGGGTCGAGCCAACCAGGGTATTTATGAGTGGCATCCGCAGCAACCAGTCAACTTTGCGGCAGTACGAATAAAAGGAACCACGCCTCTCTCGTGGCACCATAGACTAGGTCATCCCTCGTATGATGTAGTTCATCTTATAAATAAAACAATGTTACTGCCAGATATAAAAGTTGATTACTGTCATTCTTGTTGTGTATCCAAAAGTCATAAACTACCCTTTTTTGTCTCTTCTTTTTGCTCTACCGCACCTCTTGATTTAATTTATTCTGATGTTTGGACTAGCCCTGTCTACTCCCGTGATCACTACAAATACTATATAATCTTTGTCGATCACTTTAGTAAGTACGTTTGGTTGTATCCACTTAAACGAAAATCCGAGACCACTCAAATATTCCTCCAATTTAAAGCTATCGTTGAGAAATATTTTCAACGCCCAATACGACGTTTTTTCTCGGATAACGGGGGTGAATATATAAAACTCGCTCAATCACTTCTCCCAAATGGCATTTCTCATTATACGACCCCACCTCACACACCTGAACACAATGGCTACTCTGAACGCAGACACCGTCACATTGTCGAAACCGGGCTCGCCTTACTCAACTACGCAGGTCTCTCAACCTTATATTGGCCTTACGCCTTCAGTACGGCCACTTATCTTATTAATTGTCTACCCACCAAAACATTACAGGGTGACTCACCGTATTTCAAATTACATAAAACCTCTCCTGGTTACACTAAATTACGCAATTTTGGTTGTCTATGTTATCCATGGCTCAAACCATATACTAAGCATAAATTAGATGATCGATCTATCGCGTGTATTTTTATCGGCTACTCAAATACGCAAAGTGCGTACCACCGTCTCGACCCCAAGACCCATAAACTCTACACCTCTCGTCACGTTAAATTTATTGACGACGAGTATCCACTTCGTTCGCCCACCAACACACTCTCCTCCCCCAATACTAGCCCTGAAGACTGGTGTTCCGTTCAAATCCCGCTTCTCACCCCACCTGCAGCTGCAACATCGGTCTCCCCCTTAGAATCTGTACCCAAGCGTCCGTCCCGTCCTATCACTCAAGTCTACTCCCGCCGATCCGCCAAACCAAACGAATCTGTGTCCCCTCTTACGGCTTCTCCTCTCTCACCACCTGAAATAATCCCTGCTTCCGCTAACCCACCTCAATCCGCACCTCCTTCCTCTGCTTCCTCTAACTCTACCGAACCCAGCCCCACCCCACGACCTGAGCCACCTCCCACCAGAACAATAACAACTCGCCTCGCCAACAACATTCGCAAACCCAATCCACGCTACACACACAATCTTGCTCACCTTTCTCCTACGGACACTGCCTTGCCCAACACCGTTAAACAAGCCCTGGTACTTCCTCACTGGCGTCAAGCTATGCACGACGAATATCAGGCCCTTGAACGAAATGGCACCTGGTCCCTTATCCCACGCTCTGCCTCTCACAATGTCATAGGCTGCAAATGGGTATTTCGCAATAAATACAACCCAGATGGTAGCCTCAAACAACACAAAGCTCGTCTTGTCACAAAAGGGTTCCACCAACGTCCTGGAATCGACTTTACCGAAACGTTTAGCCCAGTCGTAAAACCCACCACTGTTCGTCTAATTTTATCCATTGCAGTCACCAAATTCTGGCCCTTGCGCCAGCTAGATGTTAATAATGCTTTTCTACAGGGTCATCTATCTGACAACGTATACATGCAACAACCGCCTGGTTTCGTTGACCCTGCCAAACCTGATTTTGTCTGTCACCTAAAAAAAGCTATATATGGGCTAAAGCAAGCCCCACGAGCCTGGTACACCGAGCTCAAAACATATCTAGTTACACAAGGTTTCAAACAATCTGTCTCTGATTCATCTCTGTTTATTTTACAAACTAATAAAACCTGTATCTACTGAAGGTGTGTCTAATACTAAGGCGGAATAAATTAGACACTAACACAAGATCGAATCATATGTAAACAAGCTCAAGTTAGAAGTTTATACCCTCGTTGCGTGATTAACACCGGTATGTCGAGATTAAACCGAGATCCCCAAATGTTGCTCCTCAATTGAAGTCCACTAGTACCCTTGGATTACTCCTCTCTTGGTTTACTAGAACCGTAAAAGGATGAGTGAACTTGTGTGTAGGAATCAAGCTCTAAGCTTAGAAACAATGGAGGAAAAACTTGGTTTTCCTCTATTTTTCTCTCCTTACTTTCTCGGTTCTTTTGGGTGTGTTTATGTGCTTTTGTTTTCTGATTTTGCATGCATCTAATGCACTAACCTTTGCTGCAAACTTTGAGCATATGTAATGATCATTACTAGAAAACCAATCAAAAGCCACCAAAATAAGGGCCAATCAAAGAGCATACATATGTTGGCCAATGCATGCTCATCTTTGCCACTTGTCACGTGTGACACTTGTCATGCATGCACAAGTGTGGCACGCATCCCGAGGCTGCTTCCCAATCTACTATAGATCACGGTATAAACACAAGTTCTCGGGTTTAACCCGAAAGGTTAATGCACTAATCTAATTATGCCAATTAACCATATATTAATCCATTAGGGTACCGTTGTGTGACCCAATTGGACCGGACTAAACTGGCAGAATATTCTAAATACTCAGATCATAAGCGGCCTCTAGCAAGACATTATGACCACCCAATTTATCCGATTATCATAATCTCATATTTGGTCCATGACTTCTACGAAGTCAATGCACAATTGTTGACGGACACCTAGTATCCCCAACAATCTCCCACTTGTCTGAAACAAGTGTGCAAACGAGCTAGATGTGCATCTTCAATTCCCTTGTCTCTTAATGTCTACTTTGAACATAAGGTAAGTGTCAAGTCACCCCTATGTCTATTTCAGTTTCCTTGGACTCTGAGCTAAGCGTACACCAGATGATTGTTCCTTCAATCCATCCGAGCGTGGCCACGCATTTAACAGTTTCAACTCTCCAAGTGGCCTAGAGACACCAATCCTAATCTAGAAATTAGGAGGACAATCCCATCTTGTCTATCCATGTCCCTCCATACGTTTCATAGCCACCCAACAAGTGCCTTTATAGCCCCCTTTCACGGCATGGCGTTGGACACTGTCAAAGCAAACTATTCCTCGTACAAGTTTTATGCGATAGACTCAGGTCTAAGGAACCGACTCCAAGTCATAGTGAGATATTCTTATGACTTCTAAGACTTATAGAATTCTCACTACGGGTCAGTCCAATATACGCACCATCGTGAATCCATGTGAATGACTTGGACGTCCAACGTCCTAGATCATGAAACAAGATCGTTAATCAACTCACATACTAGTCATTATGGGTCATCAATGTCCCTACTTGATAACCTGACCAACGACAACTATAATTAACATCTCCAGTTCGCCATAATAGGGTTTCATTGCCCAGACATGATCTGACAACCTATTTGGAGACAAAATTATTTTGGACATCACTCAATTAAACCAAGATTGAATGATTAATGATTAAATATCATATAAGATGAGCATAACAGTTGTTTTACAATCAAATTTAAAACAATTACATCATAGCCATTCTACAATGCGCTTGATGCCTATTGCAGCAGTATGCACCTCGTGGTTTGCCTGAGATAGGGGTTTAGTTAATGGATCTGCCACATTGGCATCCGTGTCGACCTTGCAAACAGTCACATCACCTCGATCAATGATCTCTCGAATAAGGTGAAACTTTCTGAGCACATGCTTGGATCTGTGATGTGCTCTAGGCTCTTTCGCTTGAGCAATAGCTCCACTATTATCACAATAGAAAACTACCGCGTCGGCAATGCTAGGGACAACACCCAACTCAGTAATGAATTTTCGAATCCATACTGCTTCCTTTGCTGCCTCCGAGGTAGCTATGTACTCAACTTCTGAAGTAGAATCGGCAATGGTCGTTTGCTTTGCACTCTTCCAACTAACAGCTCCTCCATAAAGAGTAAAGACGAATCCCGACTGGGATCTAAAGTCATCTTTATCTGCTGAAGCTAGCATCGATGTACCACTAGGACACTTAGCTTATCTCTCCACCGTATACTAAGAATCATCTTTAGTCTTATTCGTACTTCAGGACATTCTTAACGGTCCAAGAGTTTCTCACCTGGATCCGTACCTCTGCGTCATGCTCAAAGCATACAAGACATCGGGACGCGTACATATCATCGCATACATGATAGATCCTATTGCAGATGCATAAGGAATCCTACTCATCTTGCTTCGCCATCACCCCACCGACACCGAGTCTTGCTAAGTCAGATGCCTTGACCCATGGCGTAAAGCCTCTCTTAGAGTCTTTCATGTTAAACTTATCAAGTACCTTATCGAGATAGGTAGTTTGACTAAGTCCTAACATTCTCTTCGATCTATCTCTATAGATCTTAACGCCCAATATGTATTGCGCTTCCCCTAAGTCCTTCATTGCGAAATTCTTCCGTAGCCAATCCTTCACGGACTCTAGCATAGGAACGTTATTTCCAATGAGTAGTATGTCATCGACATACAGAACAAGAAAGGTAACCTTACTCCCACTGAATTTCTTGTATACACAAGGTTCTTCTTCACACCTAGAAAATCCAAACTCTTGGATTACTTGGTTGAAACGAACATTCCAACTCCGTGATGCCTGCTTCAATCCATAAATGAATTTCTGAAGTTTGCATACCTTTCCAGCATTTTTAGGATCTACAAAACCTTCAGGTTGTGTCATATACACATCATCCTCCAATAAACTATTTAAGAAGGCGGTTTTTACATCCATTTGCCATATCTCGTAATCGAAATACGCAGCAATAGCTAGGATAATCCGAATGGATTTAAGCATAGCGACGGGAGAAAAGGTCTCGTCATAGTCAACACCATGAACTTGAGTAAAAGCTTTTGCAACCAACCTTGCTTTGAAAACAGTCGCGTTTCCTTCCATGTCAGTTTTCAACTTGAAAACCCACTTGCACTTGACAGTCCTTGCACCGTCAGGTAAGTCAACCAAGTTCCAAACTTGATTCTCGTACATGGATTCCATCTCGGATTTCATGGCCTCAAGCCATTTATCGGAGTCGGGTCCCGCCAAAGCTTTATTATAGGTAGTAGGTTCATTACATTCTAAAAGTAATATTTCACCATCTGTGATCAAGTATCCAAGATACCTATCAGGTTGGCGACTTTCCCTACTCGACCTACGAACATGCTGAACCACAGGGACAATTTCTAAAACTTCCTGATTCTCCTCATTCTCTAAGATAGGAGCATCAATTTGTGGCTCTTGGATCTCTTGAAGATCTATTTTACTCCCACTCTTTCTCTTGGAAAGAAATTCTCTTTCTAAGAAGAAAGCATTCCGAGCCACAAATACTTTGTTCTCGGAACGATTGTAGAAGTAATAGCCTTGTGTCCCTTTTGGATACCCCACAAAGAGACACTTATCAGACTTTGGAGCAAGCTTGTCAGACACCAAGCGTTTGACATAAGCTTCGCATCCCCAAATCTTGAGAAAAGACAAATTAGGGACCTTCCCTTTCCACATCTCATATGGAGTCTTTTCTACCGCTTTGGACGGTGTTCTATTCAGTGTAAAGGCAGCAGTCTCTAAAGCATGTCCCCAAAATGATACTGGAAGTTCAGCTTGACTCATCATAGATCGAACCATGTCTAACAATGTTCGATTTGTCCTTTCAGACACGCCATTTAGTTGTGGCGTTCTAGGAGGGGTCAATTGTGATACTATACCACGACCCTTAAGATGATCTTCAAACTCTTGACTCATGTACTCACCACCTCGATCTGATCAAATGGCTTTTATAGTCTTACCAAGCTGATTCTCGACTTCATTTTGGAACTCTTTAAACTTCTCAAAAGATTCCGACTTCTGCCTCATTAAGTAGACATAACCATATCTGCTTAAATCGTCGGTAAAAGTTATGAAGTAATAATACCCTCCTCTAGCCATCGTGCTCATAGGTCCACATACATCCGTGTGTATAAGACCTAACAAGTCACTTGCTCGAGTACCTTTTCCTAGAAAAGATGTTTTTGTCATTTTACCCATTAAACATGATTCACATGTCTAGTTATAAGACTCAAAGTCAAACGAGTCCAAGAGACCATCTCTATGGAGTTTTTGAATCCGTTTCTCATTTATATGGCCTAAACGACAATGCCACAGATAGGCAGGGTTAGAATCATCTGATTTGAACTTCTTATTATCAATGTGATAGATTGGTTTGTCAAGATTTAGCAAGTAAAGCCCACGTTCCAAACGTGCATCACCATAAAACATATCATTCAAGTAAAAAGAACAATTACGATCTTTAAACATAAATGAAAATCACTCAGTATCCAATACTGAAACAGAGATAATGTTCTTGCTAATACTTGGTACAAAATAACAATTACTAAGTTCCAATACAAGCCCCGAGGGCAATGACAAACTATAGGTCCCTACAGCCAATGCAGCAACTCTAGCTCCATTCCCGACTCGTAGGTCCACTTCACCTTTTCCAAGCCTTCTACTTCTAGTGAGTCCCTGCACATTTGAACAAATGTGAGAACCACATTCGGTATCCAATACCCATTAAGTAGAATCTGAAAAGTGAATGTCTATCACAAAAATACAAGAGATAGTGGCAACATTTCCACTCTTCAAGTCCTCCTAGTACTTGGGACAATCTTTCTTCCAATGGCCTAGCCGTCGGCAGTACAAACAAGTGTTAGGATCCACAGCTTTGGCCTTGCTACCACTTTTAGGCGCAATGACCTTGTCATTGCCCTTAGTAAGCGTGCCTTAGCCTTCCCTTTTCCTTTGCTTGCCTTTTTAAACCTCTCTCCCTTTGATATCATTAGAACATTTCGCTTAGGACTAAGTCTTATGTTCTTCTCTGCTGTTTTAAGCATCCCGTGAAGCTCATTCAGAGATTTCTCTATTCCATTCATGTTATAATTCATTATGAACTGGTCAAACCCGTCATGCAATGAATGGAGTATGATATCAGTAGCCATTTCACGACTATATTCATTGCCTAGCCTCCCCATTCTCTCGAATAATCCAATCATTCGAAGAACATGAGGACTCACTGGCTTGCCCTTCTCGAGCTTGGCATCGAGTATAGCCTTAGCCCTTAGCGACGTCATATCTCTCAATCCTCGCCAGTTCTTGGAACAGACTCTTGAGCTGCTGAACCATGTCATATGCACCCAAAAACTCAAATTGCTTTTGAAGTTCAGGGGTCATAGACGCCAGCATGACGCAGGCAACTTCCTGCGAGACATCCTTTTGCCTACTATAGGCAGTGTGGCCATGACCGCCGCGCCTCACCAGGCTCCTCGGGAAGAGGTGTCTCTAAGACATGCTCTTTCTTTTCTATCATGAGAATAATTCTCAAATTTCGGTACCAATTGAGGAAATTAGTTCCGTCGAGTCTATCCTTCTCAAGAATAGACCTCATATAGTTGCTGTTTCCGTTGTTAGTGCGATTTGCCATCTACAACCAAAAATTTGCAAGTCTTTATTATACTCATCATTAACAACTTTGAAATTAACCTAGTTAATTCATCAAAGTCATTAGCACTATATTTCATAATCCCGATAGAAATCATAGTGATTCCAAGATCCTAATTCAATATATCTCCAAACCAGCTGAAGCTGAATGACTCTCGGATTTATATTAATCAGGTAAGTCTACAAAATAATTATATCCAATATAACTCTTGGTTGATTAGTGACATCTAATGTCCAAAAATCATTATGCATCAGGGTCCAAAAACATTTTGATAACCCAGTTGAGTCAACCAAACTACACCTGTGAATGTCTAACATTCACCCTACTATCCAAAGATAGAAGGTAGCACGCTTGAGAGCGAAACAAACGTCACCGACGATCGAAAGCTTCATAGGTGTTAGCTTTGGAATAACATTTAGACTCAATATTTAGTGGGATTCGCAAATATTTCTGTGCAATCGAATACTAAGCGAACAATAAATAAACGAAAGTATAAATAAATGCGATACGATAAAATAAGGATCCTAGTATGGCCACTAGCCTAAAAGATCTATTCTTGTGGACTCCAATCCTCAAGCAATTCTTTTGGGCCTCCTTCTTGTAACTCCATGGACCTCTCACTCCAAGTGCAAGCCCAATTACAATAATTAAAAGTATTACATTCTTGTTTACATTTTGAACTATTCAAAATAAAATAAAATGAGCACGGTACCATTACGACCGCATATGCTCTTACAATACAGGATATCGGCACAGGCGCCGTAAATACAATAATCTCCCGATATGCAAGTCAGTAAAAATATCCTATATTGGCCATACTAGTTTCCGTAACCATTCATCCACCTCGAAAGTAGACAAAATTAAACATTCATAACATACATCCAATTATATTATAAATGACATAAAAATGAAAAGCAAGGAATAATCATCATAATAAAACACACATTAATAGGTCAAACCTAAGCCAAAATATGTGCATACATGATATGAAAAACGACCTAGTCGATTTAGTAATCTAATTACCACATGCATTATATTAAAATCTAATTTAAATAACAATTATTCCAAAATGACAAATTATTAAAATATATTAATTTCTAAAATTAATAAACAACCAGAAATATAATTTGTCATAAAATTTCATTTTCAATTAATTTCAAAAATTAATTTTATTTTCTAAGAAATACCGATTTATATTAAACTAATTACCATAATTAATTAATAAAAATAATATTAATTTTCCATAAAATCAATATTTTCAAAATTAATTTCTAAAATTAATATAATGTATTATTTCACTCTACAAAGTCGAAATAATACAAAAACAAATTTTTAAAGTAGTCGAAAATACCAAAAAATGCATTTTTAAATCGAAAAATGCCGATTTCAGGCAGTAAACGACGTTTTTTCAACTTAAAATCACTACCCTGCTATAGCAATCTTGCTCAAAATGTCGTTTCCACCCAAAACACACATATGATTTGTCAAAAACGGAGTTCGACAGCAGGCAGAAAATAAAAACGAAAATGACGTATACATGCAACTACGAACGAGACTTAATCTCGACACTTTCTAACCAAGCTTGAGCATATGAGATGCTCTGATACCAATTGAAGGTGTGTCTAATACTAAGGCGGAATAAATTACACACTAACTCAAGATCGAATCATATGTAAACAAGCTCAAGTTAGAAGTTTATACCCTCGTTGCGTGATTAACACCGGTATGTCGAGATTAAACCGAGATCCCCAAATGTTGCTCCTCAATTGAAGTCCACTAGTACCCTTGGATTACTCCTCTCTTGGTTTACTAGAACCGTAAAAGGATGAGTGAACTTGTGTGTAGGAATCAAGCTCTAAGCTTAGAAACAATGGAGGAAAAACTTGGTTTTTCCTCTATTTTTCTCTCCTTACTTTCTCGGTTCTTTTGGGTGTGTTTATGTGCTTTTGTTTTCTGATTTTGCGTGCATCAAATGCACTAACCTTTGCTGCAAACTTTGAGCATATGTAATGATAATGTCCAACATCATCATTACTAGAAAACCAATCAAAAGCCATCAAAATAAGGGCCAATCAAAGAGCATGCATATGTTGGCCAATGCATGCTCATCTTTGCCACTTGTCACGTGTGACACTTGTCATGCATGCACAAGTGTGGCACGCATCCCGAGGCTGCTTCCCGATCTACTATAGATCACGGTATAAACACAAGCTCTCGGGTCTAACCCGAAAAGTTAATGCACTAATCTAATTATGCCAATTAACCATATATTAATCCATTAGAGTACCGTTGTGTGACCCAATTGGACCGGACTAAACTGGCAGAATATTCTAAATACTCAGATTATAAGCGGCCTCTAGCAAGACATTATGACCACCCAATTTATCCGATTATCATAATCTCATATTTGGTCCATGACTTCTACGAAGTCAATGCAGAATTGTTGACGGACACCTAGTATCCCCAACATCTACATGCTAATTTATGTTGATGATATCATTATTACAGGCCCACACTTACATCACCTACAAACATTTATTACAACCCTCTCTACTCGATTCTCCCTAAAGGATCTTGGCCCCCTGTCATACTTCCTTAGAATCGAAGTCACTCCAAATTCCCTTGACTTACACTTAAACCAAACAAAGTACATCACTGACCTCCTCGAAAAATACAAAATGCTCGATGCTAAACCAACACCAACTCCCATCGCCACTGATGTTCGACTATTGCGCGAGGATCACGAACCCATTCATGACCACTCTGATTATCGTGCCATCGTCGGCAGTCTGCAATATTTGTCACTGACGCGACCTGATATTGCATTTACCGTAAACCGCCTTGCCCAATTCCTCCACCACCCCACCACGACGCATTGGCGGGCATTAAAACGCCTTCTTCGTTATCTTAAAGGCACCATCTCTCTTGGCATCCAGCTCTACCGTACTACTCCACTTCGTCTTCATGCTTTCTGTGATGCCGACCATGGTGGTGACAAAGACCACTTCCTCTCCACCACCGGCTACATTGTCTATCTTGGTCGCAACCCGATATCTTGGTCCTCAAAGAAACAACGAGGTATTGCCTTGTCCACCACCGAGGCCGAATTTCGTGCTATTGCTGCTGTCACCACCGAGCTCCTGTGGCTCCGCAACCTTCTCACTGAACTTCACATTGCCGTCACTGAACCACCTGCCATCTTTTGTGACAACATCTCTGCCACCATGTACGCCAAGAACCCGGTATTTCACTCTCGGATGAAGCACATGGCGCTCTCCTTTCACTTCGTTCGGGAACAAGTTCAACAAGGCCACATCCGTATTCAACATGTCGCCAGCAAAGATCAACTTGCAGACGCACTGACCAAGCCGCTCGCCAAAAGCGTTTTCCTCAACTTAAGAGACAAGATTGGCCTCCTACATCGGACGTCCATCTTGCGGGGGCGTATTAACCATATCAATCAAGAATAAGTAAATATTCTCTGCTGCACAAATCAAGGATATAGTTTCTGTCAATAGTAATGCATTCACATTGTAACTTAGGCAACTCTTATCTTGTAATTAGAATTATATTCTCAGCCAAACTAATATATATACATGTACTCCTGTCAGAGGCGGAGCCAGCTCTATGGCCCAATGGGCCTTGGCCTAGGGAGAAATTTAGTTAAATAGTTTTCAGTTTGGAATATTTACATAGTCTGTTTGTTGCATAATGGTTGGCAGAGTGGTTTATATGTGCAAGGTTAAGGGTTCTATTCCCAACAACCCAATTTTTTGCTACATTTCTAATTTATTTCATTTATTTTGTAGTTAAAAAAATTAGATATGCATACTTCCGTTGTACGCATTATTTTTCTTTTTTCTTGTTAATTTGTCATTCTTATTTTTAGTTTATTTTTCGTTAACATGATTATCATATCTAAATTTGAATTCAAACATATATTTCAATTTTATCATTGTAGTAAATTTTTCATTGTATTGAAATCAAAAGGTATTAATTGGTGCCACCACACCACCCAAAAATATATTTGAAGATGACTTACAGGTATATTTGTTTCCAAAAGTTTTATACTAACAAGCCGTTGAAAGACATACGCAGTATAATATATTGATCATAGGGCAAAGATTTTTTAAAAATTTAACAAACCAATTAACAATATTTTTTTTTTACTCTTTAGGTTTGCACTTGCATAATATTGAGTAAAATATTTATCTAGCCGTATTTATTAGTGTCATGTGGTTGTTTTAGTATACTCTTTCACGAAGTGTATTTCTCAACTCTTTTTTTTTTCAAGACATCTATTAACTAATTATTAGTAATATTTAAAAAATATGCGATGATGTCCCTCAATTGTCCCAATATCAGTTTGAACCTTAAAAAATAAACTTATTATAATGTGTGTAAATTTCGGCCCAACCTACTTGAGAATCCTGGATCCGCCCCTGCTCCTGTTCATAATAAGACAATACAATTCCTACACAAAACTCTTGTCTTATAGTTACTCTGTATGATTTAATTCAAAAACGTTAAGTAGTTACGTGGCAAATGACCTTTAGATATTAACTGACATACCCAATTCAAAAGAAAATGTCAACAGCGTTTAGCAAGATGCCGACCGCGAAAGGTTCTGAATTAGTCATTTAAACTAAAAAATTTGATCATGTGGGTCCACGAAGACATTGAAGTTGACGTACAAAAATTATTCCTCGCGTTTATACGCATATAAAAATACAGGAGGCGGAAGAATGGAGATGGTACTCACCCACTAAAAGTAAGAGCCATGATAGATTCATCTCTGTTGTTGGCAATTCAACACATACAATCCAAACTAAAGGAAGGTTCAAATGCATCAGCTAAAGTAAAATCTGAAGCTGATGCCCTTGTTAAGGAGCTGAGGGATGTCCAAAAGCTGCTTCTTGGCGCTGACGCAAGGACGGGCCTAAGCCCGAGCCATGACATTCGTCAATTGCTTGTCGAGTTGAGAGGCATAGCCTACAATGCTGAGGACGAAGTGGACACTGCGGTGGTTGAGTACTCAGCTTTACCTAACTATCTTGGCTTTGGTGACAGCCGAGCGTTGAAGAAGTTGCGGATGCTGAGAGAGCATGCCAAAGAGGTCAAACTCAAACTCGATCGACATTTTAACGAGTCTGACGGGTCCAAAAAGGGTACCTTATTGCCTGTTTGTGTAGCAGAGTCTCCTAAGGGCCATCTCCCGCCTAACGGCGACCTTGTCGTTGGCATCGACCATGATATCAAAATGGTTGTTGACCTTCTGACTAAAAAACCCAATGACGGTATCGAACCAGTGGATAAGCTGGCTATTGTTGGGATGGGTGGGTCCGGAAAAACAACCCTTGCTAGGAGCATTTACAACCATAAAGTCGTCAAGAAACACTTCCAATTTCGGGTGTGGGTCTCGGTCTCTCAAGTAATGAACCCATACCTTCTGTTACCCGAGATACTCAAGCAAATTCGAGCTCAGAAAAGCTGGCTTTTTCTGCTTTTTCAGCCACATAATGATGAAGAACCTGAAGAGGACTCTAACAGGTTGGTCTTGAGGATAAACGATCTCTTGTATCAAAAGAATTGTTTGCTAGTCTTAGACGGCGTGTGGGACATGCCATCCCTCCACGAGTTCATCGCTTTAATTCAAGGAGAAGGTTCTAATTCTCCAAGATATACAATGGTTATTACAAGTAGGCAAATCCCGTCGTCAGACCACATCAAGTGGTACATCCACCCACCACAACCCCTCACCGATGAAAAATGCTGGGAACTCTTCAGTAAGGCAGCCAGTAAAAACCCCTCTGAACCACTGACCGATGACTACCGTAGTTCGGTCATGGAGATGTTGACAAGGTGTCAAGGTCTACCCTTGGCAATAATGGCACTGGCGAGGGCACTAAGGACAAAACATGATCCGCGAGAATGGCAAAGGGTGTGCTCTACGGTTCCTAGCACAATATATGGTCCCGTACGCGAAATCCTAGGCTTAAGCTATGATCAACTGCCTTACAATTTAAAGCCATGTTTTCTCTATTTGGGTCTATTTCCAAAAGGTTCCGACATCTCCGCGGCAACATTGACCCGAATGTGGATTGCAGAAGGATTCATCGAGACCATAAACAAGGAATCGATGGAAGCCGCAGCAACAAGGTACCTGCAGGAATTAATTGATCACACAATGGTTCAAGTAGTGAGGAGGACTTATTCTGGCAAAGTTAAAACTATAACAATTCATGATCTAATGAGGGAGTTTTGCATATTGAGAGGCAGAGACCTAGACTTTCTTGGAGTATCGGATACTGGGGTTGAATACAAAGGAAAGACGTCTCGTCGAGGCACCATCAACCTTAGGTATGACATTACTTTCTATGACATTACTTGCGGTGATGTTTCATTTTTGCTATTTTTCTTCTTAATCGTAAAATATTTGCTTATCTTGTTTTGACTCGGATACTCAAAGCACTGCCCCCGTATTTACTTCTATTTGCATATGGAGCATAAGGTTACAATTTACATAATTAATCGGGTCAGACATAACATGAAGCGAGTATCATAGATGCGCTAAAGAGACATAACTCAGGAGAACTGGAATTAAGCTGAAAAGAGCAAGGCCTTAGGACTCACTACGAGTCAAAAACGGAATTCCAGAGCATTATATTATCTTATTCTACTTAAAATGACGAGGTTTGATCAAAATCACATCCAAATTTACGAGTTGTAGACAATTCCGGATTAGTAGTTCAAGTTTACCGATTATAGACGTCGCAGAAGGGTGGAGCTGGTGAAACACTTAAAATACTAATTTTAATTGTCATATCCATTAGACTAATACAACTTCCCACCATTGACTTTATGAAACAACCAGTACTCAGATAATGACATGCTAAACACATGATCTAGTTTGACAATGTCCAATTAAAGTGTTGGGAGGAACGAAACGACACAAGCATTCAAGTAGGCTCACTGATGACTCGACTTTATAGGTTCGCCTAAAGCCGGTAAATTTGAGGTGAAACATGGCCCCATGCTCCTAGATTAACCTAAGCTCGGTAGAAAATTATCCAAGTTAAGTTAATTTAACACTTTTACCAATAGTTTTGGCTATATAATACTCGCTCGGATTCACTCATTTGTTTACCTTTCTAATTTGGGAAGTGACACAAATTGACGTTTTTTTTTTTTTTCATATAAAATCGTCTATTGATACTTTAAAATTGATTAGAATGGAAGATAATAGTTGTAAACTTATACTCTGTAACTCTTTATTTTGCTTGAGTAATTGATCAAAAGTTAATTTATGTCATATAAAAACGTCAATATTTGCTCCGTCCAGAAATGAAAAGATAAACAAAGGACCGTTTCAGAAACCTAAATTCCAAAAAGTTCGGTTGCTTAACTGATACAAACCCAACTGAAACCGCTCCAAATACGACCTAAGATAACATTTGACCTTAAACCAAATTGACTCAACCCAAAAGGGGTTGTGTTAGAGTATATAAAACCGATCTTGGGCCTCCAACCATCAGCTTAAGCTTTTGGTTGAGTTGGTTCCTAACATGGTATCAAAGCCTTGTGACAAAAGGTCACTGGTTCGAATCTCACCACCCCTCACTTTCAAAGTGGTATATTTCGCACTGTGGCGGCCAGAGTTGCGTCCACGCTTCAAGCCCAAAGGGCATTCGCGTGAGGGGGCGTGTTAGAGTATATAAAACCGATCTTGGGCCTCCAACCATCAGCTTAAGCTTTTGGTTGAGTTGGTTCCTAACAGGTTGTCCCATCATAACTTGTTCCGACTTAATCCAAATCGCAATGACCCGATCCGTAATAGACCCAACATGCTACACTGCCACCTTTAGGTTTTAAGGAATTTATGAGTTAAGACAATTATACAAGAGCAGTAATTTTGGTTTCAATTTTTCATAATTATTTGAATCATTTAGATAGTGTGTGTTTAAAATACTCCGTAACTCATAGCATTAGTTGTACACTTGTACACCCTATTGTGTGCGTGTGCGCGCGCGCGAGATTACTAGCTGTACAATAAACACATAATTGACGACTTTAATTATTTATGATCCATGCAGCAAGACCACCCTCCTTCCAGCCGATAGTGCACATCTTAGAACTCTCTCGCTGTTTGGGAAATCTAGCAACAGAGGAGCACGTGAAAGACACGACAGTCAGGAGAACCATAGACACCTAAACTTGGTCGTTGTGTGTCAAATGTACAGATTACTACGGGTCATGGACATTTACGGAATAAATTTAGTTGATGGAACCTTGCCTAAGGAGATAGGGAATCTAATTCACTTGACGTATCTAAGGATAAGATCGACAAATATTCGACTGCTCCCCATGTCGATTGGTAATTTGAGCAACTTATTGACGCTAGATTATTGGGATGTTTTCACTCATAACAAGATTCAAGTGCCTAATGTGTTATGGATGTTAAAGAAGCTTCGGCATTTATACCTACCGAATGAGATGGGGGGTTCAATTAAGGATTTGAAGTTGCATACACTCAAAAATCTAATAACTTTGTGGGGAGTTGGTGGAGGTCATTGGATGCTTAAAGAGATGGGAAGATTGAGCTCTACCCTTAACAAATTGTACATACATAGGATATCCGACGAAAATCAACTCAAGGCGGTCCTTGGTTGCGATAAAATTATGGAAAATAAAAATCTGTATGCGCTGGCCTTGGACTGGTATGGTTTCGAGAACAAGAGTTTAGATGCATTGGCCACGAAGGAAAGTTTGAAGAAGCTTCGACTGATTGGAAAAGCTCCGGACAAGTCCTATGCAGAAGGGCATCAGTTTCCCTCGAACCTCGGAAAGTTGGAATTGTACTACACTCAACTAGAAAACCAAAAGACCATGACGCATCTAGGAAGACTACTTTGTTTGAAGGTCCTCAGCTTAATCAAGGACTCGTACATAGGGAATGAATGGATATGTGACGAAGATGCGTTTCCAGTACTCGAGGAGCTTAAATTGACAAACTTACAAAAATTAGAAGACTGGATAATCGAAGAGGGGGCATTCCCACGTCTGAAAAAACTGTCGATAATCTCTTGCTCCAAGCTGAAATGTATTCCAAAAGGGTTGGTGCATGTTCAATGCCTTGAAAAGTTGGAGATCGAACGCATGCCAAGTAGTTTCGTCACTAAAATTCAAAATGTGAAAAAGCGGAACAATGAAGCAAGAGAAGGGGAAGACTACCACATAATTAAGCACATTCCAAATATTCTAATTCGAGATTCAAGTGTTTTTTAGGTCTTCTGAATCGGAGATACTTCACTTCTGTTACCAGTTTTGCTTATTTCCGGCCTCATGTTTGTTTTGTTGCATTGTATGCAGACCTTGGTTTAATTTTTATTTTTTATTTTCTGGTTACTACAATGTCTTATGTAAATTTGTATTTGAACTACTCACAATTTACTTTGTATTGTTTTGTTGAAATAATGCCACAAAAGTTGCATACAACATCGATGTGTCTATAGAGTTCGTTGAAATGTATCGAGATTGACATATAGTATTTGCGGAACTTGATAAATTAGAATTACTAGAGCCTAAGTTATCCTTCATAAAATATGACTTATTATGATGTAGAAGATGTGAACAACAATGAATCAAATTCTACATTATGAAATACTCCTATTCTTCTCAAATTAGTATGTGTTATCTTTCTGGATTTCAAGTAATCAATCCGTAATTCTGTACATTAATTTCTGGAATTTTCTAAAGTCATTGGAATTATGAAGCGTTTGATAATTTAAGAAAAGGTAAGTGAGGAGAAGAGTTCCTTAATCGAATCCTATCGTATGCACTTAATTCATTTTATGTCGATTTCAGAATTTTTGGTTTAAGCTTCTCTAGATTTATGTAACAAATTAATCTAAGTACGACCCGAAACCCAGTTGACTCAACCCAAATCAACTCGATCCAAATGACCCTCAACTCACGATGACATCAAGTCACTCAATTTATCAAAACACAATAAGAGTGTGTTTGGATATGGGTATTTCATTTGAAAATGTGGATTTGATACAAATGACATGTTTGGGAAAGTTGCAAAGATTTGGATTTGGATTTGTGGAAAATCTAAGCCTATTCTCATCTAAGCATAAATTTGATAATTTCAAATCCCACCCCCACCCCATGTCATTTAGGGTGTGTTTGGATAGCAAAATAGGAGGGAAAGGGAGGGGAGGGAAAATGAGGGAAGGGGAAGGAAGGGGAGGGGAGGGGAAATGGTGGTGTTTGGATACCATTTTCCCTCCAAATCTTGCCTATTTTGGAGGGATTCTAATTAGGCTTTGAGGAGGGAAAATGGATCCCTCCAATTCCCTCCCCCTCCATTTCCCTCCTTCCATTTTTTTGTAACCAAACGATGGAAACTCAATCTCTCCCTTTCCCTCCCCTTCCTTTCCCTTCATTTCCCTCAATCCAAACACACCCTTACAAATACAAAATTTCACATTCCATATTCCAAATGAGGATTTACAAATGAAATGACCATTGCCAAACACTATCTAATGTATTTTGTAATTTACCAGTACCATATTTGCCAACCTGAAATAACCCGAAATCCAACATAACTCGATTCCAAGTTTTAAACAAAACAGACTTAAACGCAACCATAACCAACCCCAATGACCAATACTACAACAGAGGATATCCTATCTCCAACAGACACTGCTTATGTGAATTGACTATTCAACTCGGCAAAATTTGACCTCATTTGATTACATCGATCAAGTAGACTCAGCAAAATTGACCTGATTGGATGACCCACAACAACAAGCCTAACCTGAGACCAGAATGTGGTGCAAAACAAATTAACTTAAGTCAACTCGAAACTTGAACATTTCGATACGCATGTTGCAAAAATTTAATACGAAGCTGCGAACAAAGGAACATGCATTGATGCATAGCAACGATTCCGTGCTGTTTGGTCCCTATCGATTAAGGTTGTGTGCTGTTTGGCTTTGACGGAAGTACTAAATTAATGTAATCTGAGATCCCAACAAGAAAGGAATATGCCTGATTAGCTTAATTTATCGCATTCCAAACCTTTGCACGTCTTAAGACAACCTATAATATTCTCTTTGCAATCAACCCAAAGCTTATGTCACAAGGAATTGAGTACTCCATAGCAGATTAAAAGATAAATACATTGTGTAAGTCACATATAGATCCGTCTTAAGGTTAAGACGGGTCAAATATGCCCGTTTTGGCCCATTAACTTTCTCTTTTTTTTTTCTTTTTTTGAAAATTTTTCAAGACCCATTTTTTTTTTTTTTTTTTTTTAACTTAACTCAAAAAACGTAAAAAACGCACAAACTTTAAATGATAACAATATTGATAAAAAATGTAACATATTATGTTATATTGGGTTCGGGTAATATACGGGGCGGGTGTATTTTGGGTTCGGGTAATATACGGGTCGAGTGTATACAGGTTGCAGGTCGGGATAGGGTCAAAATACGGGTTAATTAATGCCCCTTTATCGATATTTTCTTTTTTCGTTTTTTGTATAACGGTTTAGTTTTCACTAAGAAAAAAATACTTTAATTGATGATACAATAGAAAAAAATAAAAAAAATTGAATTATAAGTTAAAAATTGATAATATTTCAAAATAAGTACATATAGAGTTGTGTAATTATTATTACGTCAATATTTACGTATAACATACGGAGTATTAATTATAAGCTGATATTAAACACTTTAAATCATAAAGTAAAACAATAAAATATAACAATGAAGATTTTGATCCGTACTTGTAGAGTCCAAGTTGTGTCTTCAAATTCTAAAATGTCACCCCGAATTACCGACTTGTAGCATCATATTTTTTTCCACATTTTTTCACTTATTCTCCACATGTAATTTTGTTTCAAAATTTCGTAAATAGTGATTTAAGATGTCTCAAATCATAATTCGCAATGTCCAATGCAACTTACAAACATCATTACTACGGAGTATGATTGTTTATACAATTATTAAATAACAAATATTATATTTAAGTGAAAATTGTAAATTATGAGTAGTTTGGTCAGTGTGAAATGTTTAAAATTAATTTAAAAAAAAAATTTCATGTGAAAAAAATAAATTTGATATTGACATTTTCTATCTTGGAACGTAAATTTCTTAGCTTAACGGGTTAACCCGCTACGGGTCGGGTTATGACCCATTTTTTTGGGTCGTTTCGGGTGCGGGTCGTTTTTGGCTTCGGGTAAAAAAAACAGGTTTATTTCGGGTTATTTTCAGGTCGGTTTCGGACAGTTTATCGGGTCGGATCAGATTTTGACAGCTCTAATTAAGGCTGATATGTCCAAGCTCTTCTTCCCTTACATTCATTTGTATCACTAAAAAAAAATTTACAACAATTTAGGCCCTGTTCTTTTCGGCTTATAGGAGCTGAATTTATAGGAGCTGAACTTAGGCCCTGTTCTTTTCGGCTTATAGGAGCTGAACTTATAGGAGCTGAGCTGAACTTATAAGAGCTGAGCTGAACTTATAGGAGCTGAGCTGAACTTATAAGAGCTGAGCTGAACTTATAGGAGCTGAGCTGAACTTATAAGAGCTGAGCTGAACTTATAGGAGCTGAATTTATAGGAGCTGAACTTATAGGAGCTGAACTTATAGGAGCTGAATCTTATTGGAGTTAAATTTATTAGAATTTAAAACTTATTGAATAATAATAATAATAATAATAATAATAATAATAATAATAATAATAATAATAATAATAATAATAATAATAATAATAATAATAATAATAATAATAACAACAACAACAACAATAACAATAATAATAATTTTAATATTAATATTAATATTAATATAATATGAAAAAATTTATTAAATTAATAACAATAATAACAATGATATTTATAGTAATGATGATGACGATTACAATAATTAAAATCTTTTAATTTATTCAAAATGATTAATTTTACTAATAATAAATAATAGTGTTCAAAATCGATTTTGCGGTCTAGTATAGTTAAATATCTCAATATATAGTTGATTATAAATAAGTTGGCTCGGTTAAATATTTTAATATACTATATTTATTTTCTCGAGAATTTTAGTATTGCATTTTGTAGAAATGTTTTATAGGTGTCAATTTAAAGATAACTCAAAACGAGTCGGGAAAAAGGGTAAAAAAAGAGATTCGAGATGAAAGAAAAATAAAACGAATAAACCAAAATAACCTACAAAAAATTATACTCTATATAATGTGGAAAAATAAAAAATAAAAAATAAAAAACAAACAAAGTAATGAACAAGTTGAATTCCAACATATTCATCGTTCGTCAAAATATTTAACCGCGAATTCTAAATTAAATGAAATCATAAATCAAAATGAACAAGTTGAATTCCAACAATTTATTTCATTTTCGACCCTTAATTTTTTTATTCCACAAAAAAAAAATATGAGAAACATATTATTATTATTATTATTATTATTATTATTATTATTATTATTATTATTATGCAATAATAATAGTTATATAAAAATAAAACATAATAGAATTTATAGAATTTGAACTTATAAAATTTGAACTTATAGAAATTGAACTTATAGGAGTGAAATTTGAACTTATAGTGAAATTGAAATTGAACTTATGTGTTCTGAAATAACTTATAGTGAAATTTAAAAAGTCGAATTGAGCTTATGTGAGCTGAAATTGAACTTATAGGAGCTGAGCTGAACTTATAGGAGCTGAGCTGAACTTATAAGAGCTGAAATTAAGTTTGAAAGAACAGGCCTTATAGAGCTTATAGAGCTGAAATGAACTTATAGAAATGAAATTTAACTTATAGGAGCTGAGCTGAACTTATAAGAGTGAAATTTGAACTTATAGAGTGAATTTATAGGAGCTGAACTTATAGGAGCTGAACTTATAGGAGCTGAATCTTATTGGAGTTAAATTTATTAGAATTTAAAACTTAACAACAATAACAATAATAATAATTTTAATATTAATATTAATATTAATATTAATATCATATGAAAAAATTTATTAAATTAATAACAATAATAACAATGATATTTATAGTAATGATGATGATGATTACAATAATTAAAATCTTTTAATTTATTCAAAATGATTAATTTTACTAATAATAAACAATAGTGTTCAAAATCGATTTTGCGGTCTAGTATAGTTAAATATCTCAATATATAGTTGATTATAAATAAGTTGGCTCGGTTAAATATTTTAATATACTATATTTATTTTCTCGAGAATTTTAGTATTGCATTTTGTAGAAATGTTTTATAGGTGTCAATTTAAAGATAACTCAAAAGCGAGTGGGAAAAAGGGTAAAAAGAGAGTCGAGATGAAAGAAAAATAAAACGTATAAACGAAAATACCCTAAAAAAAATTATACTCTATATAATGTGGAAAAATAAAAAATAAAAAACAAACAAAGTAATGAACAAGTTGAATTCCAACATATTCATCGTTCACAAAATATTTAACCATGAATTCTAAATTTAATGAAATCATAAATCAAAATGAACAAGTTGAATTCCAACAATTTATTTCATTTTCGACCCTTAATTTTTTTATTCCACAAAAAAAAAATATGAGAAACATATTATTATTATTATTATTATTATTATTATTATTATTATTATTATTATTATTATTATTATTATTATTATGCAATAATAATAGTTATATAAAAATAAAACATAATAGAATTTATAGAATTGAACTTATAAGAGTGAACTTATAGAGTGAACTTATAGAGCTGAAATGAACTTATAGGAGTGAAATTTGAACTTATGTGTTCGAAATAACTTATAGAGTGAAAAAGTCGAAATGAGCTTATAGAAATGAAATTAACTTATGTGAAATTGAATAAACTTATAGAGTGAAATTAACTTATAAGAATTAAATTAAGTCGAAAAGAAATGTGGCCTTAATATCCATAATGTATTGTGTAAAACAGTTTATAAGATCGTGGATATTACTGAGTACATGACTATTTTATACTTCCTCCGTTCCACAATGATAGTCCCGTTTCACTTTTAGAAAGTCAAAATTTTAAAACTTTGACCGTAAATAACTTAAAATATGTAAATAATCGTTATACGATAATAAGATATTTACATTTGTTGTCAAAATATCTTTCACAAAATTTAATTTTCAACAAAAAAAAAATCGTATATAAGCAATGAAAAATATGGTCGAAGAGGAGCGTTGGAGACCGCGTAAAGTCAAAGTGGAACTATCATTGTAAAACGGAGGAAGTAATTATATATTACTCCGTATTCCGTAAGTGTTTTATTAAAGATTTTTCTCGATCATAGTGACTAAGGCCCTGTTCTTTTCGGCTTTTAGGAGCTGAACTTATAGGAGCTGAACTTATAGGGTGAAATGAACTTATATAGGAAATTTGAACTTATAGGAGTGAAATTTGAACTTATAAGAATTGAAATTTAACTTATAGAGTGAAATTGAACTTATAAGAAATGAAATTTAACTTATAGGAAATTGAATTTATAGAGTGAACTTATAGGAGCTGAACTTATAGGAGCTGAATCTTATTGGAGTTAAATTTATTAGAATTTAAAACTTATTGAATAATAATAATAATAATAATAATAATAATAATAATAATAATAATAATAATAATAATAATAATAACAACAACAATAACAATAATAATAATTTTAATATTAATATTAATATTAATATAATATGAAAAAATTTATTAAATTAATAACAATAATAACAATGATATTTATAGTAATGATGATGACGATTAAAATAATTAAAATCTTTTAATTTATTCAAAATGATTAATTTTACTAATAATAAATAATAGTGTTCAAAATCGATTTTGCGGTCTAGTATAGTTAAATATCTCAATATATAGTTGATTATAAATAAGTTGGCTCGGTTAAATATTTTAATATACTATATTTATTTTCTCGAGAATTTTAGTATTGCATTTTGTAGAAATGTTTTATAGGTGTCAATTTAAAGATAACCCAAAGCAGTCGGAAAAAGGGTAAAAAAAGAGATTCGAGATGAAAGAAAAATAAAACGAATAAACCAAAATAACCTACAAAAATTATACTCTATATAATGTGGAAAAATAAAAATAAAAAATAAAAACAAACAAAGTAATGAACAAGTTGAATTCCAACATATTCATCGTTAAGTCAAAATATTTAACCGCTAATTCTAAATTAAATGAAATCATAAATCAAAATGAACAAGTTGAATTGCAACAATTTATTTCATTTTTCGATTCTTTAATTTTTTTTTATTCCACAAAAAAATATGAGAAACATATATTATTATTATTATTATTATTATTATTATTATTATTATTATTATTATTATGCAATAATAATAGTTATATAAAAATAAAACATAATAAATTTATATGAATTAACTTATAAGAAATGAACTTATGAAATTGAACTTATAGTGAAATTCTGAAATTAACTTATATGAAATTGAATTGAACTTATGTGTTCTGAAATTTAACTTATAGAAATTGAAAAAGTTCGAAATTGAAATTTTATAGGAACTGAAATTAACTTATATGAAATTGAAATTTAACTTATATGAAATTGAAATTAACTTATAAGAAATTAAATTAATTAAAAGCAATACTAAAAGACAATGAAAAATTCGTGATGCAGTTTTGAATTAGTAAGTACTCAATCATCTCGTGGGTCCTCAACACACTCATGTTGACATTCATTATTAATTATCATGGAGTAATTTATTAGGTTTAATACACTATCTCTTCCAGTCATTTGTTTACATTTTCCTCAAATTTCTCTTATAAAAAGTCAAATGGTAAACAATTCACACATACAAGTATAAAAATAATAAAGGTAGAGGAAGAAAATGGTGAGAACCCACCAAAGTGAGAGCCAAAATGGATTTATCTCTGTCCTTTGCAATTCAACACATAGAATCCAAAGTAAAGGAAGCGCCAAATGCATCATCAGGAGGATTAATATCTGTAGCTGGTGACTTTGTTAGGGAGCTGAAGGAAATCAGAGAGCTGCTTCGTATAGCTGAAGCAATACTGGGGCGAAACATGAGCCACGAGATTCATCGATTGCTTACAGAGTTGAGAATCATAGCATACGCTGCTGAGGACGAGGTGGACACCGTGGTGGGCGACTCGGTTTTACGCAACTGTCTTAGCTTTAGTGATCGCCAAGCCTTGAAGAAGTTGCGGAGATTAATTGCGAGTGCCGAAGCGGTCAAACAAAAAATCGAACGGCATTTTGAAAGGTCTGGAGTGGGAACATTGTCGCCTGCTTGTAGCTTACAGTATCCTAAGGGACATCTCCCGCCCGATGATGATGACGACCTTATCGTTGGCATTGATCACGAGATCATGACGGTTGTTGACCAGCTGACAACAAAATCCAATGACGGTCATGAACCGGTGGATAAGCTGGCTATTGTTGGTATGGGTGGATCCGGCAAAACAACCCTTGCTAGAAGCATTTACAATCATAAAGTCATCAAGAAACACTTCCAATTTCAGGTCTGGGCTCCGGCCTCTCAAATTAGGGACCCTTCCTCTCTGTTGCTCCAAATCCTAATACAAATTCGAAGCCAAAAAAGCCGATTTTCACTGTTCTTTCTGTCAGGAAAATATGAAGAACCTGAAGACGAGCCCAACTGGTTGGTCTCCCGAATAAACGATCTCGTGAATCAAAAGAATTGTTTGCTGGTGTTGGACGATGTGTGGGACTTACAATCCCTTTACAGCTTCATCACTTTAATTCAAGAAGACGTAACTAATCCCCCAAGATATACAATAATCATCACAAGTAGGCAAACCCCATCCATCCGGTGGTACATCCACCAACCACAACCCCTAACCGATGAGAAATGCTGGGAACTATTCAGTAAGGCAGCCAGTAAATCTTCTGAACCGCTAAACAATGACTACCATAGTTTGGTCATGGAGATGTTGACAAAGAGTCAAGGTTTACCCTTAGCAATAGTGGCACTGGCTAGGCTACTAAGGACAAAGAATACTCCCCGCGAATGGCAAAGGGTGCTCTCCAAGGCTACTGGCACAGATCCCACAACAATGTACGGTCCAGTAAACGAAATCCTAGGCTTGAGCTATGATCAACTGCCTTCCTATTTAAAGCCATGCTTTCTCTACTTGGGTCTCTTTCCAGAAGGTTCCGACATCTCTGTGGCAACGTTGATCCGGATGTGGATTGCAGAAGGATTCATAGAGTCCAATAGCGACGAAACACATGAAGAAGTAGGAAAAAGATACGTGCAAGAATTAATTGCACATACAATGGTTCAAGTAGTTGAAAAGACATTCTCTGGCAAAGTTAAAACTATAACAATACATAATATAATGAGGGATTTTTGTATATTGAGAGCAAGTGACCTAGACTTTCTTGGAGTATCAGATTCTGGACTGGAAGCTATTAGGAAGACTTCTCGTCGAGCCGCAGTCAGCCTCAGGTACGACATTACATTATACGACTTTATTTACGTTGACATTTTGTTTTCGCTGCATTCTCACTTACCTCTTGCTTTATAGATTTACTCAAGATGTAATTTATATGCTGATCTTGTTTTAATTCAGGGCTTACTTTGAGTATCAGAATTAAAACAAGATCAGCATATAAATTTACTGGTCGCACGACATTTAAGTAGGTTTGAATCATTGAATGTATAATCAATCAAAACATGCTACCAACTACGATTGTGCGTGGTAAATGTCGGTACATGTAGAGCTAGGACTAGAGTACGAGCCAAAAAAGCATTCTCGAATCATTTATCGTAAATTTATCTCACGTAAGTTAGAACTTAGAAGGACGGGGTTGATCCTAATTAACCATGCATATTCAAAACTACAAGTTATAGACAATTTTGGTTTGGTAGTCTAAAACTTAAAAATTTACGAGCTATAGACGTGCAGAAGCGTGGAGTTCTGAGACAGGTTTAGATACAACAGTTCTAAACCTAAGTCCTAACACATTTAAGAAAAGTACTTCGGAGTTTCTCATGTGTTGTATACTCCCTTTAATCTATATTTTTGTTAGCATTTATTTATTATTGGATTAAATCTTTAGGTGAGTAAAATTTTGTATTATAATTTTCAAAATATTCTTATGTTGGGAGGTGTGATGAGATAAGATAAGATAAAAAAATAAAAAAAAAAGGGTAAAAGTGATTTATTTATCGTTTAAAAATAAAGCAAAATAGAAATGTTAACAATTCTACAAATTGTCTCTAAAAGAAAAATGTTAACAATTCAATGAATCAGAGTACTTTTAATAGCGATATAAAATGCTACAAGTAATCTTAAAAAAAAACAAAAAAAAGTTGGCCAAAAACTTAATAAAATAAAGTTTATCACCAAAAACTTAATAAAATAAAGTTTGCCCATTGAAACAAAAAGTTTGTTGTTCTTGTGAAGTATTTGGTTTCTCTTCACAAACTAAGTTCTTCACATCTTTTGAGAAATTTGTGAAATAAAATAGTGGACTGTTGGGCAAAAAAAAGAAGTGTGGCACCATTTAAAAACTTTATAAAAAGTTATTCATTGTAGTAACTACGTGTAGACTTGAGTATTATACTTGATGTATTGTATATATGTAGTGTGCATATTAAGCTGTAAGTATAATGGTATATATACTCTTGTAACTAACTCTCATTTATTAATTCAATTCATTCATTCTATTTACATCTTCTCTCTATAACAAACTCTCTTTTTACTTTCTCTCTCTATAACTACTTTGTGTATCTTCATCTTCTTCCTCAAGCTTTGGTCTCTCATCAATGGAGGATTGATGCTATGTTTTTACATGGTATCATTTGCTCTAGGTGACGATCTTCTCTTCGTTCTTCCGCTGCGTATGGTTCTTTGATTTTCGGGGGAATTTTTTTCGTTTCGTCTTCATTTTTTCTTCGATCATCTTCGATTTCTCTGAAGTTTTCTAGTATTCTCTGACTTTTTCGTTTTTCCTCTGATCATCTTCGCTGTTTTCTGCTATTTTTCTGTGGTTTGTGTTCATCTTCATCGCTGTTTTCTGTATTTCCCCAAATCAATTTTGATTTCTAGGTTTTTTCTTGATTTCTCTCTGATTTTCGAAATGTCGTCTCCTCTTACGCAAAACGTCACTCAAACTGTCACTCAGTCTGTCGTTTATGATCAGTTTGATGATCCTCTTTTCCTTTCCAATTCTGATCAACCTAATCTACAACTCGTAAGTCCGCTCTTTAATGGCGAGGGTTTCATTGATTGGAAATGCGATATTTTTTGCACTCTTCTTGCCAAAAACAAGGAAGGTTTTCTTGATGGCTCTTGCAAAACGCCTGAAAAGTCTGATCGAAAATATAACCAGTGGATTCGAGTTGATTTGATGGTCAAACGCTGGGTTCTCAATTCAATTGAACGAAATATTCGTGAAACCGTAAAATTTGCCCCAAATTCTAAGGCTCTTTGGGATGAGCTGATTGAAAGATATGGTCAGACTAATCATGTGGAGGTTTACAAACTCAGGAAGTACTTGAACTCTCTTGTGCAAAACAATGCCTCTTTGGTTGAATATTACAGCAAAATCAAGCATACTTGGGAGTCTCTTGGCTCTATTGATCCCTTACCTCTCTGCACATGTGGTGCCATGGATGCTTGTACCTGTGCATTGTTGAAGCGTTTGGTCAGTAGAGAAGTCAATGCCAAATTGATTCAGTTTCTCATGGGTCTCAATGAGGCCTATGACACTATTTCCACTCAAATGCTTTCTAATGATGATCTGCCTACTGTTACCAAAGCTCTTTCTCTTCTTCAAAAGCTTGAATCCAAGAGAAATGCCTCTGAATCTTCTTCTCTGTCTCCTAAAATCACTGCTTTTGCTAGTTCTAGACAACAGGACTATCCTTCTTCTTCTGTCAAGAGGTTTAAGCCTCCTTCTGCTGTCTCTTCAGCCTCAATTGAGTGTTTCTATTGCCACCACCTTGGGCATACTAAGGCAAACTGTTTCAAGCTCAAAGAATGTGAGCACTGTGGAAGGAAGGGTCATGCATCAGAGAATTGTTTCTCCTTGAGACAAGGTCAATCTAGCAGACCTTTCAGAGGCAGGGGTAGGGTTGCTACTTCTCAGAAATTCTCTCATCGCAGCTCTTCTCCCAAGAGAACAGTTCATCTTGCTGATGTTCTTCCAGACTCCATGGAGTCTGATCCCTTGTCTTCTGATGGTCCTTTTTCTTCTGATGCACAGACTGGTGTGGATGACCCTATGATGGCAGGGTTAGTGTCTAATGTGGTTGAGCAGGTTGTGAAAGCCATGTCTGCCCAGAAGTCTGCACAAAAGGCTGCTACAGAGCACAAGTTCTCAGGAATGACCACTTCTGATTTTGCAGGTAAATTCACTGGTTTTGCTCTCACTGCTTTTGCTTCTCCTGTCTTTTCTGATTGGATAATTGACACTGGAGCTTCTGATCATATGACCTCTCATATTTCTCTCCCGCATAATCTCAGAAGCATTTCTAGACCAATTCTAGTTGGTCTTCCTGATGGTTCTATTAAACAAGTTTATCAAATTGGTGATTGTTATTTGACACCAGTTATTCTCTTGAAGGATGTTTTAGTGGTTCCTGGGTTCAAACACAACCTTTTATCTGTTGGACGTTTGGTTCATCAATCCTCTTTAGAGGCTTCTTTTAACTCTCAGATTTGTGTATTCCAGGACCCTTTCAGTAAAGTCACTGTAGCCACTGGAAAGAAGGATGGAGATTTGTATTGGATCAAGTCTACTGCACCTGCTAGTAGTTTAGCAGACTCTTCTTCTTTTAGTCTTTCTGCTAGTTGTAAGCATCCATGTACTCTCTCTCTGTTTCATGCTAGGCTTGGACACAGTTCCATTGACAAAATAAAACATGTGATGCCCTTGAATGGTAATAAATTGAAGGATTTTTTCTATGAAGTTTGTGTGTTTTCTAAGCATCATACTTTGGCTTTTCCTATTAGTCAGTCACATGCTTCTCACTGTTTTGACATGGTCCATTTGGATGTTTGGGGTCCCTATAGAATTCCTTCAAGGACTGGTGCAAAATATTTCCTTACACTCCTAGATGATCATTCTAGGGCAACTTGGACCCAATTGTTCCAAACTAAATGTCAGGTTCCAGGGTTAATTAAGACTTTTCTTTCCTATGTTGAAACTCAGTTTAAGTCTACTGTTAAGGTGATTAGGTCAGATCATGGGACTGAGTTTGTTCAGGATTATTGTGCTAATTTGTTTGCCAGCAAAGGTATTGTGCATCAAAGGTCTGTGGTTGGTAGGCCACAGCAAAATGGAAGGGTTGAGAGAAAACATAGACATTTTCTTGAGACTGCTAGGGCACTGAGATTTCATGCTCAACTTCCCATCAGATTTTGGGGTGATTGTATACTGACAGCTACTCACTTGATTAATCTGATGCCCTCTAGAGTCATAGCTTGGAAAACTCCTTTTGAAATTCTTTATGGTGTTTTGCCTCACTATGATGATCTTAGGGTTTTTGGTTGCCTTTGCTATACAAATGTGAGTGATAAATCCCATGATAAGTTTAGCCCTAGAGCCAGGAAGTGCTTGTTTCTTGGGTATCCTTTTGGTCAGAAAGGATACACTCTTCTTGATCTATCAACGTAGAAAGTGTTTGTCAGTAGGGATGTTCTTTTTAGAGAACATGATTTTCCTTTCAAACCCTCTCCACAGGATACTTCTGTTGTTCCTTCTCCACCTTTGGTGAGTCTCAATCATGAGCATTATGTCCCCACTTTTGATTAATTGATTCCTGAGGCTCCTCCTCCACTGTTTGCTGAAGTTCCTACTCCAAACCCAGTAGATCAGATCAATGATGAGTCAGCCTTGGGTTCATCAGATATTACTTCTGAGCCACATTTAAGTGTTTCTCTGCCTTCTGATCCACCTATTCCTGGTAATCTGCCACCAAGGAGGTCTATAAGACCCAAGCAGCTACCTTCCAGGTTACATGGATATCAATTGACTCAGAAACTTCCTCAACAACATGTCAGTTCTGCTAACAATGTTTCTTCTTCTTCTACTGTTCTGTCATACTTGTTTGGGTCTATGACAGATTTTGCTCCTTCTTATTTGAGCTCTCTGCATAATGTTGTCTCTGTGTTTGAGCCTACTACTTATAAGCAGGCATCTCAGTCACCTGAATGGGTTGAGGCCATGAATAAAGAGCTTCTTGCCCTTGATCAAAATAACACCTGGATTCTCTCAGATTTGCCTCCTGGTAAGAAAGCCATTGGTTCAAAATGGGTGTATAAGATCAAGCATAGAGCAGATGGCTCTATTGAAAGATACAAGGCCAGACTGGTAGCAAAAGGCTATAATCAAGTGAAGGACAAAGATTACAAACATACATTCTCACCTGTGGCTAAGTTTGCTACAGTCAGAATCCTCCTTGCACTTGCAGCAGTTCAGCATTGGCCATTGTATCAGCTTGACATGAACAATGCATTCTTGCATGGTCATCTTGATGAAGAGGTTTATATGCTACCTCCTGAAGGTTATAACCAGGCAAAGCAAGGACAAGTGTGCAGACTCAAAAGATCTCTCTATGGTCTCAAACAAGCTTCGAGACAATGGAATATTGAGCTGACAAAACACTTGCAGAAAGCATCGGTTTTTGCATATCTAGACAGGATTATTCCTTGTTCAGACTGCATGATACTGTCACTGGTTCTGTTACTTTGGCTCTTGTATATGTGGATGATGTCTTACTGACAGGAAGTGATATCAATGTGATTCAGCAAGTCAAGCAGGGTCTTGATGCAGCATTTACAATCAAAGACTTGGGTAAGATGAGGTACTTTCTGGGATTGGAGGTTGCAAGGAATGATAGTGGGATATTGTTGAATCAGAGGAAGTATACTTTGGATATTCTCAAGGACTTACAGATGGAGGACTGTAAGCCTGTGTCCTTTCCCATGGAGAGGGGTCTAAAGCTTTCTACTCAGGAAAGTGATTTGTTACAGTGTCCTGAGACTTATAGAAGGATAATTGGAAGGTTGCTGTATTTGAATCTTACTAGGCCTGATATATCATACAGTGTACAACATCTTAGTCAATTTTTGCAGGAACCTAGGGTTCCTCATATGCAGGCAGCTTTACATGTTGTGAAATATCTGAGAGGCACCCTCAATGCTGGTCTCTTTTATTCTTCTGCTACTACCATGGATATGGCTGCCTATAGTGATGCAGATTGGAGGCAATGTGCCTTCACTTCTAAATCTCTGAGTGGATATTGCATTTTTCTGGGATCTTCTTTGGTTTCATGGAAAACAAAGAAGCAGAAAACTGTCAGTAAAAGTTCAGCAGAAGCTGAATACAGGAGCATGTCTTACACAACTTCTGAAATGGTGTGGATTGCAGGAGCTTTAGATTCCTTATCACTCCCCTATCCCTCTCTATTGTGACAACAGTGCTACTCAACATATTGCACAGAATCCAGTCTTTCATGAAAGGACAAAGCACCTTGATATTGATTGTCACTTTGTTAGGGACAAACTTCAGGAGGGATTCTTGCTTCCTCAACATGTGCCTTCCTCTGAGCAGTTGGCCGACATTATGACAAAGGCCTTGGGCAAACAGCAACATCTTCATCTCTCTCACAAGCTTGGACTTCAACATATTGATGATAGTCCAGCTTGAAGGGGGGGGGGGGGGGGGGGGGGTGGAGACTTGAGTATTATACTTGATGTATTGTATATATGTAGTGTACGTATTAAGCTGTAAGTATAATGGTATATATACTCTTGTAACTAACTCTCATTTATTAATTCAATTCATTCATTCTATTTATATCTTCTCTCTATAACAAACTCTTCTTTTACTTTCTCTCTCTATAACTACTTTGTGTATTTTCATCTTCTTCCTCAAGCTTTGGTCTCTCATCAATGGAGGATTAATGCTATGTTTTTACACTACGGAGTAGTTTATAATATTTAGAGATTTTTCTTACCTTACATGGCAAATGAAGAACTTTGTTCTCCATTATATAAGTTCTCCATTGCTAATACTCTAACAATTCAATGAATCAGAGTGAGTAATTTTAATAGCGATATTACATGCTACTAGTAATCTTTAAGAAAAAGAAAAGAGACGAACAAGTTAGCAACCTATATTTGTCAATTTGACATAGCAAACTTTTAAGATCAATTGCTAGTTTGATTTTTTCATAGTAATTCTCCATGATTTATACAAAGCGATATTTATTAATTTTTGTTCGTCTTAAATACAGGGGCGGGCCGAGGGGGTCCCGTGCCCCCCACTCATTTTCTTAAAAAATTAATAAATACTAGTAAGGCAAAAATGGAACATATGTGTGTAGTAGCTAAGTTGGTAAAGTCTTCTACAATGTTGATGAAAGGTCTTGGGTTCAATTCCCACGACCTTCAATTTACTTTTTTGTTTGTTTTCATGAAACTTTTAATGCTAATCTATATCTATATTATCATACTAAAGTAATGTCCAACATAGGCTTTAAAATTCCCGCCCAATGTTTTAGATAGCAAAATATTTGAGTTAATTAAGGGAGTAATTGAAAGAATATTAAATAAAGATATTATTCTTGCAAATATATAGATATAAATATTTTATTAAATAAGGAAATGATTATGTCATGAAAATAATAAAATATGTATGTATGTGGATATAATAAATTAGTCAACAAGCATTATTTACGGTCATTGCTAATGTGAATATAGGCGGTGATAGTCTGATGGACATCTTTACTTTATATGATACAAATAAGATATATCTTTATTTTATTTACAAAATATGCAATAAATATAAATATATATTTTGTTTCACATAAAATATATCTTTATTTTATCTAGGAAAGGCAACTAAATCTATACCATATAAAATTTTTAACTAAGGAAAATACAACATCGAAAAATCTTCATCAAATAAGCTATGATGACATATTTTTGAAACTATAATTTTTAATTTTCTTGCGTAAAAATTAAAAATATGCCATAAATAATTATTTGACTTCATTTTTTTAGATAATCTCACATTACATATATTTTACTTTATTTACACAAGGCACTCAAATTTGACCATATAAAATATATAAGTAAGGTAAATATAATATCGAAATATTTATATCAAATAAGATGTGAGGACATATTTTTTGAAACTAATTTAGGAGTTTCTTGCAAAAATTTGAAATATCGTAAATAATTTATTGACTCTATATAATTTCATTATTTATATTTCGTGTATCATTATTTTATCTACAGAAGACATTCAAATAAGAGGTAATTCTATTATTTGAATCTATCTATATAATCATAAAATGAATATTATATAATCATAAAATGAATCTATCTAACATGCATCCAAAATCCCACCAAACTACGCTACCTATGACTGCTATTAGAAAAACCCTGCCATAATTTTTATCGCTGAAAGAATATTATATGAGCAGAGCTTCTAATAATGTATAATTTAAAGTGTAATTTGTTTCACATGTCACGTGTTGAATAACGTTTTATGTTGGTATGAAAAAAAACAATTAAAATTATAATGGTCATAATTTTTTTTTATTCCTATCATTAACTTATTACTACTCCAATTTTAGTTAATATTGTTCAAAGATAGTATTATGCAAGTGCAATAATAATATTACACTAAATGTACTAAAATCAGTATTATAAGCCCGTGCTTGCACGGGTGATATACTAGTTTATAGATATTTGAGCACATTAAATTACTTTATCAATACTTTTTTCAAAATGAACAAACTAAGATTATTTTTAAACTTAAAACTTATTTTTATATTTTGTTGGTAGTAGTATTTCTATTTATTCCATTAATAAATTTTTACAACTTTTTATCGTTTTATTATTTACTTATATTAAAGTTGTAAAAATTAGTACTCCGTACATAATAATAATAAAACTACACCTAGGACCGACAATTAATTTTTGTTTGTTTTTCTAGGTGTTTAACACTAATTTATGAAAATTGGAGCTCTTTTTGATTACTTTGTCAATATTTTTTCCAAATGAATGATCAAAAATATGTGTAAACTAAATCTTTTCATTATATTTGATCTCATAATTTTTTAAAATATACTTTTTATATTTTCGTATATTTTCGCAGTGCATATATTTTCTATAGTTTATTTACTATGTCTAAATTTTAATGAGTCTAATATATGCACGGTCAAAGATGTAGAAAATATAACTTCAAAATTATGACAAAAACGCTTCATCATTTCTTTGAAGCATACGGTTTTTGAAGACGAAAAGATATAGAGTTTTAGCCAATTGCATTGATTTTGATAGTTTAAAGATTATAATATTTTAAAACCGTAAAAAAAAAAAAAAAAAAAAAACTTTGCATATTTTTTATTAATACGGTGCCCCCCTGGTAAAAAATTCCTGGGTCCGCCACTGCTTAAATAGGGATGATTGTATTAACTCTAGAGGATGATATATACACATACTCCCTCCATTCTTTCCAAAGACCTATTAACACATACTCCCTCCATTCTTTCCATTTAGCCCCATATATCCTTTTTAGAAAAATTTTTCATTTAGTCCAATTTCCCTTTTTAGTAACCTTTTCTCTCACATACCCTACTTTTTCTCACTCACAACTAATTTTTTTTATTATAAAACTATCATTATTTTTCTCCATCCTACCCCACATTTTACACTTTTTCTTAATAATTGTGAAAAATTAAAGGAGGGAGTACTCCCTTACTTTTTTCCATTTGGCCCCCAACACATTTGCACAATTATTAATGTTTGGGTAAAAATGTGGGGTAGTGTGGAAAAGGGTAGGATATTTACAATAATAAAAAATGACTTGTGAGTATTAATAAAGCAATAAGTCTCTCTTAAGACGGATCTATCAGTATTAATAAAGTAATAAGTTTCCCTTAAGACGGATCTATCCGTCTTAAAAATGTGGGGTAGTGTGGAAAAATGTAGGATATGTTTAATAATAAAAAATGACTTTGTGAGTACTAATAAAGCAATAAATCTCCCTTAAGACAGATCTATTCGTCTTAAGGTTAACACGGATCAAATATGACCCGTTTTGGCCCATTAACCTTTTTTTTTTTTTTTTTTTTGAATTTTTTTTTTCAAGACCTAACTTTTTATTTTTTTAACTCAAAAAACACAAACTTTAAAGGGTAACAATATTGATAAAAATGGTAACATACTATATTATATTGGTGACATACTCTCAAACATAGAAAACATAATAAATGTTACAAATATATAAATTACGGAGTAATTATATTTGGATCATAATATATTATGTTATCATTTATTAATGAATTGTTATCAAGTTTTTGAGTATGAAATTTAAAATACAAATATGTTACATTATAGTATATATTTTATTATTTAATATTAACCTATTTAAAAAAAAATATTAGTTTAATAATCAAAACATATTATACAATTATGGTAACATCTTAAATAAATGTTATAACAATTTGTTGTTCTCTATGTTTCATAATATGTTACAAATATAATATAATATGTTACCATTATGGTCTACTTTGTTACCATTTTCAAGTACCCTTCTTTACATGGGTTTTCTCGATTTTCGACAAAAGTTTTTTTTTTTTTTTTAAAAAAATTGGGTCTTGAAAGAAAAAAATAATAATAAAAATGGAAAAATGAGTCATATTTGACTCTTCTTAAGCTTAAGACGGATCCCTACGTCTTAAACGTATTTGTGTTAATAAAGTAAGTTTGTGGGAGAAAATGTAGGGTCATATGAGAGAAAATGAAAATGAGGCTCATTGGCCAAAATTTCTATAAAATGAAAGTGAGGCTAAATGGAAAAAATGAAGGGAGTAATATTTATTAGTAAGATAAAAAATGAAATCAATAAAATTATGCGTAAAAAATTAATATGCGATACGGTTAAAATTGGAGCACAAAGAAATAATGATAGTAATACTCTAAAGTTGTGTTAACGAAATAAAACACATTTAAATGCTTAATATGGATGATTACTTTAATCTCGATCATGTCATGCTCTAATATTTTTTCGCCAATTGCCACTATGAAAAGACACTAAATGTTGTAATATTCTCCTGAAAAATATAAATAACACAAATTATTAGTATTATCATTATTAATTGACAATAGTAAGTACAAAAATATAGTCGATACAAATGATAATATCAAACAAATGAATCAATAGCTTCTCCGTATTCACTAAAGTCAAGCTATTTAATTGAAATCATGTAGATTTTCTCAACAGCAAAAAAAAAAAAAAAAAAAAAAAATAAAAATAAAAAATAAAAATTGAAATCATGTAGATTGAGAGTTATTTACATGCTACTTCGTATTATATACTTGCGTAGAATTTCAGTAAGAATACTATTCTCTTTTACTTGATCAAATATGAAAAATCTATCTATACTATAAAAAAAATTTGAAAAAATATACAGAGTATAACATAATTTATTTGTATAACATGAAATTACTTTAATATTTTTTTTTTTTTGATAATAATAATTCATTAACAAAACATCAAATGACAATTACAAAGAATATGTTAAATCGAATAACAAATCTAACGATAATCAAAGTACAAATTTCTCTGATAGAATGAAAGATCTCAAACCCTAATTTGACAATTCGGCACAACCTCGTATCGCTATCTCCATGTAGCCTTTGAGGGGATCCTTCAATTCGAATGACCATGGTAGAGAAACCGCCTTGCTCCGTTGATTGTTGACGATTAACGTGTATCCATTGAACTATCATCCAACAAGTTATCAAAGAACTATTATATTGATAAATAACAAACCAAAAACACCCCATAAAGAGGTACTGAAAAAATCCTACAAAGAGGAACTGAAAACTCTCACTAGAGGAGAGACTTTTATTAAGATAATAATAGAAAAACATATGATCTCAAAGATTAATTCAGTTTTGGGGCTTACCATCGACAATTAGATGTCAATGGTAGCCCCGAATTATTAAAAGGGAAAAATGTTTTTTTTTTTTTTTGGAAGAAAGAAGATGAAGGGGGCTAGGGTTTTGGGGAAGTGTGAAGTTTGATCATTTTACAAATTACTTTAATATTTTTGATTATGTAGATTTTCTTTTAACCAACTTCTGACGCAAACTTAAAGTGTTAGAAAACGATAAATTAATATTGTGAATATAGTCACAGTGGCATAAAATATTTTAATTATATGTTGAATATAAATAAATATAAGGTGTTGGTATAAATAAATGTCTCTAATAGAGTTTTAATAAATGATAAATACATCTTTATCAATAAGATCGAACTATATTTGTAGCGACCTTTGTTTTTTGGGTGCTAATTAAACTATTCATAGATACGCGTTTTGATTTTCGAATCACTTATAATAGAATTGAGCTCATGAGTTAAAAAATAATATCTATAGTATATTAGTATATATTAAATAGTAAGTAAAATAAAATTCATTTTTAAAATTTAGCTTGTGAATAAAAATAAGGGCAATAATTGTTGAAAATCTTGAGCTTGATGATTATGGCATATGAATCTTCTAGTTTCATTAGTATGACTTCATTGTATAATTGAATTAAGGTTTTTTTTTTTTTTTTTTTAAATTTTTTAAATCAAGCGCTCTCCAATTTTTATGAAGAATTAAGTGTGTACTATGAACAATTTATACCAAGATATAAGTGTGTCCCATGAAAAATAATGTTAAATACTAATTTTTTGTACTGTAAGTCTTAATTTTTTTTAGGAAGTTTTATTAAAATGTTATAGAGAATTAATTGTTTTGAATAACATTAAAAAGAAAAGGCTATAGATAGTCTTATCACCTTAGGAAAAAGGTTAATGTTAATATTTTTTAGCTAACTATTTGGATTTTTACTTTTTTTTCATTTCCTAGTCTTAATATATTTTTGGGTAACTTTTTCTTTAAATTTGATAAAAGGTAAACTATTTCTATTTAATTATCAAATAATTATGATAAGTATTGTTTATTTTAATTAACATAAATAATTGACAGAAATAATTCGAATTGGTCCTCTTATAACTTATTCTATAAATTATCCGAACTCGAATTAATCCACGAAAAATCTCAACTATTGAAAAATCATTTCAATAACGTACTTTGACCAATTTCAATAGACTCTAACACGTAAAAATTCAAGCCGACTCTAACATTACCCCACTCTTATTTTAAGTAAAATTCAAACCGGTTTTACTTTTTTTTTTTTTATCTATTAAATTAAGTTAAAATTGGCAAAAATACACTATTAGAATGTTTCAATAGTCGAAATTATTCATATATTAGTTTTGACAAATATTAATATTTTGAATTTTGTTTTTACGCCAAAATTTAAATACAACTGAATAGCGACTCAAATCTATCCCCAATCCGATTGGCCTGAATTTTTTCATAGAGTGACCCAACCCAAACCCGATCAGAATGCTGTTATGATTTGAACCCAACCGGAAACGACCCGAATAAATTGACGATTACATAGAAGACTTACAAGATAAAAGGAGGATAAACGACAAAAACGCAAATTGAGATTAGGAAACTGCCAGGAAACGGAGCAAATTCTATTGTACTCCGTAATTGCGGAAGGCACGAAAGGACAGAGAGTCTTTGGTCATTGGTCATATTAGATTATTAGTAGGTCTCCATAATCATCCCTATATATTATTCACAAATCACAAGTGCCTCAATCATGTCATTAGCTAACACCAATTACACACATGCATCACGCTATTTTGACGCTGATTATTCTACATTTTGTGATTTTTATTTCAAGACACATTGACCAATATATTTAAACATGACTTGATTTTGATTTTCCACAAATTCTTGTTGGTGACGGCATTTTTTAGTCGCAAATTGCGACGGGAAAAATGTTACCATTTTATTCATTTTAAGCTACAATTAAGAAACAATTAGGGTTCGTTTCACACATACAATATTATGGATCAAATTTAGATCGTGGAGTTCATGTTTTTTATTCAATTTAAGTTAAACCGGTGACGGTCTAATGTTTTATTATCCGTGCAGCAAGACCCCCATTCTTCGAGCCGATTGTGCACATCTAAAAACTCTCGCACTATTTAGGAAATCTAGCAACGCAGGAGTACGCGAAACATACGGCAGTCAGTTGAACCATGGATACCTAAACTTGGTTGACGTGTGTCGAATATACAGATTACTACGGGTCATGGACATTTACGGAATATATTCCATTGATGGAACCCTGCCTAAGGAGACTGGGAATTTGATTCACTTGACGTATCTAAGGATAAGATCAACAAATATTCGACAACTTCCCAAGTCCATCGGCAAGTTGAGCAACTTATTGACACTAGACTATTGGGATGTTTACACTGATAGCGAGATTAAAGTGCCTAATGTGTTGTGGAAGTTGAAGAAGCTTCGGCATTTATATCTACCGAACGAGATGAGGGGTTCAATCGAGGCTTTGAAATTGCATACACTCGACAATCTAATAACTTTGTGGGGTGTTGGTGGAGGACATTGGATGCTTAACGAAATGGAAAGATTGAGCTCTACCCTTAGCAAGTTGTATATTCATAGGATATCTAGTGAGAATCAGCTTAAGGCGGTCCTAGGTTGCGATAAAATAATGGAAAATGAAAATTTGTATGCACTGGCCTTGGACTGGTATGGTTTTGAGATCGAGAGTTTAGACGCATTGGCCTTGAAGCAAAGTTTGAAGAAGCTGCGACTGATTGGAAAGGCTTCGGACAAGTCGTTCCCAGATGGGCGACAATTTCCCTTGAATCTCCGAAAGTTGGAATTGTACTACACTCAACTAGAAAAACATAAGACCATGACGAATTTAGGGAAACTAATATTTCTAAAGGTCCTTAGACTATCCAAGGACTCTTACATAGGGTGTGAATGGATATGTATCCAAGGTGTATTTCCAGTACTCGAGGAGCTAAAATTGACGAACTTAAAATTAGAAGAATGGATAATCGGTAAGGGAGCGTTCAAATGTCTGAAGAAACTGTCGATAATCTCTTGCACCAAGCTAAAGTGTATTCCAAAAGGCTTGGTGCATGTCCAATGCCTCGAAACGTTGCACATCGAACACATGCCAAGTAGTTTCTCTACTAAACTTCAAAAGGTAGGGGAAGACTACCATATAGTTAAGCACATTCCAAAGATTGTAATTTACGATTCATGGGTTCTCTAGGTCTTCTAAATGACTAAATCACAGATATTTGACTTATGTTACAGAGTACTCCCTCCCACATCATTTTCTTTAATTTTCCCACTTGATTAAAATAATACACTCATTTAATAAACAAGTGGGAAGATTAAAGAAAATGGGAGGGAGTACCAGTTTTGCCTATTTCCTTGTTTTTTATATAAAGAATATGAATTATGGGAATGTAATCTATCTTACTATCTACTCCGTATTTATTTATCAATTTATCTATCTATTTATAGTAATAAAGAGTGTTTTCTCGGTAACTCCTATTAATTCAAGGAGTTTTTTAATCCAATCATAAAATTTCATTCAAAAAACATTAAATAATCGATGGGGACGTAACTCACATATAAAAATTAAAAAGACATTATTAATATGTGTTAATACGATCAAAAATCATAATCTTGAAACGATAGATATCATTGACATAATAATTTTTGTTAATCATAAAATAATAATAATAATAATAATAATAATAATAATAATAATAATAATAATAATAATAACAACATTACTACTAAATAAATAAATAAATAATAATAATAATAATAATAATAATAATAATAATAATAATAATAATAATAATAATAATAATAATAATAAAATAACAACAACAACAACAACAACAATAATAATAATATTTAGTACAATTTAGACCTGTCAAACGGGTCGGGCGGGTCGGGTTCGGGTTCGGGTTATACGGGTCGGGTCAAAATACGGGTCGGGTCAATACGGGTTCGGCTCAAATACGGGTCGGGTCGGGTTCGGGTCGGGTCGGTTTCGGGTCAAAATACGGGTCAAAAATACGTTTTTCGCGCCTTTTTATTTATTTATTTTTTAATTAAAAAAATTCTTTTATTGTTATTTTACATTATGTACATATTTTATTGTACATATGTAATACTAAAGTTGATATATATTCATTCTTGTAATTTATAAAATTAAAATAGTCTATTTATGAATATATTAATAATATTTCAATCATAATTTTCATCATCATTTTGATATTTCAACTTATAATATTGAGGTTGTAATAATTATTAATATTAAATTATTTTTTTTCATGAAATATTAATTTTGTAGGTTCAAAAAGTCTTGTTACACGAAATTACACTTGACCCATCGGGTCGAATCTGCCAAGTGGTCTTGACCCTAAATTAACGGGTCATTTCGGGTTCGGGTCATTTCGGGTCACGGGTCAAATTTTACGGGTCTTGACCCTAAAAAAACGGGTCGGGTCGGGTCGGTTTTTCGGGTCGGGTCGAATTTTGACAGGTCTAGTACAATTTAATTGAATTTCATCTCTGGCCTGGGCCTACTTTCGATTCAATTCAAATAAGTAGTTTATTCAAATTCGCTTGGGCTAGTTCACTTCAACTCGATTCAGTTCAATTCAGATCAAAAAGATCAAAAAAAACAGATCCTAAAACTCCTAAATTATTTGGTGAGTAGGAAACTAGGAACAGATAGATCGATTCAAGTTTAGTAGCCTCTCACTATCATCCTTATTCATACTTATAAGTTATAATTATCCACATATGTTTTTAATCTTAATTAAATTTTAACGTGTTCCATTATAACACATATTAGATATTTTATCTCGTATAATTTGTTCATCCCATGTGTTTATTATATGGGTGAGATGGAAAGAAAAATTAAAATAAAATGAGAGGAAAAAACTCTTAAGTTAGATAATACTCACTCCATCCCAAAATGTGAAAATTGTGAGAATCGTTTGTTAAAACTTACGGAGTACTATAATTAGAAAGGGACATTTAATGTGGGAAATTTTTTGAGAGAAATGGGACACTTATTTTTGGATGGAGGTAGTAATTAAAAAGAGAGGGGCTACTAAACTTGAATCTATTTGTTCTTCTTACTCACCAAATAATTGAACTCGTAAAGTCAATTCAAAGTTATATACTCTTTTCCATCTCTCAAAACCACCAACGCAACATCATTCTCTTCAACAATCAGCTCAAAACTTAAGTCATACCGAAAATGGCAGCAGAACTAGTCCTATGGGAGAACCTCGAGATGAGGTTGGACAGTCCGGAAGTTACGTCGCTACTTCCACTTCCATTGAGAAAGGAACTAGGACGGTTACTAGATATAGTGAGGGCAGCTCGAGGACCGGTGGCTGCCCTCTTAAACCGCGATCACATTCACCGTGCACGTCCGAGCAGTTCACACATTCACCGTGATCATCCCGTAAACATCTCTGACAAAGTCCGACATGATCTGCTTGAGAATCTTTCAACTTTGGCTTACAAGGCTCGTGACCAACTGGATCATATCCTCACTATCCATCGACGCAATAGGCTTTGCCAAGACAGAAGGGAAGGGAATGTAAGTGAAGTTCGGAGTCGCTTGGTTAGACACGTGCGTCATGCCATATTTGAATCGACACAAAAGGTAAGCCTTGTCCTCTCCTTGTCCAATCACTTTATTTATTCCAAGGTAATGGCTCGACGAATTGAAAAAATTGGGGACGACATGGAATATTCGGTTAGGCAGTTTATGGATCAACCCGGCAATTCTAACCTGCCTGATCAAAGAGAATTCCAACATAGGGAGCCGATCGAACCACATCGACAAATAATGTTTGGGAGACGAGACGACAAAAATAAAATTCTAAAGATGTTGCTCGAGCCACAGAGAGGTAGCAAAACAAACATATCTGTCATTTGCATGACGGGATCACCAGGAGTTGGGAAATCAGCTCTGGCGAAAGACATATACGATGATGAGAAGATTAGGAGTTATTTTGATCTTCGAATGTGGATTCCAGTTTCTCAGATCACTAATGAGGATGAAATAATACGTGGAATAGTCGAGTCTTGCAGAAATAGGAGGAGGTCTAACTATCAAGATTCCAAGGTTCATCAAATTGATCAGAACCCTTTTCGAGATCTTTTGGGATGTCGAAGTTCAAGTATAACAACACGTTCACTCGACGAGGGTACTTGTCAAAATTTATTTGACGCATATAACCGGCGACTAAGGAGAGATTTAAAAGGAAAACTATACTTAATCATCCTGGATGATGTTTGCCTTTTGGAATGGCAATTTTTGGGAGACTTGTTAGCAGGAGGAGCTCCAGGAAGTCGAATTTTAATAACGACCAGATCAGCTCAAGTAGCAAATATTGTAAAGCGAGAATTTGTCGAGGCTATGGGTTACCAATTGCAAGGTCTGGCAAAAATGTATTCTTGGATTTTATTTAGAAGGCACGCGTTAGTAGAAGAGGCTGTTTGGGATGAAGAAATGATACAAACAAGTTATGAAATTATGGATATCTGCAAATATATTCCTCTTGCCATCAAAATTGCTGCGAGCTTTATTCATGGCAAAATAAGAAAAGAGTGGTTATCTTTTACGGAAAAGCTAAGGTTGAACGCGAATCAAGGGGAAGACATCATGGAGCTTGTGCTACATCTCAGTTACTCTAATCTCCCCCCTCGTCTGAGAGCTTGTTTTGAATACTGTTATTTATTTCCAGAAGACTATACATTCAATAAGCATGATCTGATTAGTCTCTGGATTGCCCAGGGATTTGTCGATCCTGATGTCGATCCACAAAAGAGTTTAGAGCGTGCAGGAGAGATGTACTTTATGGAGTTGTCCCGAAGATGCTTTTTTGAGGGTGTGAAGACTGATGATTTGGGAAATATTGTGACATGTAAGATGCATCGCATCGTGCGCAATCTAGCCTCTAAATTCACAACCGGAGTTGCCCACGTACACGTGACAAATTCCGGTATGATCCAAATCACCGATCCAGCAACCAAACATGCCTCAGTCAACTGCCGAACTGATTCAGCATTGAAACTTTCACCTCTCGTAAATAATGGTTCAAGTCTACGAACACTTGTCTTTGTCAAGGAGCCAGAATGTAATATAATGATGGACAGTTTGACATCCAATCAGTTGATATCTGCTTATAGAAGGTTAAGGGTGTTGGACTTACATGATCTCGGGATGAATGAATTGCCAGATTCAATCGGTGACCAGATTCATTTGAGATACCTGGATTTATCCATGAACGACGGTCTAACCACCCTTCCCAAGTCATTCTCAAGACTGTACAACCTGCGTACGCTAAAACTTAACTCATGCCCCAGGTTGCAACGATTAGATGTCAACTTTGGACTACTGGTTAACCTCATACGTTTTGAGGTAGACGACTGTGAGAGGTTGACTTGCATGCCTCCAGGTCTAGAGAAACTAACTCAGCTAGAGACGCTCAGTCGGTTTGTCGTTGGCGAGACACCTTCCAAGGAAACTGCTCGTGTTGGGCTGCAGGCGTTAAGTAGGCTAAATATGCTGAGAGGACGACTAACGATACAGTTCACAGGAGACTGGAAGACAAATGTACACAGAGGCTCACAAGTTTTGCACGAGAAAACAAATCTCGTTGAGGTGAAGATTAGCTGGGCGCAAAGAACTTCAGATGCTCAAATCCCATTACAGGATGAATTATCAGCTCATCAGATGACTCTGGAGGAATTGAAACCGAACGAGGCCCTCAAAAGTCTGTATATACAAGGGTATAAGGGATATGACTTTCCGAACTGGGCAAACAAACAGTTTATTACGTCTTATCTTCCAAATTTGGTTAACATCCGCATTGAAGGATGCTGTAATTGCCGATATCTACCTCCATTTGGGGAACTACCATATCTTGAAAGACTCACACTAAGACACATGGCTAATGTGCACTTCATTGAGGACAAAGCTTTTGGGAACCAAAAACTCGAACAAGAGCACCCGTTCTTTCCATCTCTACGAGAGCTCACACTTCACAACTTTTACGAATTGCAAGGGTGGCAGCAAGAAGTTGCATCAATAACCAAAACTCGATTCTTCCCTAGTCTGTCCACATTAAGGATATGGAATTGTCCGAAGCTAATATCGTTTCCTTCATTCACCGGAGTGATAAACATCGATCTTCATAATGTTAATCACTTTCTCCTTACAAATTGTACAAAACTAGAACCCAGGCCTCAGAACATAGTTTGCACAAGAAACCTGCAAATCAAGGCATGTCTCGACCTAAAGGACTTCCGGGAAGTCAGACAAGGGTTAGATGGCCTGTGTTCCCTAACACATCTTGTGATCGACAGCTGTGATGAATTGACTTCATTAACTTATGAGGTTGGGCAAATAACCTTTCTACGAAGATTGGAAATTTCCAACTGTAAACTGCTTGAATTTTCTGACTATTCAGAGACGAAGACAACAGGACTACTACAAAGAGAAGAGCACTCGTGGGCGGATTTAAAATCTCTAAGCCATCTGAAGCTAAAAGACCTTCCGAAAATGGCGCATCTTCCCAACTGTGTGAAGCATGTGAAATCTCTCACAGTGATGTGGATATCTGCATGCCCAATCTTGAGTTCACTGCCAGAGTGGATAAAGGGCCTCACAGCCCTACAACATGTTCGAATCGAGAGCTGCCAAGCTCTGAAAAGCCTACCCGAAGTTCTTACGAAAAACAGATCCACAATGAAAGTTGAAATTACTGAGTGTCCAAAACTACCAAAAAGAGAATTATGCCGAGAGCGCAAGGGAGATGATTGGCTGCAGGTTCAACTACATAAGTCGCGGGGGTATGGCAATGTCTAACATACAGGCTAAATGACTACTAGCTATTAGAATCACTGAATCAGAAATTTATATCTCCATTGTATACTCTCTTCCTATTAACTTATTTAGCCTTGGATTTACTCGATATATACTGTACTTCTCTAATGTAATTAATTGAATTGAATACTCACCAAAGTTTATACTTCCCTAACCAATTTTTTTTTTTTTAGTTTATGTTACAACAAATTAAACTTAACTCAAAGTTCATTCAAAATCAATCAAATCCTTAACGAAACGCACACTTTGGGCTCGTTGTAGCACAAGACCTTGTTACTAAGGTGGTGGGTAAAATCTTTTGTAAACATTTTTTTTTTTTTTTTGCCAGCTATCTTTTGTAAACATATCAAACCTCCTTTTAGACTTTTTTTCCTTAAACCTTTTGGGGTGTTTCATGACCCGACCAGATAACAACTCGAACCGAACCCGACTCGACTCGAAAGAAAATTTTGACTCGATACAACCCAGCCCGGACATGACCTGAGCCGATTTGACCTGACCCAACCAACCCGATTGCCACTCTATCACGAGTTTTACCCTAATTTTGTATACAAACTCATAAAAGTATACAGGGGTATATGGAGCAAAATTAGCAAAATAACCATTATGAATTGTAAGTTTCTAAAAATACTACCGTAATCTAATTTCTTCGTTTTATGATTTTCTTTACATTTGCTTTTGACATGTGGATTAAGGAATTTTTTAAAAGAAAATTGAAAAAGCAAATACAGAATTATATGATTAAAATAATACATTTATAGTACAAACTTGATCTATAATTTTTTTTTAGTAAAATATATGAGTAATGGATTAAAAATAAATACGAAATGTGGGCGAAAATTTTCTTAACAAAAATATGCCAAAACTAAAAATGTAAAGAAAAGGAAAAAATTTCTTAAAATGAAAATATAAAGAAAACAATTGAATAATAAAATTGACCCTAAACTCAAATCTGATCTTGGATAGAGTGTTTTTGCCAAGTTCACTCACATGAGTTTGTAGACTAATAAAATGTTTTTGTATTACGGTATTATCGAAGAGTAAGTCTTATGACACGGATGTTATTAAATAATCAATAGTGGTTACCATACACCTAAATGCAAGTGAAAACAAAATAAAAGTCAAAAAAGACCGTATTTTTTTAAGACTAGGCCTGTAGACCATTACCGAATCTTATCTTATAAATAATGATGACTTGACTTGATGAGTGATGATCGAGGTAGGAAAGTGCCGCAAACGTGGTACTGTTGGACGTTTAAGTAATACTCCGTACTCCGTATTTAAGTAATACTCCGTATTGAAATTGATTACAATACTATAATGTAATATTGAAATTGAAATTTCATTTAATATTTAAGTAATATTTAAGTAATTGCTTCCTTGACATTATTGTAATCTTATCTTATTTGTACAAAAAAAAAAATTGTAATCTTATCTTATAAATATTTTATTAAGACTAGGCCTGTAGGCCATTTTTATATTTAAGTAATATTGAAAGAGATGTGCTATTCGTCGTCGACAAATTACTTTGCGCAGTCGGCTTTTCTTTTCACTAATTATACTTAGTGAATTACATAATTATTTTTTGTTACTAATATTATTTATAATGTTTTGAATTACAAATTTTTAAATTTTGATATTTTCATTAAATCGGTACATTTATTTATCGTTACGTTTAAGTGATTGTTTAATTTTTTTTGAGTTACTCTTAAGAAAATAAATTCCTCGATTTTGTATTATTCATTTTTTACAAAAAATTTATATTTAAAAAAAAAAAAAAAAAAAAAAATTGTAAATTACGACTAATTTTAAAGTCGAAAAAACAAAGCAAATCAAAAAAAAAAAAAGCAAAACTCTAGCGCATGTCGAGACTCGGCATGTGTCATCGAGACTCATCGACATGTGCATACATGTCAAGGAGTCCCCTTGACATGTACCGCACATGTCGAGTCTCTGACATATACGCCATGTCAGTCTGTCTTTAGCTTTGCTTTTTCTTTACTGCTTTGTTTTTCGACTTTAAAATTAGTCGTAATTTACTTTTTTTTTTTTTTTTTAAATATAAATTTTTTGCAAAAAAATGAATAATACAAAATCGAGGAATTCATTTTCTTAAGAGTAACTCAAAAAAATTAAACAATCACTTAAACGTAACGATAAATAAATGTACCGATTTAATGAAAATATCAAAATTTAAAAATTTGTAATTCAAAACATTATAAATAATACTTCCTCCATTCCATTTGATTCTATACATATTCCTTTTTCGGAAATTCCAATCAATTCTATACATTTCTATTTTAGTCTCTACTTTATTAAACTAAAAGACCAATATACCCTTCACTAATACCCACTCAACCCACTTGCAAACAATAAAGTAGGGGTATTTAAGTAATTCCATTATCTACACCACTTGATTTTCTTCTACCTTAATTACCGTGTTTTGGTCAAACGTATAGAATCAAACGGAATGGAGGAAGTATTACTAACAAAAAATAAAAAATAATTATGTAATTCACTAAGTATAATTAGTGAAAAGAAAAACCGACTGCGCAAAGTAATTTGTCGACGACGAATAGCAAATGGCTATTGAAATTGATTACAATAATGTCAAGGAAGCAATTACTTAAATATATACTGGTAAATCGAGATTTCGGTTTATATATATAATATAATCGAATCGATAGAGGAAGCAATTACATACTCCATAATAACACTTCAAAAACTACAATACAAATTGAAGCATGGGAATTTGTACATCACGGTCAATTCCAAGTACGCCTGATTATAGGAGCTGCACATCTTGTGAGTTTACTCCTCCATACCCTTTTCATTCTCAATACTCCCTCCATTCATATGCACAGGGCAAGTTTGATTTTTCACACTTGCCAACGCGCGTTTTGCGCATTAAATATCTTTAGCTACGTTTATTCAAAAAAAAAATATTTTAATTTTGTACTCGTAAAACGAATCAAATAAGATACATGAATATATCTACATTTATGTATCGAGAGATAATTAAGTTGAATGAAGCAAACTTGCCTTTATGGATATGAATGGAGGGAGTACTAGTTTACTACAGTACTTATAATCATTATGAAAAAAAAAAAAAAAACAGGTTTTGATAATGTCACCATTTCATTTTGATTTTTGTACTCCCTCCGTTCCAGTGAATTGTTTACAGTTTGACTTTTTTCCCCTCACAAAAAAGTCAAACTGTAAACAATTCACTGGAACGGAGGGAGTAGTTAGTTCCATAGTTTAATATAACATGTTAAAGTATATAATCGATATTGAGTTTTCAACCATCAGTTTAATCTTTTGATTGAATTGGTTTCTGACATGCTATCAAAGCTTGTGACCAAAGGTCACGGGTTCGAATTTCACCACCCCTTACTTTTAAAGTATTATAGGCGGGTCTGTAGTTGCGTCCATGCTTCATGCGTGAAGGGACGTGTTAGAGTATATACTCGATCTTGGGCCTCCAACTATCAGCTTAAGTTTTTGGTAGAGTTGGTTACTCATCCATGATAACATAATTTTTCAAATGTATGATTGTCTGAAATTCAAAAAGTGAAATTCGGACAATCGCAACGCATATAACGAAAACAAAAGTTTTGAAGAATTTGTAAATGAAGCAAATTTAACAAGCAATACCCTATGATTTATTGGGAAAACATGCTTGTAATGTAGCATTCAAACCAGTAAGAGGTGAAGTAGAGAACAAGCAGAGAGTTGTTGGAGAATACCTTCCATTATACAGAGCTGCACTAGAAGGTAAATGGAAAGAAGCTAAAGTATATTTAGATAGAGACCCTGAGGCCCTAACAGCCAAGATCACATTTGCCTCTGAAACCGCCCTTCACGTAGCTGTACGCATCGGTGAACATGGTCTTAACTTTGTCGAGAAATTGGTCGAAGAAATGTCCCCTGAGGATTTGGCTTTGAAAGATGAACATGGCGAAACTCCATTTTTCGCTGCTGTCGTAGTAGGCAACATTCAGGCTGCTAAGATTCTAATCAACAAGAACCCTGAGTTGCCTAATATTCCTAGCAAACATGGGTTTCCAATTCATAGAGCTGCACAATTTAGTCAAAAACAGATGGTTTTTTATCTATTGGGTGTTACAAGGACTGATATTCTACACAATCCTTTTAGTGGCGAAAATGGAGGCTATCTTCTTATTGATGTCATCGCTGCGGAATATTATGGTTAGTCTATTTGACCCTTACAAGTTTATCTTAGCCAATTTCATATTCAAAACAAGTTAAGTAGCTAATGGTTGGGACCTACTATCTGTTTTATACTCTAACACCCCCCCTCATGTGAATGCCCTTTGGGCTTGAAACGTAAACGCGATTACATCAACTCAACCTAAAGTTTAAGCTGATGGTTGAAGGCACACGATCAGTTTTATACTCTAACACTCCATACTCATAAATTAATTTTGGACCAAAATTAACTTGAACAGATGTTGCTCTTTTACTGATAAAACGCTACCCGGAGATTGCCGCAGTGGAAATTGCCGGTTTAGGATCTCCCTTGTCAATATTAGCAAGAAAGTCAGATGCTTTTTCAGGTGGTCAACGTGCCCAACCTATGAATTTTTGGCCCTTGATCCATCCGGGTACGTATAGTACGATTGTAACTCCTTTATACCTATATCAACGGTTATTATCATTTGGTGTTATTTCAGAGTCTTAAACTAGTTAACATCTTATGAGAAAGTGGAAAGAATATGAGACAAGGGAGGGACTATGAAAGAAGGCATTTGCTTATAGTAGTTAACTTCTTATGAAGGCCAAAGATGTTTAAACAGTCTTAAAACAAGCATGAACATTTGACTAGGACGGATGGAATATAATAGTCAGTATTATTATTATTATTTCTTAATTATTGTGCTAGTACCAAATGAGAAGAAAACTAAAAATTGAAAAAAGTATAAAACATTCCGCCAGATATATACTAACACAATTTCATGAATTTATTATGGCAGTTGCATATATTGAGAAAAAAAGGGAAAGAGACTTAATGGAACGTAAAGTCCTCGAGTTAGTAAAAAGGTTGTGTGAGGAGATCGCAGAGTTAGAAGACTCCAAAGTACGTGCATTGCTTCATCATGCTCTACATGATGCAGCAAAGTTGGGCATTCCAGAGATAATCGAAGAGATTGTACTAGCTTATCCTCCGGCTATATGGTTCACTGATAAAGACGGCTATAACGTGTTTCAACTGGCCATGTTACATCGTCGCGACAATGTTTTTAATCTCATCTACCAGATGAATGATTACAGGCATTTGATCACCAGGTTTATCGACACTGAAGATAATAACATGTTGCACTTAGTTGGCAGGTTACCAACTTCTAACAGACTTAGCCTTACTAGTCCTGCTTTGCTTGTTCAACGGGAGATGCAATGGTTTGAGGTTCGTTCCCTTCTTTTTTGTTTTTCTAAATTTGTTACCTGAATACTCTAGACTTGAGGGCGTTAAATCATAAAAACAGGACTGACCAAGGCTATAACAAACTTGTGTGGCCCCGCTTTAACAAGATAACCACCTAACCAACTAAATGTCTAATTGAGTCCTGGTGTGTTTGAATAACAAAAAAAGAAGGAAAGAGAAGGGAAGGAAAATGAGGGAAGGGGAAGGGGAGGGGAGGGAGAATGATATGTTAGTGTTTGGATAATTTTCTCTCCATTTTCCAATTGTGGAGAGATTTTAATTACACTTGGATGAGGGAAAATGGATCCCTCCAAATCTCTCTCCCTCAATTTCTCTCATTTCATTTTTTGTAACCAAACGATGGAAATCAATCTCTCTATTTCTCACCCCTTCATTTCCCTTCATTTCCCTCACAAAGACGCTACCCTTGGTCCCTTTCGCCCATTCGTTCCGTTCGCCCGTTCGTTAGCTCGTTCGGTGGAACCCTACGACTTACAAAGTTACAACCTATTCCCACCCACCTTGCTCGCTTGCTTTTGTTCGTGAATCTGCCTCGTAAAGCTAGCTTAAAGCTCTGGAATTCTTTCGGACCTCTCCCTTAAGCTTAAGGTCGAGTCAATTTCGAGTAGCATGGGGCACGTGGAATCCCGTGTGAATCAGTCATCTCCTCTCTTTGGCAGGTCGAGTTTCTTAGGGTGTATTTAGATAGCAAAATAGGAGAGAAAGGGATGAGAGGGGAAATGAGGGAAGGGGAAGGAAGGGGAGGGAAATCAAGACTTGAATGTTTGGATAGCTAAAATTAATGAGAGGGAAGTGAAGGAAAGAAGAATGGAGATGCATAATTAGATGAGAGTAAGAGAGTTTTCCTTCCAAATCTTGCCAAAGTTGGAAAGATTTTGTTTTAGTTGAAAGGAGAGAAATCAAATCCTTCCATTCCCCTCCCCTTCTAATCCCTTCCTTCCTCATATTGTAACCAAACAAAGGAAAATGCTCTATTCCCTTTCCCTCCCCTCCATTTCCCTCCAATTCCTTCAATCTAACACTAATTCTCATGTGAGACAAGTCTTACAATAAATTTATTGTGAGACCTTCTCACATGAGGATGGTTACTCTTAGTTTTTTTTTTTTTTTTTTAAATAACTTTCATGTGTGACTTACGTTATATTAACGTAAGTATGGTCTTATACAAGAACTACTCTCAATCCAAAGTCCAAACAGACGCTTAGGGTGTGTTTGGATAACAAAATAGACAGGAAAGAGAGGGGATAGGAAATAAGGGAAGGGAAAGGGAAGGAACGAAGGGAAAGGGAGGGAGAATGAGATGTTGGTGTTTGGATAGATTTTTCCTCCAAATTTTTCCAATTGTGAAGAGAGTTTGATTATACTTAGAGGAGGAAAAATGCATCCTTCCAAATCTCTCCCCCTCCATTTTCCTCCTTCCATTTTTGTAACCAAATGATGAAAACTCAATCTTTCAATTTCCATTTCCTTCTTTTCCCTTCATTTCCCTAAATCCAAACACGTAAGTATCATGCAAATTGGTTTCAGTGTTCCACAATGAATTAGTGCGACTTAACTAACTTCCACTGTACAAATTATAAAGTTCAAAGATAAAGAAAATATAAAAATAATTTAGTTTGTACTAAATCTGCTAATATGGCGACAAAAGAAATAGTTGTAATCATCAAAATAATGGATACAAATGTTATAAAAAAAAAAAATGATTACGATGGTATAATATAACCAACGGGGTAAAAAAAATGACTACAAATGAGATGATCTTATTGCGATAGCTTATAGAATTAGTGATTGACACGAGACTTCCTCAAGTCTGTTACACCTTGAAAGTGCTTACTGATTAATAAGATCTACCCAAGACAGGAGATGAACTGAGTAGATATGAAATTTTTTCGAATTTTTTAAACTATTAGGATTAATTGTTAAATCCCGCCTTTTCAAAAGGCGATTTTAAATAATCCCACATTTTCTTAAAAGGCAAATTCTCAGTTAAAAGACGAATTCTCAGTCAGTTTACAATTGCAGGAAGTATATCGCCATGTCCATCCAATGCAACGAGTGGCAAAAAACAAACAAGGGAAAACACCAATAACGGTGTTCATGGAGGCGCATGAAGACTTGATGAAACGTGGTGCCAAATGGATGAAAACTACGGCAAATTCGTCAGCAACTTTTGCAACCCTTATCGCAACAGTGTCATTAACAGGCGTTTTGCACGTTCCTGGAGGCACCAACTCAGAGGGTGTCCCCTATCTACTTCATCAAAATGCATTCTCCATATTTGTTGTTGCAGATACAATTTCGCTTCTTTTCTCAATCGCTTCAATCTTAATCTTCTTATCCATTACCACTTCGACATACTCCGAAATAGACTTCTACAAAATATTGCCCCGACGACTAATTCTTGGCAGAGGAACTCTGCTCTTTTCAATTGTTACTACAATGATCGCATTTTGTTTCGCGCTGTCTCTCTTGGATAAACCTGTGGACTCTAAAAAACAGAATTTGGGGGTTCTATATGCTACAGCCTTGGTGATCTTAAGTATGTCAATGCTTCCAGTCTACCAATATGTACAGCGTATCCGTGAACCGACGATGTTTGGAAAGAAAAGGGACCGACTTCTTCATTAAGATTGGGTTTGCTTTTATGTATGAGGCTGAATTTGCAAATGTCAAACATTTTCTCTGGATGCTGAAGGTAAGATGCCTTGGTTGTTATAGGGATGTAAACATTATTGTGCTTTTATTAGAACAATGTACTTTTATACTCGTAACAAGTTAAGATCAAATATAGTGATTTGCCTTTTGGTTTTAGTAGATGTCAATTTAAGGATGTTATTGTGTCCAAGGATGCCGATCCTGTCTTTGACTACAAAGTTGTGATTATTTGTTAAGAATCGAATGAGGGAAAAGCTTGTCTTATTGATTAGAGTAGAATTGTTTATATAGTAACATAACAATATATGGAGTAGTGGGCTAAACCCGTAATTGGGCTATGGCTATAAGACTAATTGGGCTATGGCTATAAGACTAGTCCGTCTAATACCCTCCCTCAAGCTGGAGCATGAAGATCAAGGATGCCCAGCTTGCGAATGATAGAAAGAAAAATAGGCGCTCCCAAGGCCTTCGTAAAAATATCTGCAAGCTGTGAATGTGTAGAAACATGGGATGGCACAATCAAGCCTTCCAAAATCGCATCTCGAACAAAATGACAATCTATCTCAATATGCTTCGTACGCTCATGAAACACTGGGTTCATGGGCGAGATGTAACGCGGATCGGGTCATTACAAAACAACCAGATTGGAAGAGAAATAGAAACGTCGAAACAGCGCAAAAGCCCTTGTAGCCATTTTAACTCACAAACGATGTAAGCCATCGACCAGATTCAGCCAAAGAAGAACGAGACGGTATGTTGTTTCTTGGTTTGCCACGACACAGGAGAGCCACCCAAAAACACAATCCATCCTGTAACCGAACGACGGGTTAGAGGACACGCAGCCCAATCGGAATCGCACCAACCAGAAATGACCAGCTCACTATCGGAACGCAGAAGAATGCCTTGTCCAGGACTCCCCTTCAAATAACGAACAACCCGTAAGGCGGCCTCCATGTGTTCTTCTCAATGATGAAGAAATTGGGAAAGAACATGAACCGCATAGGACAAATCAGGACGCGCAAGGTAAACAAGACGACCAACAAGACGACGATACGACTCAGTGTTAGTCAAAACGGCTCCCTCGGCATGACCAAGCCTGTGATGTTGTTCAACCGGTGTGGTCGCCGGTTTAGCACCGAGGAGTCCTGTCTCTGAAATAATGTCAAGCGCATATTTTCGCTGGCTAAGATAAATGCCCTCTGCGCTCCGAGCTACCTCAAGGCCGAGAAAATATTTAAGGCGACCAAGATCCTTCATATGAAAACAACGTCCCAAATACGACTTAAAGGATGAAATCGCGGAATTATCATTACCAGCAACAACAAGGTCGTCGACGTAGACGAGCACAAATATACGTACTCTCCTGGGAATAGGAAAATAGGGAGTAGTCGGAATATGATTGCTGAAAACCGTAATCACGAAGCGCAGTAGCTAATTTTGCAAACCAACATCGGGGCGCTTGCCGTAATCCATATAGCGACTTCTTCAGATGACAGACTTTGCCTTCCTTGCCGCGACTAAATCCGGGAGGTAACCGCATGTAAACCTCCTCATCCAAGTCGCCGTGCAAGAAAGCATTATGGACGTCCATTTTGACAGCAGCAATGGTCAACAAGGCACGTACAGTCACCATCTTAACGACAGGAGCAAAAGTCTCCCCGTAATCCAACCCTTCGACCTGATGATTTCCAAAGACGACAAGACGAGCTTTATATCGTTCCACGGTCCCATCAGATTTGTATTTAATTTTATAAACCCAGCGACAACCAAGGGCCTTTTTTCCAGGCGGAAGAGTAGTCAGCTCCCACGTCTCGTTGCGTTCTAGCGCGTCAATTTCGGCTTTCATAGCGTCACACCACCTGTCATCACGAATAGCCTCTCGAAACGAGGGTGGTTCAATCCCAGTAGTAACAGCGGCAAGAAATTGTCGATGCCTTTCCGAAAACGAATGACAGTTAACATAATGCGCAATGGAATAGGGCGTACCTGAAGGCGACGAAGGAGTGCTCTGCTGCGGGGATGGATTCGAGGTGGTGTCAAGTACGTACCCGCGCAAACGAGAATTAGGTATCTTCGTACGATGGCCGCGACCGAGAGGCGCCTCCCCCGGCACAGTAGAGAGCTCATTAGCAGCAGCCCCCTCGGCAACAACAGGAGGAGACAAGGTAGTTGCAGGGGGCGAACAAAGCTCAGAACAAAGGTGGCGTAAGTCAAGAATAAAGAGGGGCGAAATAGGGGCGAGTGCTCGGAACAAGGCGTGACATGATAGTCGTTGGCAAACTCGTCGGCAGGACCGTAGAATGGAGTATCCGGTGAAAAAGTGACAGCCGAAGGAGACCTGGTCGTGGCTGCCTCCGTGGAAGCAAAGGGGAAGGAGGTCTCGTGAAAAGTAACATCGCGGGAGACAAAGAATTTTTTCGTGTCAAGGTCATATAATTTCCACCCCTTTTTATTATGAGGATACCCAACAAAGACGCACTTACGGCCTCGCTTTGCAAATTTGTCACCATTCGTGTGTTGATTATGAGCGAAACAGAGACAACCAAAAACTCGCAAGTTTGCATAAGATGGAGGTGAACCAAATAAGCATTCATACGGAGTTTTATGATCAAGCAAAGTAGAGGGAGTACGATTAATCAAGTATGCAGCCGAAAGAATACACTCGCCCCAAAAAGACGTCGGTAAATGAGCCTGAAACATGAGTGCCCGCGCAACATTTAAGATATGGCGATGCTTGCGCTCGACACGACCATTTTGTTGAGGCGTACCAACACAAGATGTTTGGAAGTGAATCCCATGACGAAAAAAATATCCCGCCATACAATTAAATTCATTCCCATTATCGCTGCGGACGATTTTAACAGTCTTAGAGAATTGCGTGTGAACCATATTCAAAAAATGCATAAACATATCAGTTACTTCCGTCTTGTCAAGCAATAGATATACCCAAACCGCACGCGAAAAATCATCCACAATGGTCAAAAAATATTTCGCACCACACGAGGAAACTATACGATAAGGTCCCCACAAATCGCAATGTATTAATTCAAAGATATCTGTAGCACGCTTGTCATTTGAAGTGAAACTATGACGATGTTGTTTGGCAAAGTGGCACACATCACAGACATAATGTTTATGGTTACGCTGACCTCTAGTAAAAGGAAGAAATTTGACGACTTTATCTGACGGGTGCCCGAGTCGACGATGCCAAAGGTCAAGAGAGCCCGTATCAGACACTTGATTTACCACCGACGGCTTGACACCAGCACGAATCCAGTAAAGACCATCCCGCAACTCACCGACTCCAATCGTCGTCTTCAAAGAATGATCCTGAATAAGACAAGTACGCTTAGCAAATTCAAAAACAAAGTCATCATCGGAAGTAAGCTGTGAGACAGATATCAAATTGCAGGTCAAACTCGGAACGAACAGAACATGACGTAATGTAAGAAATTGATTAATGTAAACCGTGCCCATAATAGTCGACTCGACCTGTTGGCCATTAGGAAGACCAACCGGACGAGCAGAAATCACACAACGATCCCCGAGACATGACAGATTTCCGGTAACATGGTTGGAGGCCCCGGTGTCAATAATCCAATTACACATACCATGTAAGCGATCAGAGGTAAGAACGGAGTTGGTGGTGACCCCAGCGGTCACGACATTCGCAGGAACAACAGAAACCCCATCACCACAGCCGAAATACAGAGGAGAAAGGACAGGCCGACATTCATCCGCAGAGTTATGAGCAAAATCATGATAAGATGCCATGATTAATAAAGAAATAATAAAGAAATGGGAAGATGTATTGGTTTTGATGCCAAAGTTGGCAACTTGAATGTAATTAAGAATGTGAAAATAGACGAGGAACTCATTGGTCGGCCATGGCTGCCGATGCTTCTTCTTCTTTTCTTTTCAAATTTTTTTTTTTTTTTTTAATTTTTTTAATTTTTTTTTTTTTTTATTATTTTTTATTATTTTAAACTTTGTATTAGAGAAAATTGAAGGTAACCTAGCTCGATACCATGTTAAGAATCGAATGAGGGAAAAGCTTGTCTTATTGATTAGAGTAGAATTGTTTATATAGTAACATAACAATATATGGAGTAGTGGGCTAAACCCGTAATTGGGCTATGGCTATAAGACTAATTGGGCTATGGCTATAAGACTAGTCCGTCTAATATTATTGTTAACCAGAATGTGATTACTTTTACGCTTCTCAATAATTGTTAGACGGTGAGAACAAGAAGTAGCTCAGGACCTCAGATGGTAAAAACACTTTACCCTAACCGTAAAGTTGGGGGTTCGATTTTCACCCGCGACGTAAGTTCGCTCTTCTGAACCCAAAAAAATTAATGTTAGACAATTACTAATAATAGTTATGATTCTTACTAGATTCGGTCGCCATTTAAGTTACAACACTCAAAAGAGTTACTCCGTATTTGTTATCTTGTTCAACTGTTTTGGAATTAGATTAATCTGTACAATTTTTCAGATAATTAGATTGATTATCCTTTTTATTTGTGTATTCTTATACTTTTAAGTTGTACTCGTAATACTTTTTGAATCTTATTTGTTAGAATGAAAAAAGAAAAGGAAAACAATTATAATATTACTCCATACTCGTTTTTTATAAGAGACTAAGCTGTTATTTTATCTGCTTTAATCGTAATTATATTACTCCGTAATGTATTGTGCCATGAAGATCTTGCACTATGATATACACGTACGTTTCCAATGAGATAAAGGAAGTTGATTAAACAATGTAAGGCTTTCCGCAATTCCGTTCAATACTTGGTTGCATAGAGTGTGATAGAGCATGCTTAAGCTTTTTAATCATTACCTAATCCTGTCTTCACCTTCAAACAAATCAATTGAAAACACCGCTATATCCTCCTTAGAATTTTTTTAGCACTTCACTAAGATCGTGTTTATACCCATAAGATCTTGGTTTAGTGGTGCCGGGGGCTAGACTTGGTAGGGAGAACTGAGGTTCGATTCCCTGCAAGCCCGTTAGGAGGAGTTTAAAACCTTAACCCCGGGACACGCTCCGAAACCGAATTAATTGGCCCAAATGAGTTCGGATATCGGTTGGGAAACCAAAAAAAAAAAAAAAAAACTAACATCGTGTTTATATTTCCTCTAATTCAGTCATGTTTTTTTTTATTATAAAGTAACTCTTATGACATACGATCTTTTTTAGATAAGTGTCGCTAAATACTCAATAGTGGTTATCATACTCCTAAATATAGGTGAAAAAAATGGTCTAAAAAACCGCGTCTTTTTCAAGAGTAGGCCCTTATTATAAACATTCATATTGTATTTTATTATTACTCCTCCGCTCGCCGATTTGTTTACGCTCGACTTTTCTCCGATGGGGATTTGAGAGGTTGTAAACAAACGATCGGCACAGAGAATACTTTTTAAGTATTTTATACTCAAAAATTCAAATAAAAGGTGAAATGTATTGCTTACGTATGTAACCTTTTTAAACTATCGTAATTTAGAAGATACGAGTATAAAAAATAGACTGAAATAAAATGTAGTATTTGACTTTGGCATAGTGAAATTGTATTGATTAAATAAGTAGACAAGACATTTTGTTTATGGGTCCTCTCTACCACCTTCCTTACTCATGTTTAGCCCATGCAGGTGGATGACTCGTACTCGTAGTAACTAATAAGCTATCAAATTACAGACATAACATTTGACACCCATCAAACTTTACATGTGAAACAAAATTTTGAACTAACATGATATCGACTCACTCGATGCAATGTTTGACCTAATTTTTAATTAGATTCATTTGAAAATAATTACTCGATGTTTTGTCACCCCGCTAGTCGCTGGAGCCTTGATGTACTAGCTAGTTGCTAAAGCCTTTGAGAGCAAGCACAATGGGAAAACTTTATATAAAGTTCTTTCTATTTTCAATTACTTTTCAACAATTTCAAAATTTAAGAACTTTTTACTTTAATGGAAAAACTTTAACTTTGTTTTTAATTGGGACCCACTACTACTCTTCAACCCTATCAAATTAATTTAAATATTTTGGAAATACAAAAAACTTGGTTCTAAAATAAGAACCTGGGGCCTTATTTCTAAGAACCCTATGCTCTACAATTGGAAAGAACTTAATATTTAGAGTTTTCGAGGACTAAAAACCTCCATTGCTTTTGCTCTGAGAAGTCTTACGGAGTACTTCCTCCATTCCATTTGATTCTATACATATTCCTTTTTCGGAAATTCCAATCAATTCTATACATTTCTATTTTAGTCTCTACTTTATTAAACTAAAAGACCAATATACCCTTCACTAATACCCACTCAACCCACTTGCAAACAATAAAGTAGGGGTATTTAAATAATTTCATTATCTATCCCACTTGATTTTCTTCTACCTTAATTACCGTGTTTTGGTCAAACGTATAGAATCAAACAGAATGGAGGAAGTATTAATTAAAATACACTGTACATTAGAAAATTTTAGAAATTTTCAAATTTAAAACTTTAGATTTTAACGAATTTAAAACAAAAAGAACAAATCCTAAATTTTGATTAAAAAGTTTGATTTATGATAGTGGAAGAATGAGAGTCACCCCTAATTTTGAGAGTTGAAAGTTGGTAATGATTCCTTCTTTTAAATACCTTTGTTAGGCATCATATTCTACCCCTATAACACTTATCTACAATAAGACCTTTTACATAACACTACTACTACTTTTATACTTTTGCTTCACAAAAACTCTGCTTTAGAACAACAGTAGTTAAACCTACTTTTCACACTATTCTGTTCCATTTTAAAAACATACACCGGAAATTGTCGTTGATCGAAAACACAGCCACGATGCGCGACTGGGCGTCACCGCTTATTGCGTCGGCTTTGTTTGCATTTCTGCAGCCGGGTTTGCTCATACAAATACCGGGAAAACAGCAGTCGGTCGGGTTTATGAACATGAAGACGAGTGTAGCATCTATTCTTTTTCATGCTATTATCTATGGTTTGCTCCTTATGTTGTTCTTAGTTGTACTTGATATTCATGTCTATGTCTGAAATTTGTTTTTTACGGAGTAACTTAAAATTCTATGATAGGATTTGTTTCCTTCCAAAATCTATTTATATTTCTTGGTTGTAATGAGTGTTTAAATTGGTTATTTTGAGATGTACTACTACATGAAAATTGTATCATGTTTATCATATTATTTACTTGTAGTAATAAACAATCTTTAGAATATACGGAGTACTCGGTATAATGTACAGTAGTGATTTACACCATATGGCTAACAGTTGTGGCAATCTCCTTTTTTTCGACATATCGGAAAAAGGTTATAGATTGTGTAGTACAAACTTAAAGCCTTAAAACTATGATTATAACTGCTTGAATGCGGAAATTATCTACGTCTTGACTGGTAAATTAAGAACGAAAGAAGTAACTCGTTTGCAATTCTCGAATGCATTCATGAGCATTGAAATGGGTCATTTCAGTTCAATTGCTCTTGAATCTTGATCAAGTTGAATTCAAATACTCTCAATCGAGTCTAGTTTAAATTAGCTTGATTTAGTTCTATTCAATTCAGTGTTTTTTTATTTAACAAGAGCCCAAAAAAGGTTCAAACATGTGTTGATATGAATCAATGAGGCTAACCCAACAGTGTGGAAGTTCTGTTACAACCGTCGCCATTCACGGTTGTAGTTTTCCGGTCAAGAAACGAACAGAATGTGGATGGAAGAATTATCCAGTCCAAGAGACAGATGACTTGATAACTAGGAAGCACCGATACCGATACTGACACCCGATACGGATACGTATCGGACACGCGATACGGCCATCTAAAATTTTACGATACGCGATACGACAAAATAATAGTCAATATAAATTTGGCCAATTGAAAGACCATAAATTCGTCAAAATGATAAATAACCTGTCTTACAAAGTTAATATAAATTTAGAAAAAGTATAAAGTCTTACAAAGATAAAAGACTAAACTAAACATCACCATCAAATTCACCATACGTATCATCATCAAAAATGACCATTTCCATATCGCCATCAAGGAAAATTTAGCCACATCAAGAGAACCAACATCATCGAGGTTATCATGCTTTCTTTTGATTTTTCTATTGGAGTATCGGTATCGGTGGAGTATCGGTGGAGTATCGGTGACGTGTCAAACATCACAGAAGTATCGGAAAACATCCGATACCTCAAGATACGTATCGAGACATATCGGAGGAGAATCGGGAAGTATCGGAGGAGTATCGGGTATCCGATACGTATCGGACACGGGTACGGCATATTTTAGAAGTATCGGTGCTTCCTAGCTTGATAATGCAGAAAGTAACAAGCAAATTTCGCAATTGATCAAAAACAGCAATATTTCAATTTTGAACATCAATAGTGTCTAATTAACTACGTGCACTAGAGGTGGCAATCGGGTCAGTCGGGTCGGGTTTGGGTCGGGTCAAGTCAGGTTGGGTCATATCGGGTCAAAATGCTCTTTCGGGTCGGGTCGGGTCGGGTCGGGTCGCGTTCGGTTCGGGTTGTTATCGAGTCGAGTCATCTCGGGTTAAATAGTATATCGGGTCGGTTCGGGTTTGGGTCGGGTCATCATCGGTCTGCGCGGTTTCATCAATTTAATCGGGTCAATATCAGGTCGGTTCGGGTTAGGGTCGGGTCATCATCGGTCTGCGCGGTTTCATCAATTTAATCGGGTCAATATCGGGTCGGGTCGTCATCGGGTCGGGTCCAGTTCGGGTCACTGATTATCAGGTCGTTTCGGGTTACGGGTCATCGTCGGGTCGGGTCGGATTCCGGTCACTGACTATCGGGTCGTGTCTGGTTGCGGCGTCGGGTCGAGTCGGTTTCGGGTCACTATTTTCGGGTTAATCGGGTCGAGTTTTCCTCGGTTTCGGGTCGGGTTGTTCGGGTCAGCCTTGCCAGCTCTACGTGCACATGTCCACAAAACCTCACACGCTTCTCATAGTATACGACGATTTTATATCATAATTCGTATTTCAAACCTAAATTTCCAACATGTAAATAAATACATGGATAGTTACATTTTTTACCCCATCCCAAACACGCATTCACGAATCTATTATAAGTGTTATAGCTGGTTTTAGCAACGCTTCATTCAGTAACGACACCAAGGAACTGTTTTGCCTACTAGATAAAACCATAGGCATTAAACTGTAAGGGACTATGTAGTTCCGAATTATGGGAATTGTGAAAAGCAAGTAGAATGTCATCGAATAATGTCGTCCATTATCACATTCAAGCAAAGGAAAAATTTCGTCTAATGGTGCGGTTTCACCATACATCAATAAGCACACTCGTCATTTATGTTCAACAAACAGCAAAAAAGATCGACTCAACTCCGAAAGTACACAACACAGACTAAGCTTGATGTGCTACAATGAGCATGATACGAATTTGAGTATCAAGCATAGTTCAGCCTGAAGATGTCGTTCTGGACGTAGAAGCTCCCTTGTGGTGATGGCAACAAATGGAACATCTGCACGCCACGGGAAAAAACAAAATCGATTAAGTGTTAACGTATGCAAAGAAAAGACTTATCCAGTTCTTACTGTTCATATAGGCAGTGAGCTAAACTTATCAAAAGAAAACTCAGACCACACATAAACATCTTCAGCCTCAAGACTCTCAACTGATCAGCTACACGAAACAGTGATTTCCCAAAACAAGAGCTGCGACAAATCGCAACTATAATCTTCAAATGAGTTTGCAGCAGACAACAGTTTTGCCAAATTTTACTCGAAGTCAACAATATGGTTAAGAAGCCAATGTCAACCTACATGTTTCGCTACAAAGGTGCTTGAAACCATTGTGAGTTAATTTTGCGGAAGTACAATTCTTTTGAAATTAATTTTGCGGAAGTAAATTAAACTTACCTAAACTGAATGGAACTAAATTCAGTGTAAATTTGTGAAGCAAACATTTGAATGGAACTTATCCAAACTGAACTGTATTGAATAGACCTAAAAAAAAGTCCGAAAGAACACGGCCTAATCTCCTATATAAGATGTTCTATTTCCCGTGAATTTGGCAACTAAACAATATTAACTTAGTCAATTCACGGGAAGTTCAATTTCACACGAACTAGAAGAGCAACCGGATGACACCTAATTACTTTGTTTTAGCAAATGCAAGGTGGATGGATTATACTATTATAGTGACTATGACTCTAGGCAATCAGCACAACGCTAAGGTACATGCCTTGCAAACACCAAGGCCACCACCATCTTGCAAACAAATTTGTATGTTTTAACTAAAACTTTATTCAACAATATCTTTATTCAGTTTTAAAGAGGTCTAACAAGTAAGATTATGATAATAATGCGGGAAAAGGCAAAACCAAACCATCAAACGATAAGAAATGGAATTTACGCAGGAGTTCAGGCACTTGAAACTCCTCGTCTAAAAAAACACACTGTGATTTGAGATTTGCTAATCCAAGATTCACTTTATTAAACCAAGCGGATACAAATGGAATTGCAACATTTTTATAAATGCCTAGCACTTGGCTCATCCTACCCTACCCCCGTTTTCTCTCCTTACACTTCTCCAACGCATCTAATACCATCATCTTAATATTTTTACCAATTTGACGTATGTTGTCAATCAAGATGAGATTGATAAAGAGTACAAATTAAACTTTGCTTCAACTATCCAATGACAACGAAAACAAATTTCCATGCATGTTCTAGAATTCGTCCATGCATACTTTATGATGAAGTGTTGAACTAATTAATGCTAGCAGGCAGTTTAGTAAGAACTTAACTACTAGCACCACTTACATTTTCCTTTCCGGGTAAGAACTTAAACCTCTCATGAGTAGAAACTACTACTACTCGTACATAAAAAAACAATAGTTTCCCTTCACCAATACGACCTTTAATCAATTCCTCGCTTTTATTTTCCTTATTCTTTCATCTAATTTGTTCATTCGTAAAAGCAAAATTACTCCCAAGATCAAAACAAGCTATCCTAGTTATGATTTTCAGCGTCAATTGCGGAACCAATATCCAAACAGATTTGACAGCAATATAAAGTTAACCATATCAGCCGAATGTGGACAGCTATGATCAATATCATGCTGCAACTACAACTCATGCAAAGAACTAGCTCAAAAATCCTAGAACGAACATCCAGATCGTCTCACATCTCATACAAATTTCCCTCACCAATCCGTATAATATCTTCCGAAACTACCTCCGCCATCACCACAGCATTCCCTTTTGTTCAGTTTCCTACAGTTTTCTCTCAAAAAAGCTTAAGAAATCAATCGCCCTTAGATATCCAATCCACCACCAAACCACTACAATACACTTATACACATGTTTGATGATAAAGTTTTGATCTTGTAGAACAAATATAACAGTTGAAAACTAAATGTCAACCAAACAAATCTTCAAAGGAAAACCCTAATAAAAAACAACATGATCTCCAACAAATTCAAAAGCACATATAAGCACAGAGACAAACAATTTCAAGAAAACCCAACAAAACCCACAAATCAATAATCCCAAACAACCTCATAAACCCACAAATTTAATAACGCACACAAGGTGTTCGACGAAATATCTGACTGAAATAACAACACTGATAGCACGATCCAGCAAACAATTCCGCATAAATCATCATAACCCAGAAACCAAAAACCCTAAAAAAAAACCAAATCGCAAACGATCCAACAAACAATTCCCGAAAAACCAAAAAAAAAAAAAAAAAAAAAAAGAAAACGCAGAGAAGGTGTTTGATGAAAGACCTGACTGAACTTAAGAGGATGTTGTTCACCAGCAAGCTGAAGAGCGCCACTAACAAAGACAAGAAGAGCGCCGGAAACACCAGAAGGCTGACAATCAGTAGTACTGATGTGGTGTTTACACTGGTCAAAGGGTAAACTGGTCAATTTACCAACAATGTTTTGGGCACCCATGAAAGGTTGACCTTCAAAAGTGAGCATGGAGTTCTCTTGGTATAAAGCACCCAATTGTGCCCTGTTTGCGTCGAATGTGCTGTAGTAGTGATCCACGAACGCCTTTGCTACTGCTTGTGGATCCATTCTTTTGTTGGGTTGCTGGGTTGGTGGGTTTTCGGGTGAAGAAGATGATGAAAAAGAGAGGAGTGATTTTGTGTTGCGGCTGTTTTGTGGGGTAAATGAATGAATTGAAAGAATAAAAAGGGTTTTTATTTTCCTTGCGTAGGATTAAAGCTATGATTTGTTTTGGGAAGAATTAAAAAAAAAAAAAAAAAACAAAAACAAAACGTCGACAGCAGGGTTCGAACCTGCGCGGGCGTAGCCCAATAGATTTCAAGTCTATCTCCTTAACCACTCGGACATATCGACTTTATTGTTAAGTTTTTACAGCTGAAGGTTTATATTTTAAACCATTTACTGAGTGTTTTTAAAACAAGTTTATGGGGTGTCGTATTAGAATGGTCTTTGTTTGACTTTCAAAAAAAAAAAAAAAAATTGGTCTTTGTTTGCTAAAGTAGCAAAGAAAAGACTAGATAAATTTAACTTTGAGATATATTTCATTGATGAGTGGTCGAAAAAGTGAACTAGAGATATACATTATTGTATGTGTCAAAGAAAATAGGCGACATGAAAATCCTAAAAAAGAGGGGAGAAGGGGGTACATGTTGTACGTTGCTGAAAATCTGACAGTTATGGCAGTATTTGATGTAATGGATGCAGTCTGCTTCCATGATCGTCTAATACCATCCTAGTCGTAAGATTTGCTTGCAGAGTGCTCTTGCGTTCATGTGCGGACCACATTCGTCATCGTGTACTTGGGAGATGATTTCTTGTCCTTTTTGTAATCAACACACATGAGCAAGGTGCCTTGTGATGTCTTTTTGAGTAATTGTCCCATCTCTAGTATGAATTGGGATGCAAGGAGCCTGATGGCTCTTTTACCGCGCTTGTCGGCGTCGGGTGGATAAGAGTTGTTTGTTTTGTAGTTGAGTATGGCTTGGTACCATGGCTCTGTTTGCTCAGATTCGTTGATGTCGATGGTGTGGATGTATGCTGGTTCATCACGTCTCTCTATGACAATGGGTAATGTCTCAATGCCTGGTGGCATGTTGAGAAGGGAGGAAAGTTTTGACATTGCGTCGGCAAATTGATTTTCTTCCCTTGGGGGATGATAGAATTCTACGCAGTCGAATTCTGTCAGGAGCTTTTGTACTTTTGTCTGGTATTTTGCAAGGGTTTCGTTCATGATTTTCCATGCCCCTGCTACTTGATTTACGATGAGGAAGGAGTCCCCGTGTACCCGTAGGTGCTTTATGTTGAGGGCCATGGCTGCTTACAGGCCGTAAATGCAGGCTTCGTATTCTGCAGCATTGTTAGTGACGTTAAAGTCGAGCTTGATTGAGATGGGTGTATGATCGCCGCTAGGGGATATTAGGAGTATTCCTACGCTGTAGCCGCGGTAGTTTGAGGCTCCATCGAAGTAGAGTTGCGATGCTCGCCGACAATAAAATTCCATCGTCAGGGAATGACGTTGTGTCAATTTTAGGTTGTTCGATAATGGCATTCTCTGCAAGAAAATCCGAGACCGCTCTTCCTTTAATGACTTTCAAAGGCAAGTATTTGAGCTCGTATTCGGCTAGCAGTAGCGTCCATCTGGCCATGCGGCCCTTTGGTACTGGTTTTTCGAACAAGTACTTGAGAGGATCCGTTAGGGAGTATACCCTCGTCGTGTGTGCGAGGAGGTAGTGTCTGAGTTTTTCGGTGGCCCAGACTAGAGCGAGGCAGCTCTTTTCCACAGGCTCGTATCGAGTTTCATAATCTTGGAACTTTTTACTAATATCACAAAATTGATTCATTTTGTTCATGGTTTCAAACGCATTCCCACAATTATCTTGGGTAGTGCAAATTGGGTTCATTGTTTCCTTGTCAATCAAAGACAATGCAAACCGGGTAGTGCCAACATGTCCTAGTTGTAAAACAACCTGATCCATGATTTCATCATCATAAACATCGAAAATTGGAGGTAAGTTTGGATCAAAATTCTGCCCCATAGGATCGTCTTGGTTTAAGGAAATCAAGAGCCGAAGCTTTGATACCATATGATGCGAATCGGCAGCGGAAGTATACATAATAAGATAATAAAATAATAAAGGATAAGCAGACACCAAGTTAGACCTATAAGTTGATGAACGAGATTGGCTAACCAAGACCTATTGGTTCCAATCGAGCAATAATTAGGAGACGCGTCCTAATAAATCACTAGTTTGGATCGTACACAACAATCCGAGTTTCACAAACAAACGTAACCACGTTTTTTTGAGAGACACAAGCTTTTATATTTCATCAAATTCTATCTTTCAACTAAATTACAAGCTCAGTGTTTATAGAAAAAAAATTAAACTAACTATGACTAGATTCGTATCTAAGTTCAATGAATATTAAATTTATTATAACTAAATTTATTATCCAGATTTAATTAATCTAATATTAAATATGACTAAATAAATTGCATAGGTTCGTTGAATTTTAATTGTAATTTAATCCATCGTATACGTATCACGTACACGTATCATATGGAAATCAAGAGCCGAAGCTCTGATACTACATATGATACGAATCGACAGCGGAAGTAGCCATAGTATGATAATTAAAATAATAAGGGATAAGCAGACACCAAGTTAGACCTATATAACTTGATGAACGAGATTGGCTAACCAAGACCTATTGGTTCCAATCGAGCAATAATTAGGAGACGCGTCCTAATAAATCACTAGTTTGGATCGTACGCAACAATCCGAGTTTCACAAACAAACGTAACCACGTTTTTTTGAGAGACACATGCTTTTATATTTCATCAAATTCTATCTTTCAACTAAATTACAAGCTCAGTATTGATACACTCTATTTATATACGTTTTATGCCCCCGGGTTCAGTCACATTTAGCTCGTAATTATTCGTATTTATTATGACTTTAGGAGCTTTATGTTATATTTCTCGTTACTGCTGCATTTTATTGACATTTTGCAGGTTTTGGTGGATTTGAGCCAAAACCCGGGACTTTGGAGTGAATACGAGACCAAGCTGACGAGACCCAGCTCGAGCCATCACGAGAGCTCGGGAACACGGACCAAGACCGAGACCAAAGGCTAAAGATACGAGTTATAAGGCCTAGAGTCACAAAGGCCACGAATAAAACAAGGGCCCAAAGGAGACTTGGGCCAAGCAAGTCAAGGAAGAAGAGAAGTAGGAAAGCCGGCCCAGATGTGGTCAGGCCGGTCCAGCCAAAGACGGCCAACTACTGAGGACCAATTTTGACGTTTTCTGATTTAATTCGAGATTTAATAATTTGGCACTATATAAGCAACTTTGGTCGAGATCTTTCATTTTTATGCTTTATTTTACTTTCATACTTAGGTTTTAGTTTTAAGTTTTCTCTCTTTAAAAACACTTAAACTTAGTTTAGCTTTTCAAGATTCAAGATTTATACTTTGCACTTCAGGATTCCGTCAGGTTTAATTTTAATTGCAATTTTCATTATGTTTAATCTATTTACTTGTTTTGCTTATTTAATTACCATGTCTAGCTAATCTTTTAATTAGGGTTTAGGGTGATTTGTGATATTTGATTTGGGAACATGTTTTAGGATTAAATTGGTTGAGTAAATTGTGCACTTGATTTCTTCCTATGCGTTTTATTATCAATTGAATTTAGGGACGCCTTTATTGAATTGAATTTAGGTTGTTCGATTTAAGATCGAAAGCCTAATCAAAACTAGACTCACGCATATTTGATAAGTTGAATTTAGTAAGTTCAGAGCCCGCTAAATTGAACTTAAGGCTAAAATTGACTCGAGAGAGCGTTTTATAAACCTAGTCAATTGCATGCTTTATCTTTTCCTTCTTATTAACTTGCGTTCTGAATCATTGTCACATTGAACCCGAACACCCTAATCTTTCCCTTATTATAATCTTATTCATCTGCTTTATTGCTGCTTTAGTTATTAGCTTAATCAAACCCTCTTTTCACACTTTGAAATTTGAACTCGTCATTACCGACTTTAATCGAAAGCTACTGCTTTCTCTGTGGATACGATCCTCGCTTACTACTATCTGTTTGTTAGTTGTTTGTTAGGTTATTTTTGATATTAGCGATACGACTTAGTCATGTCAAATTTTGGCGCCGTTCTTGGAAACGGCTTAGTTAGTTTTAGTTTTTGTTAGTCTTACAAAGTTTTTCTCCTTTGTCTCAAGGAACTTAGTTCCTTGAGACCGCTTCTTATCGTTTTCTTGTAGTTTTGTTTATGCACGTGTCACCTACGGGTTTAGTTCCATTTGAGCCTGAACCTGAGCGAGCTCTTCACTGCACGTAAGGCGAAGCGAAAGTTACTTGATCCCGATTTCGAGGAAGTCGCAAGCGGAGTCTAGTGCAACGCAATCGCCCTACCAAGAGGACACACCTCCCCGTGCTCCGTTAACTCCACCGCCAGTGACAATGCCTAAGCTTTCGAGTCACTCGGTGCCTACACCGGAGTCCATTCCAAGTGGATTCACTATGCCCGCTACGGTCAGTGGCAACTTTGAGATTCGCCCGCTTCCTAAATTTGGTGGAGCGCAATCAATTCGTGATTACCCAACCGAAGATCCCGCCGACACATGCAGATGTTTATCGACATCGCTCCACAATAAAGCGGTAGGGATTACGCAGAGCAAATACGGAAATCCGTTCAGCTTCTCATTAAAAGATCGAGCCCGCGAGTGGATTCTTGATCCGAACAAGGAGGACGCCAGATTACAGTTAGAGTGGTTTCGCTCTTGCATTCTACTCAAAATTCTATCCTCCCGAGCTTAACGAACCAAATGAGGAGCCAAATCTCGTGAGCTTCAAACAAACATACGACGAGACACTTCACGAGGCGTGGGGCAGTACAAGAAGTCGATTAGAGACCGCCCTCATCACGGGCCAAATACTTGGTTGGTGATTATGACCTTCTACAATGGTCTTTATGCGAGAGTCGAGCTATCTTGGATTCTGGCTGTTGAGGGTCGCTCGCCAACAATACGGATGATGACAAAGCTTGGGGTCTAATAGAGAGATGGCGGTTCACTCCGCACGCTTGGTAAGCCGAGAGAATTCACTATCCGCGTGATGATGACCGTGATAAGGGGGCTATTAGTGCGCTAACGAAGTCGTGTCTTCTTGGCCGATCAAGCAAATTTCTATGATGACAGTGGTGGTTCTTCTAGTGCTCACGTGAACGCTCGCCACAGGGCACGATATGGGTTATACTACTGGTATCTTTGCGCCCAGAGCGAGGTTTTTCGTATCAAAACTACAACCAAAACTCGCCTACCAAAACCAACCTCGTTACGATAGATCACTCTTGTCTTACCGTAATCAGAATGTCTTAAACCCAACCACCCAACCTCCACAAAATCAACCCTACATACCCCCACATAAAAATTTCCAACAAACCCCTCCGAACTACCAACGACCCCCATATGTCCCACCGGTTCAACCTACTCCTGCTCCTGTTGTTGATTCGGGTGTGAGCGAGCTGAAGGCCATGATGCTCGTGATGGCCAAGTCGCGAGAGATAATGATGCAAACAGATGCGTAAGAGCGGCCCGAAGCGATGCCGCGATTAAATGTTGGAGAATCAAGTGGCTCAATTGGCCACTTCTGCAAGCATCGCGTCAACAGGCACTCACGCCCCAAGGTAATCCCCTAATCCACCCCATGATACCGCGCGTGCTATAACTTTGAGGAGCCAGACGCTCTATGATGGCTCTAAGCATTTGGGGGAGGAAGACGACGAAACCATGGCTGATCCGAGGAAAAAGAGGTCTCACGGTCGATCGGCAAATTGGCCGTCCAACCTACCGGACTCACTGGTCGCGGAAAAGTTGATTTGGGTGATAATTCTAGTGCTCCTGCTGCTACTCCTTCGCCCCCGATTCAAATAAAGCTCCCATTTCCAGGTCGTCAACGCAACTCCGGTACTACCGCTCAGTTGAGTAAGTTCATAGACGTCCTAAAGACGCTGCAGGTAAATGTTCCATTCATTTATTTAATTCGTCAAGTTCCTGCTTATGCGATATATCTTAGGGAAGTCTAAGCTAGGAAGCGGACCATAGATGGCGTTGAGACCATTGCATTCTTGGGGAGGGTAGTGCTCGCTTCTGAGGTAGTTCACCTCCTAAGTTGAGTGACCCCGGACTTTTTCCATCCCCTGCTCGATTGGGAAGTATGTGGTCCGTAACGCCTATGTGACCTTGAGGGCTAGTGTCGATGTCATTCCCACTCCGCCTGGCCGAAACTTAATATGACTAAGTTAGAGTTACCTCTATGACGCAGCCAGATGGCCGACCGTGACTGCTCGAGAGACCTTTAGGTATCCTAGAGGACATCCCTGGTCAAGGTAGGCGCTTCTACATTCCGTTGATTTTATTGTCCTAGACATTCAGAGACCCCCACGTCCCGATCATTTTAGGGAGACCTTTCCTGCACACTGCAGGTGCTGTTATAGACGTGGGGAATAAGACCTTGTCGTTCTTGGTGGGGGGGGAGGAGCTCACATACACTAAGTCTAGCCTTCCCCGTGCCCCTATGCACTGAAGTCTGCGTGGTCGCTATTGACCTTGCCCCTCCGTCTCACTTTACTGGAGACTCTTTGGAGGATGTTTCTTCTGCTGTTTCTTGTACAGGTCTTACGCAGGGTGGCTGTGATCCTGGTTTGGGGGAACGGAAGGTCATGTGGGCGGATGTCTACGATCCTGGGGATGGAGGAGGAGATCCACGGTCTGAGTTGCGCGGCGCACGAAGCTGTTATGGAGAACCATTTCGCGATGGCATACCTTGCGTGATGGATTACAATGCTTTGCCTCGAGAGGGGAGAATTCTATGGCGAACGGATGCTATTTCGCCAAGCGAGGTGGTTCTGAATGGCCAATGTCCTCGCCTCCTTATACTTGATATCTGCTCACATGAAGAGTCGCATGACTATAAACCAGCTTCCCTGAGGCAACCCGATGACGTTGTATTTTCACTTAGCATTTGTACTTTTGGTTTGCTTGTTTTATGACTTTTGGATTTCTATTGAGCGCGCGAGGACGAGGGGTATTATTTGTGATTTTTAGCGCGCAGGTACTTAAGGCTATTTGGGTCCTTAGAATGTTGAAAAAGCTCACGAGGAAGGCCCTTAGCCGCCCATTCCCACGGCCTGACCGAGCCGAGTCAGAAATTTGAAAGTCAAAAAACGAGAAAAAATTGAATTTTGGGTCCCAAATGGCCGGCCACGGCCTGACCTACTGGACCCCCTATTGCTTCGTTCGTATTCTCGCGTGCTATCTTGCACTGCCGACATTGGACTGAATTGGACGCATATACGGGGATTTTTAGCCCCACTCCACGCTTCACTTCGGTTTGGGGGAGCTCCTACTCTACATTGTGAGCACTCTTTACCCCATTTCCCTCGTTTTCTCATTTTTACTTTCCTTCCCTCTTATGATTTATATCCTCCTCTGCTTGTGTGGTTGTGCTGTTTTCCACATTGAGGACAATGTGTGATTTGGTTTGGGGGAGGGAAGCTCTTTCGCGCTTTGCTTTTTCATTTTTCGCGCTTTGCTTTTTCATTTTTGTGTGCTTTAATTCAAAAAATTTACAAAAATACGAGTCTTTTTGGTCTACTTTGTCCTGCTTTGTCTAGTTTGGAGAATGGATTAGTGCATTAACTTTGATCTTTAGTATCTTTGAGTCGACTTCCTATTGTCGTAGCTTGCACAATTGGTTTGTTTCCTGGTACTAGATTGCGAGCCTCAACACTAACCTACTTGTACTTGCTTAATTCTTTCTGCTTTTCGCTTGTTTACTTTCGACTTTGACATTCGAGCTTGGCATTGGTTTGTGGAATGTTTGGTATGTCGGTTTGTGGTTTGATTTGGAAGGATCTTATATATGTTGGAGCAATGCTTCGATGCTCTCGGAGGGGACTCATTGATTTGAGTAACCACAGTGGCCATGAATTTGGCTGCGACCGGGAGTATGAGCAATAACGTAACCCTTAATATGTGTACCCGAGCGCGATTTTTACCGAGTGAACGTCAAGCTAAACGGTACTACATACGAGGGATGCTCCACATTTGCGCAAAAAAAATAAGAATAAAGAAAAGAAAAAGAATGCAAAGAAAAATGGAATGATTTGGAGAGATTGGTTGATTGGAAAGTGGTTCGTACGGTTGGCCTTGCTCGAATTGATTTGTCGTTAGCTTTACTTTGCGGAAGCGTTAGAGGCTAGTGGTATAATGTGGCGTGAACGGTTGAGACTTGTGCTCTATTTTCGGTGAAATAGGCTTTGGTTGTATTGTTTATGTGCATAGGTCGTCCACTTAGAGATACTAGCGTGATTAGTTCGTGTTGCTTTGATTTTCTCTGACGCTATTTGCTCGAGGACAAGCAAAGGTTTGGTTTGGGGGAGTTTGATACACTCTATTTATATACGTTTTATGCCCCCGGGTTCAGTCACATTTAGCTCGTAATTATTCGTATTTATTATGACTTTAGGAGCTTTATGTTATATTTCTCGTTACTGCTGCATTTTATTGACATTTTGCAGGTTTTGGTGGATTTGAGCCAAAACCCGGGACTTTGGAGTGAATACGAGACCAAGCTGACGAGACCCAGCTCGAGCCATCACGAGAGCTCGGGAACACGGACCAAGACCGAGACCAAAGGCTAAAGATACGAGTTATAAGGCCTAGAGTCACAAAGGCCACGAATAAAACAAGGGCCCAAAGGAGACTTGGGCCAAGCAAGTCAAGGAAGAAGAGAAGAAGGAGAGCCGGCCCAGATGTGGTCAGGCCGGTCCAGCCAGGCCGGCAGCCGGCCGGCCGGCTGAGGACCAATTTTGACGTTTTCTGATTTAATTCGAGATTTAATAATTTGGCACTATATAAGCAACTTTGGTCGAGATCTTTATTTTTATGCTTGATTTTACTTTGATACTTAGGTTTTAGTTTTAGTTTTCTCTCTAAAAACACTTAAACTTAGTTTAGCTTTTCAAGATTCAAGATTTATACTTTGCACTACAGGATTCCGTCAGGTTTAATTTTAATTGCAATTTTCATTATGTTTAATCTATTTACTTGTTTTGCTTATTTAATTACCATGTCTAGCTAATCTTTTAATTAGGGTTTAGGGTGATTTGTGATATTTGATTTGGGAACATGTTTTAGGATTAAATTGGTTGAGTAAATTGTGCACTTGATTTCTTCCTATGCGTTTTATTATCAATTGAATTTAGGGACGCCTTTGTTGAATTGAATTTAGGTTGTTTCAGTATAAGATCGAAAGCCTAATTGAAACTAGACTCACGCATATTTGATAAGTTGAATTTAGTAAGTTGCGAGAGCCCGCTAAATTGAACTTAAGGCTAAAATTGACTCGAGAGAGCGTTTTATAAACCTAGTCAATTGCATGCTTTATCTTTTCCTTCTTATTAACTTCATGCTCTGAATCATTGTCACATTGAACCTGAACACCCTAATCTTTCCCTTATTATAATCTTATTCATCTGTTTTATTGCCTGCTTTAGTTATTAGCTTAATCAAACCCTCTTTTCACACTTTGAGCTGAACCTGTCATTACCGACTTTAACTGAAAACTGCGCTGTTTCTCTGTGGATACGATCCTGCTTACTACTATCTGCTGTTAGTTGTTTGTTAGGTTATTTTTGATATTAGCGATACGACTTAGCTGTGTCAAGTATTTATAGAAAAAAACTTAAACTAACTATGACTAGATTCGTATCTAAGTTCAATGAATCTTAAATTTATTATAACTAAATTTATTATCCAGATTTAATTAATCTAATATAAAATATGACTAAATAAATTGCATAGGTTCGTTGAATTTTAATTGTAATTTAATCCATCGTATACGTATCACGTACACGTATCAACAATCTTACGAATACATATATGTTAACTTCTTTTAAATATACTTCATAACATCGGCCTCTAAAACAAAATAAAACACTACCCGAAAATTAAGCAAAAAAAACGCAAGAAACCCGTTTCAAATAAAAAATCCAACCGTTGTTTCTATGGCCGTTATTTATAATCAAAAACAACGCAAAAAAAATATACGAAACCGTTATTTATATCAAAAATAACGTTTTATAAAAATTTGACAAAAAATATTAAAAAAAACGGTTTTTTTAAAAAACCGTTTTAAAAAACAATTAAAAACAACGGTTTTTGGTAAAAAACCGTTTTAAATAATAATTAAAAAAAACGGTTTTTTAAAAAAACCGTTTTAAATAATTATTAAAAAAAACGGTTTTTTTAAAAAAAATCGTTTTAAATAATTCAATTTTTCTAAAAAAAAAAATATAATTACGAAATTGCTATAATTACATATAAATTATCCAAATACAATTTATATAAATTATCCTAATACAATTTATATAAATTATCAAAATACAATGTATATAAATTATCAAAAATTTCTAGATAAAATTTATATAAATTATCAAAAAAATTCTTTTTGTAGTATATCGCTAAAAATCCACCTTAAACGACATAACCTATGCAAACGAAAATGAAAATTGAATACATCTTTATTATACTTCATCTTCTTCCTCACTTTCATCTTTCTCTTCTCATTTATACTTCATCTTCTTCCTCACCTTCTTCTTTCTTTAACTCCATTAACAACACCTACAACAAAATAAACAACAACAATAACATCAACATCGACAACAACAACATAAACAATGCAACCTCAACAACAACAACAACAACCACCACCGTAACAACAACAAGAACATACATACAATAAAATCAAACAAAAAACGAAATTAGGGAAAAAAAAAGAATGAAGAATACATAAAACGAATAAAAAACGTACCTTTTTAAGGAATATAAATTAGGGCTTAGCAAACTTCGAACAAAATAAACTTTAAACTTAAATTAAACAATGAACAATATTGAAACTAATATAAATGAAAGGTTGTTTCGAATAAATTAGATTAAAGAATACTAATGAAAAAAAAAATGAAGTAGAAAAGAGTGTTTGATTATGAATAAGACTCAAAAATAAGAAGCAGTAAAAATAAATATACTAAGTTAAAAATAAAAAAAACGTTTGATCTTCCTAAGAGCGCCAAATTTAAAAAAATTTAAAACAACGAAAAAACGGTTTTTTTATAAAAAACCGTTATAAAAAGTTATTAAAAAAAACGGTTTTTTAAAAAAACCGTTTTAAATAATTATTAAAAAAAAACGGTTTTTCTAAAAAACCGTTTTTTTTAATAATTATTAAAAAAAACGGATTTTTTATAAAAACCGTTTTAAATAATTCAATTTTTTTTTTTAAAAAAAAAATAAAATTACGAAATTGCTATAACTACATACAAAATTATCCAAATACAATTTATATAAATTATCAAAATACAATTTATATAAATTATCAAAAATTTCTAGATACAATTTATATAAATTATCAAAAAATTTCTTATTATATATAAATAACAAAAATATTAGGTATTCAATAATATACATTATATATATAATATTGTTAATCAAAACGTATTAGTATTGAATTAGTATTGAATTATATTATTATATGTTTAAAAACAAAGTATTTTAAACATATAGCTTTTAAGGTAAACAAATTAGAATACATAAATATTATGAGTATAGTTATTTAAAACGAATTAGTATTGAATAATTTTGTTTATTTTGGTTTTTAATTAAAAAAAACGGTTTACTAGTTATTATGTTATTTAAAGTTCACAATAAAAACAACAATAGAATAAAAGAACCGTTTTTATTATTATTACTCAAAAAAAACGGTTTTTAGGTATAAAAACCGTTTTTAAAAAGTCACAAAAACAACGGTTTATTTGTAATAACCGTTTTTTTTAATACGAATTAAATATAACGCTTTTTTAATTACGTAACCGTTATTTAAAGTCTAACTAAAAACAACACATTTTAATAAAAACCGTTATTAATTGTCCTTCCGTTGTTTTTAATGATTTTTTCGTTGTTTTTAGTGATGAGTTTGATTTGGCGCCTATACTTTTTACAACGGAAATTTTAATTGCGTTGTTTATAATATTATAAACAACGGAAAGGCTAATATGTGTTGTTTTTGCTCCGTTGTTTTTGCTCAGATTTGTAGTAGTGAAAACTTAACATAAATCATTGTATTCTACCTGAACCTTTTGAGTTTTCCAAAGCTCTACTAAGTATTTTCAATCATCCTTGAGCATGTCCTTCGGCTTATTTTTCAACTGAGCTTCTTTAGTAATGAGGTTTGGTTCAATAATATATTTCCGCTTCAGCTTATGCCTACTATTCCTAAACAAGGTTCTCGCATGCTTCATTACACCATCTTTTCTTAACTCCGGATTGTCAAAATCACATTTCTCCTAAAATAATCATGTTTATGAATTACAAAAAAAATAAAATATATGTATTAAGCAAATAATTAAAATTTATGTTAAATCACATTTACAAAAATGCATCTCCATAAGTGATCAAGTGTCTCCGGTTTGAAATCTTCCCAACCATCAAATTTATGTCATTTGGAAATGTGTTTAGGGTTTTACATAGACCATTTCAATTGGTTTTAGGATGTTGAACGAGGAGACAGGTGAAGCCGGCGTTGCCCACTTTCTCGAGCATGTATTGGTTAGGGCTTCACTCTCATGAGGACCACAAAACTACCTTGATGCATACGGTGTTTTCATTTAAAATTAGACGTGAAGGTGGAGTGTCGGAAGCTCTCAAATTTCTTACGTTGATTGGAGATCGAAAGGTAGTTAAACCAAACCCAGATCATACGAGTTAGAGCGTTGAATTCTTCTTTTATAATAGTTCTCCAATGGATTGCATTACAGTATAACAAATAAGAACTTGTGCCACAAATTATGCCACATAAATTTGTATAACGTGACATAATTTTATTTAGCCAAAAAAAAAAAAAAAAAAAAAAAAAATCTTAATTGCCACAAAACAATTTTATGCCACAAGAGAAATATTTTTGTGGCAAATAAACACCTGTGCCAAGGAAATAGTTAAACTTGTGGCAAAAAAATCCATTTAGCCACAATCCATTTATTCATGTGGCAAAAGAAAAACTTTGTAGCCACATATCAAGCCACACATGTGACAAAATCACATATTTAGCTTTAAATTATTTTACAAATGTGGCAAAAAAAACTTTGTAGCCACATATCAAATTGATGTACTACGAAGACAACTTCTGGATGTAAGTGTTTTTTTTTTTTTTTCGCGTGAATTTTTTTCCTATTTACCTAGTATGACATGTATTAATGTTTTTCTATTTCGATATAGAATTTCTTATATGATGATGAAGTGGTGAGTCCTGATTCAAAGATACAAATATTTGGAGTTGAAAAATCTCTACAAGGTAAAACACTTAAAAACAAAATCGTATTCAAAATTCGTTTTACGGGAACACCAGTTAGCATCCGGCCCAAGTCTCGCCAACTCTAGGATATATCATATAGGAATTTCCATTAATGCTGACAAAGTTACTTTCACTGACAAGATGAGAGAACGTATTTATTTCCGCCTCGTCGGAGATTACCGTAAAAATTGAAACCAAAAAAAAGTTTTTAAGTGTTTTACCTCGTAGGGATTTTTCAACTCCAAATATTTGTATCTTTGAATCAGGACTCACCACTTCATCATCATATAAGAAATTCTATATCGAAATAGAAAAACATTAATACATGTCATACTAGGTAAATAGTATTTTTTTTCACGCGAAAAAAAAAAAAAAAAAAACAGTTACATCCAGAAGTTGTCTTCGTAGTACATCAATTTGATATGTGACTACAAAGTTCTTTTTGCCACATTTGAAAAATAATTTAAAGCTAAATAGGTGATTTTGCCACATGTGTGGCTTGATATGTAGCTACAAAGTTCTTTTTGCCACATGAATAACTTGATTGTGGCTAAATAGATTTTTTTTTGCCACAAGTTTAACTATTTTTGTCGCACAAGTGTTTATTTGCCACAATAATATTTCTCTTGTGGCATAAAGTTGTTTTGTGGCAATTAAGATTGTTTTTTTTTTTTTTTTCTGTTGCTAAATAAAATTATGCCACATTATACAAATTTTTGTGGCATAATTTGTGACACAAGTTCTTATTTGTTGTACTGTAATGCAATCCATTGGAGAACTATTATAAAAGAAGAATTCAACGCTCTAACTCGTATGATCTGGGTTTGGTTTAATTACCTTTCGATCTCCAATCAACGTAAGAAATTTGAGAGCTTCCGACACTCCACCTTCATGTCTAATTTTAAATGAAAACACCGTATGCATCAAGGTAGTTTCGTGGTCCTCATGAGAGTGAAGCCCTAACCAATACATGCTCGAGAAAGTGGGCAACGCCGGCTTCACCTGTCTCCTCGTTCAACATCCTAAAACCAATTGAAATGGTCTATGTAAATCCCTAAACACATTTCCAAATGACATAAATTTGATGGTTGGGAAGATTTCAAACCGGAGACACTTGATCACTTATGGAGATGCATTTTGATCCTAAAGTGAACTAGAGATATACATTATTGTATGTGCCATTAACTGTAACAACCTAAAAAAACCCTAAAAAAGAGGCGACAAAGGCGATGTAAAGGCGATTTGATTTCTTCTTCTCTCATGACGATTTCTGCTAGGTATTCATCTTCTTCATCTATTCAAAAACAAAAAAAATCAAAAAACAAACATAACACTGATATAGTTATGAATAAATTCTCTATTTTACAACAAGTTAGTGATGATATCGTGCTTGAACAAACTTCCAAGGGGCCTCGAAGTGATGATACTGGGAAACAAAAGGCAATTCACGAGTTGATTGGAGTTCCTCCTTTGGATCTGGATAATCTAGTTGGAGGAGTAAGTGTGGAGGAAGTTCCGACTAATTCTTTACCTCCGATTGATGAAGCTAGTGAAGGGCTGGTTCAATTCACGGCTGAAGAAGTTACTGAGGAGCTGGAGTACTGGAAAACAGCAGTGTGTTGCTATGTGTTGGGGGCGAATCCACCATGGGGAGTCGTAGAAGGATTCATTCGCAGAATTTGGGCGGCTCATCAGGTTGATTCTCTTTCTTTCTTACCAAATGGAGTTTTCTTGGTTAGATTTAAGAATATGGAGGAGAGGGAGGCAGTGCTACAAACTGGGCAGTACCTTTTTGACAATAAGCCATTAATTGTGAAGGCGTGGGAACCTGATCTTGAGCTGTCTAAACAGGCAGTCAAGACGGTTCCTATTTGGGTGAGGTTCTGTGATTTGAGTCTGAAATTTTGGGGACGTGGATTGCAGAAACTTGCTGGAATTTTGGGGAAATTTATTAAGTGTGATAAGGCCACTGAGGAGAAGACCAGAGTTGGCTATGCCAGGGTGATGATTGAAGTTGAGTTTGGAGGAAATTTACCTGATAAGATTAAATTTCTGGATGAAAAGGGTGCACTCATTGTGGTGGGGGTGGAATATGAGTGGCTTCCTGTGGTTTGCTTGTCTTGCCATGGAATGGGTCATAGAACTGAGAAATGTAAGAGGGCAGGTAAACCTGGTGCTAAAGAGTTGCCAGCCAAGGTGTGGAGGCCAAAACAACCGGTTGCCCCAGTTGTAGCTGTGTCACAGGGGGTGGGGGAACAGCTTGTTACCCCACTACCTGTCTCCCTTACTGGTACCTCGCCAAAGCTTGTATCTCCGGCAAGGCCTGTGGTTCGTATGAGTAGACAGGACTTAGGGGAAGGTGGTTATACTATCCATAAGTTTGGCCAGCAATCTTTCTTAGAAGTGTTGAACAATTCCAATACTCCTAGGGAGGGCATTGGGACAAGTAGAGGCATCCCTCACCTTAGGGTGGGGAATGTTTAGTCTTGGATTTTGGAATGTAAGGGGATTGAACAAACCATCAAAGCAAAGACAAGTTAAGTGGTTTATGAATCAGAATAAGGTTGGTTTGTTTGGTCTCCTGGAGACTAAGGTGAAATCCTTGAGTCTCCAAATCTTAAGTAGTGTGATGATAGATGGGTGGAGTATCTCTACTAATAATAGATGGCATAAAGGTGGTAGAATTTGGATCTTGTGGAATCCTTCTTTGTTTACTGTTAACTTCCTTGAGTATTCAGCTCAGTGCATTCATATGAGGGTAAAGGATGTGCATAGTGGCAAGGGTTTCTTCTTGTCAATGGTCTATGCTGCTAATGATTTGGTTGGCAGGAGAGATCTGTGGGATCAGCTAGGGAGATTTGCTGTTAATTGCAAGGGTGCATGGGCTGTATGTGGCGACTTTAACTGTGTCCTAACTCATGCTGAAAGGCTTGGGGGGCATAGTAGTAATGCTGAGATTGATGATTTTAGAGCCCGTGTTGATAGTTGTGAGTTAGTGGATATTCCTGCAATGGGAGCCTACTTCACTTGGAATAATAAAAGGGATGGTGATGATAGAATCTATAGTAGACTTGATAGATTTTTGGTTAATAATGATTGGTGCTTGGAAATGTCTTCTTATTTTGCAAACTTTCTTCCTGAGGGTACTTTTGATCACTGCCCCTGTGTAGTGAGAAGTAGTAGTAGGAGCTTGGGAGGGAAAAAACCTTTCAAGTACTTCAACATGTGGAGCTCCTCAGCCTTGTTTCTGCCTAGCCTTCAGAGTTGGTGGGACATTGATATTCAAGGTACTAAAATGTATTGTCTGACCATGAAACTCAAGTATTTGAAAAGTCATCTAAGGGGATTTAATAGGGATCAATTTGGGAGTATTGAGAACACAGCCAATATTGCCAAAGCTAGGCTGGAGTCTATTCAAGTCCAGCTAGTTCAGGACCCTAGAAGTGATGATCTTAGACAGCAAGAAAGAGCAGCAGCTATAGAATTTCTGGATCTTCATGAGGCAGCTATGAAATTTTTAGCTCAAAAGGCTAAAGTCGACTGGATAAAGGGTGGAGATATTAACTCTAAATATTTCCATAGTGT